>JAOPHQ010001432.1:17500-295336 GCA_030340625.1 Merluccius polli
ATTAAGCCCCAGAGGCCATGACTGATGTATTGTGTGATGTGTATTGTTGTTGTTGGTTTGTTGTGGTCCGGGGCGCTGCTCCAAGGGCTATATCGCAATGCAGCCCTCCATTCAATGTTCAGACTGTTACCAGCGACACAAAGACGCTTTCACAATCAGAGAAAAAATGCACGCATTCAAAGCTCACAAACATCTAACCTATCTAGTAATTTATAGTGCTTAGGGGTCGCTCTGGCAGTGCAATAATACAATAGGCCATTAACTGGATAGCACGTACAAAATGTTCACAAGTAAAGTCGAATTCGCTCAAATTCTGTCGGATTCAAAGTACATGTCCCAGTTTATTATTTCCAATCAAGCAATGAAAATAGACACCTTAAAGTTGAAATTCAGATTGGTAGGCCTATACAAATATATATATATATATATATATATATATATATATATATATATATATATATATATATATATATATTTATTTTTTTTGGCTAACTGCACGAACAGTTAGCCGACATTTTTCTTTTCTTTCTTCCAAAATACAATGCCGCCTAATGAATATTCACCAAGTCCTAAATTATATGGCTTTATAGAGGTTGAGAGTCATAAAAGATCTGCTGGACGGCAGAGAGGGAGCGAGAGAAGAAGGGAGAGATAACGGACACAGAGAGGGAGAGGAGGGAGTGGTCGTAAAAACAGACTGGCATGCTTCAGCTACTGGCCTCGACCGCTCCGCAACGGGGCCAACAGTTTAAAGACCGTTTAACGTAATTATCGGGTTGAGCTGACGCGCACCTCTCGCACCCATCGTTCCTCCGCGTTCACCCACGTTGTTTAACATTATATTCTCGTCACTTCTCTTCATTCCAGCTTGAAATATCTCTGAATCCACCCGTCGTGGTTATTTAGCTGCTCGTTTCGGCTACTCCCCTTACCTGAGCTTCGCATCCAGGGGTAAATGCGCAGACTGTCTTCGGTAAGTGAATGGTGGTCTTCTGAGGATGTTTGCTTTCCGAAGCCCGAGTCGGAGTGAGTTGCGATTCTGGAGCCCAGATGTTGACTGTCGGAGTTCCGGTCAAACAGAGATCCGTGAAGTGAGCTCAGCGAACCGGCTCCCAGACCGTAAGACACAGCCTCGGCTCCACTTGAATACATTTCTGGACTAGGAGAAAGAATTGATGGTATACTGTTCCCGTTGCCTCCGTGCAGTCTAGAAAATGAAACTAATGACGATGAGCAAGGAGGGAACTCTCTGTCGTGTCCTCCATTGGTGACATGGTGATAGCCATTTCGAGTGGAGTTGGAAGCGAGGGTGCACGAAGAAGTTGGACAAGAGTCTGGAAAGGTGCCGCCGCTCAGTGCGTTTGGGAACACCACGGAGCAACTTGCGGCGGCTTGTTGGTATTTGGAAAACAACGCGTTGGCGTAGTACAGCGAACTCATAATTTCGCGCCGATGATTTGTAGGCCCGGGGTGGTTAAATGTCGACTTTTTACGAGGTAGTGTGAATTATTGGCTGGGTATTACTGTCTACATTTCCACAAAAAAACTCACCCATTCCGCCCCCCTCCCCTTTGCTGTCTTTCCTCAGGAGCCACGTGACGGAGTTCCATGTGATGTCAAGATGTCCAATGGCCGATTTGGTTTGCTCGGGCCTGAGGGGGAATGTGCAATACACAGCACCGAGTGGCCGCTTGAATGCGCGAATGAGCAAAGTAGACCAGGACAGTCCGTAAAATGACCAAGGTCGGTCCAATCAGCCAATTTACGGCATAGCAAATAGCCTACGTAGAATAATGTGCATCGATAACCGAAATCATTTTGGTAGGCCTAACTGCATGATAACTCCAAATATTCATCCAAAACCTCCAAATGACCAACACATCTGGAGTTACACAAATAGCCTTGGTTATTGGAAAATAACCCAAATCAACACTTAGGAATAAACGATCTAGTAGCCTACATTATACATAAATGAAAAATTAGTCCAACTGACAGCTGTACAGATAGCCTATATATAGACAGGGAGTAGGGGAGAGCAATTCCCCGGGCAGCATTAGTCACATAGGATACAGCAGAACGGAACATGCTAGCGGGTGTATGGGAACTCAAGAAAGACACTTTTGTTTTGGCCTTAGTATTCATACTGACCCCGCTATAGGGTAGCCAACAGCAGGCCTACTTCTGGCTGATTATAGGAACAGTGGAATAGCCTAGGTCACGTCATGCTAAGTTAAAAGCCTATTAAAGCATATTCTCCATTGTTGCTCACAGTAATTGCACTTAGGGCCTATAAGAATGTAAGAATTCATAAAGATATAATACAATATTATTGACCTATATACCTACATGTTTAATTATATGTAATTGTTGTCAGATCCATTTTGATTAGCCATAGGCCTATTGACTACACCAATCTAGGCCTACCTGTATCTTGTAGGGGGGGGGGGGGGGGGGAATCTATTTTCGTCATATTTTCCTGAATTGAAGGTGTAACGCCAGTCAAACAGCTATTATTGAATGAACGTGATCGACCAGCAAAACGACGACGGGGTATGATTCTATACGCTTATGTATAAGACCATCCTGATTATATCCACTAAATCAGTTGGCTTTTTTTTGGTAATTTGTCCAACCTCAATGTCACCTCTGAGTGTATGGTAAGGCCTACACTAGGCACACCTTAAAGCCGTTAAAAATAATAATAATAATAATGTAAGGCTGTTTCAACTTGTCAACTTGTTTTTTCTACTTTTTTTATGTTCTATCTCTCATATTATCCTCGTTGTTATTCTACTTTATCTGGCCCTGGAGTTAAATAGGAGACTCACATTTCTGTGTGTAGAATTAGTCTTGCCTATGTCAGAAGGTGTCTGTGAGTGTTGAGCAAACAGGGTTTTATCGTGGTGTCCTTTGACAGCACGTTTAGACGGTGGTGGTTTGATATACAACCTTTGGAGTAGTTCATATGTCGGTAAACCGTATAATTCTGATTTCATTGACTCACTTATATAGACGCAAATACAGGAGGCCATGCGTTGTCGATCCTTAAGTTCCCATTTTCTCGGTAGACCTTACAGCAAGGGATCATATAGGCTACTGTGCATACGGCTGGTAGGTTTGCATTACACATTGTTATCGATTCTATAAAATGTCACCAATTTTCCTTGGTTATTAACACTTTCCTGAAGACGAACGATTCGAAATGTGAGTCAGGCTTAAGCAGTTTACCATTCATTGGTCATTATATTATATCCCATATGTCTTTATTTAGGACTATATAAATATTGAACACTCAAAACAGCAAATTCTGAATCCATCACTGCATTTATAACTATTGCTGACTAAGATCTCGCCTTCTCACTGAGGAAAGATAGGAGATGGGAGAAACCTTCCCATAAGTCGTTAACATTCTCCCTCGAATCTTCCTCCTTTAAAAACAGAGATCAAGCTTCATAGGAGGAGATGTAACTGCACCCACGCCAAATATGTTCAATATCTCTGAACTTATTGGCATGCATGTTGCCTATTGTTAGTCGGCAGGTTTTAGAGAAGAAAAAACTGTCCTCTCCACTAAGTGAGAGACAGAATGATTGTGCGTCCGGCTGTGGTGTGGCTACCCTGTTAACTTGGAGATTTCTTCTATTCAGCCATATGGAAACAATTTGATGGCACAAATACACTGACCTTACGTCGTCATCTGCATCATGATGATGAAAGACGCGACTTTTCAACTGTTGAAGTGATGGGCCTGGACGAACACGTCATAAATAAGGCAATGTTTTGATGAGAAGGGGGGCTCCGGAGATTCGCCGTCTGTTGTTTAAAGAGCCAATTTCCGAGTCGGGACTTAATGTTTGGCCTCGTGAACTGAACGTTTTTATCAGTCTGCGTGCTGACACATTACAGCATGCCTGTAGTGACTGTAAAGCTACCGCAAGGCTAAGAATAAAGTAAAATAGGAAACGTTCCCTTCCTTCTTTTTATTTTACTTAATGTGGGCATATCTATTTACTATATCTTTATTAATTACTTGATTACTTATTTATGTAACCAAAACATAGGCCTAATTGCAATTAGACAATTTCCAGCAGCGTCACGTTCCAAAAACTATAGCGCTAATACAGGTACAGGAAATAAATGTGTCAAGTTAAATTGATAGGGGACGTTGACATTTTTATTACAGTTATTCTCTCTTTTTTATTTGTATGAATATTCTTTATTTGCACTGTGCGCATGCTTTTTACCCAAAGAGAGAAAAGTAAGATAACATAAACAAACACCATCGAACCAAAAACAAGTAAGGGCATTAAGTGTAAAAAAGAGATAAGACTTAGGCTACTAAAACGGCATAAATAGGCAGTTTCATGTTGTTGGAATTTTCATAAGTTGCTAAGTCAACATATTATAGTCGTCATCTATCACCTTCATAACAACAACAACCACATAAGTGAGAAGAATAGTAAAAAGTGCACCATCATCATCTTAACTTAAAAACTATACAGCTGCCAAAGATAAATTGTTAATGATCATTTTCTAACAATATATAAATGTTTTCACGATAATTGTTCCACAAAGAAAGGAAACTATCTTTTTTTTCTTTGTTTTTGTTTTGTTTTGTTTGTAGACACTAGAGACTATATTTGTGTGTGTGTGTGTGTGTGTGTGTGTGTGTGTGTGTGTGTGTGTGTGTGTGTGTGTGTGTGTGTGTGTGTGTGTGTGTGTGTGTGTGTGTGTGTGTGTGTGTGTGTGACTCTGCGCCCTGCAACTTTACACGAATCGTTCAAAAGTACAAATACTTGTTTCATTCGTTTCCCATAGTCAAGAAGGTTTCTACGTCTCCAAGCAAGCACAAGGTCCTGTACAGTCATGTCCAGCAAAGTCGTCTTTCTGGAGACTTAAGTTAATAAGTTCTTGAAACTTTGACTTGAGTAGTCCAACGGCCTCCGACACTGTACGACAAAAATCTGTCCCGCCCTCAGTTCCTTCCACGATACAGTCTGTGATCTATACACTCACAACTCATATGATATTTCATTGCTCCTACTCTCTCCCTACGTTTTTTTCTACATTTGTTTACTGTCCTTGTCACAGCATTCGTCGCTGGCGGAAGACTGCGACCCGGCCGTCCCTGCCACGCTGCCCGCACCACCGCCCGCCCCTCCTCCCCCACCACCGCCGCCCTCTCTTAGTTCTTTCTCCCTCTTCTCCCTCTCCACCTCCTCCTGTTCACTCTTGCTGCTAGGAAACTTGTCCTTGTTGTTCTCCTTCTTCCACTTCATCCGCCGGTTCTGGAACCATATTTTCACCTGCCTCTCAGTCAGTGCCAGGGCATGGGACACTTCGATGCGGCGCTTTCGGGTCAAATAGGGGTTGAATAGGAACTCCTTCTCTAGCTCCAGGGTCTGATAGCGGCTGTAGGTCTGTCGGCCTCGCCTCCTGCCCGCAGCTATAGGCAAAACAAGAGGGATAGATCATGGAGAAATATGTGGAGAGCGTGTAATATGATTAGTAAAATATCACATTGCCATCTAGGAAGTCTTGTTAGTCCCGTAGGCTATAAGCGGAGCGACCTAAACAATGGTCGAGGCCTACATGGTCAATATTCAAAATCAATACAATCATACAACGATATAGCCTATACTATACTGTACTTGCATGTACAATAGAAAAACACTAAAATATATTAATGTTCACAGACATGAAAAACATGTATAAATAATAACAGGCCTGATGAGCCATGCATGCGACTTGCGACATGCGAGTCATATAACGTTGAACTGTGGGCAATATTTCTTAATTAAACACTAGACAGAGCGAGAAAGACAACATAGAAAGTCAAAGCTTATTGCTCCTGCTCTGGCGGTAAGTTTCACTAGGCCTATTTTTTACACCTATAGCAACGTCTAACTTTTAGCTGCCTGGACATCAAAGGCATACTTTTATTGACAGGTAAAAGTATACATGTTGTGGACCAAATGTCTAACATGAATTTGGGAAGTAGGCCTACACCAACACAAGTTGTAAAGGAAGTCAAGTTATGTTGACGTAGGCCTATATCATCATATTCTATAATCACAAAGCTAGATTAACCTAGCGGGCAGTGTTTATTAGACCTATTAATTTCATACTAATACGAGGCTCTTCTATTAAACATCGACATATTATGAACCAAGCTACAACATAAACGCAAACATTAATCAAATACACAAACATATAGGCAAATCAGCTGTAGGCGCATCGTAAAAAGGGAAGTCAGAATAAACGTTGAAGAGCATTACAGGTTGGCCTATGCATTCATTGTTGACCTGCTTTTAACCTATATTAAAGTTTACATATATCGGCCTGTATTAGGATATATTGGGTCTATTCATTAAACAGGCTAAATATCAGCACAGACAACATTGAATATGTTGACCAACGCAGTTGAAGTGTGATGATCGTCCACAACAAAGAGATGTGACTCCTTTCATGGTTTGTATTTCCTGTTTGGAGATAACATTTGTATTTATTTTATTTGTAAATCCTAATCGTTTTCTGCTCGCCATAGCTACAGCCAATTAACGATATGTGCTGGTGAGCTGGACATAGGCCTAGTTTGAGTAAAAAACGTATAAATGAATCCCAGCTTTTATCATGAGTGTGATGTAACACACAGCAATTAGGCCCTGCACAAGCGAGGACCGCGGAAATCCACGAATGCCACATCAGTAGCCAATAGCTTACTGTAAGCAATACAATCCGGAGAGAACGGGATGGTCTCACCAATTCCAAGCATTTACAAACCCGAATACCGCAACGCATCCATCTAAGAAAATAGGCTTGTAACACACCCGTCAACCCATTCCGATTTCCTTTCCTTTCTCCATATCCCTTTTTCTATGTACGCACGTAAATCTCAGTCTGCGTAATCAATCCTTAATGGCGTTTCTACTAATATTGAATAGCCTGGTGTCTCTAGGACACTCCCACAGCCCCACAAGGAAATAATATAATATAATAACGGTCCACTCATAACAATATAATACAGTATTATTTCTATCCATTTACTATTGGATCTGAGACGCAACAGTCGTAAAACAGACGACCTACTTTTTGTTATAGATTAGTGGAGAAAAAAATCAGTGGAGAAAAAAATCGTTCACTTTCGACCCCACACCTAGATGCAGTGAAAAGATTTAAAGGCTACAATGATACGGACAGGCTTACAGCGGCTTGCTTAAACCTTGGCGAACTAGACACCTTGTATGCAATGTTTACGTCTACGGGACACAGTAAAGTCGTAAAAATGAAACACTAAAACTTTTTCCTGGGTGTTAACTAGCTACGAGGTGTGTAAATGTGTCCAGGAAAGAGTGCACTTAAAAGATGCACTTGTTCCTATACGCAATGTTTTGGCGTTTGTTTGTGTTATTATAGCCTATCGATTAGCCTATCTCTAGGCCTATATGGCCCTCCATGTGTGGTAGGTCATACGACGTAAAACAGCTATTCTTATATTATATGTTAAACCAACCTTTAGACAGAACAGAGCTATATCCCATCCTTCTTTGCATTTGCCCTATGTGTGTCAGTTGCTCCCCGTCTTTCAGCGTAGCCTAGACCCTATGGCAGGGGTAATTAAACACTAAACTCATTCGCAAGTTTTGGTGCTCCCAATAAAACCATAAACACGTATTGTCTCACTTGCGGAACACCGTAAATGCGAGAGGTCTAATTGCTGCTCTGGCAAAGCTGCTTTACACATTTTCTGACTTTTCTATTCTCCCCGCTCTGTTAGCCGCAGTGGATAGGGGAAGAAGGGCCGGTATGCGCGCTCCATCCCGCTTTAGCTCAGGAGGCAAAAACACTTTTTGGAATCAACGCAGTAGACTGGCAAAGCTTGTAAAGCGAAAATGTGTTGTTGAAAATGTATTATTGGATATCCTCACCTTGTGGCCTCATCCATGGAAAGAGCTGGGTCGGCGAGGGGCTCTGCTCGGTTCCTTCAGCGTCATCTCCACCTAGTCCGGGCGCTCCGCTGAGTTTACAGTCGCTATACTGCACCAGATCCGCGTCTTGAGCCCCGAAAAGCGTCTGGCGTTGGAGGGCGTCGTATCCGTAGAAGTTACCAGGCTCGCCGTGGCATGTGACCGCGCATGGGCTCTGCGGGTACGGGTTGCTGGGGAGGGTTGAGGCGCCATGGTGGTAAAAGTCCTGGATTTGCGGAGGGTGCTGAAAAGTTGCCCCCGAGCCGGGGCCGTAAACCACGGTGGGTCGGCTGCCAGCGAGGTCCTGTGCAAAGCCGCACTCGTAGTAGTTTGGACGTAACGAGTCCCCACTTTTGTATTTAGAGAAGAGCGAGTTGACGAAATATGAACTCATCGTTGAGTTTTTTGATGGAGTCGTTATTTGTTGACTGTGAGGAGATTGAGAAGTAGCCTAAGAATGAGTAGGAATGTGATTTTTTTTGGTCGTGACTTTTTCAGCGGAGAAAGACAAAAGCATACAAAAGGAAGACAGGTCGGCCACCGGTATGTTTCAATGTTGTGTTTTTCCAGACCACAACAAACAAGCCGGTTGTGAAGTGAATAACGGCAGCCAGCCACAACAATCACGCCGATTCCATAAAATCTCCAGCGAAGATGAAGAGGAAGGGCTCGTGCGCATCACAATTCCGGTATCGTGCGGATGCCTGCCAAGCTCTCAAACGTTTTTTCCGTGATTTACTCCTCTGCAAATGAGTTGTTTCATATTTTTGCCGGTATCTGTTTCAGGGATAATTTGCATCTATTATCAACTCTTCATCCCATTGGCTTTCCCACACCAAGTGTTCCCCCTCGCGACGAATCTCTCGGTCTCCACTCTCCGCTCTGAGCGTCTGTGATGCGAAGAGCGAGAGAATGAGAAAAGAGAGGTGAAAAGAGAAAGAGGGGAGAGAAACACTGAGTGGGGGAGAAACGAGGGGCCGCGGAGAGTAGGGATGCACGGGGGTGCAGAAGGGAGAATGGTGGGGAGGGGGGGGGGGGGGGTGAGAATATGTGCAGGATTAATATATTCAAGCGAGGGGGGAGAAACTTAATGAGAATTCTGCCGCTTTGCATCCGATCAAGCCCCCCTACTCCCCCCCTCCCTGTTCACCAACTAAGCCCACACTCCTCTCCTGAAGGACTCCTTCAAGAGAAAAAAGACATTGTGCTTTTTTTTTAGCAGTGGCTAATCGGGAGAACGGTAGAACGGTGGATTGCTCGCATTAACGTGAGCATCTTATTCCATTTTTTTCCCTTGAAACTTCAACCACAGATCCGTGTGAATTAACACAGCCCGCACTGGCAACGAAAATGTCAAGGAAGTCGAGCGAGAGAGCAGTGCTTGTGTGTGAGAGATAGCAGTGTTTGTGTGTGAGAGCGAGAATACAATCAGCGATAGAGATTCGGCTTTTCTAATTGGTGTCGCTTTTAACAAGTAGGCCACTATAAATATAATGGAGGTTTTAAAACAAGCTGTCAAAGCCAGCTTCCCGCGCACGCTGTCCAGCTTCAGTTTGTCAAATGAATGGCCGTTGCTCGATGTAACATTTTGATCATCGTATACTTTCCTAAATATCAGCGTTATACGGAGATGAAGCCGGTCTCGTTGAGGATGTTGTAGTTGTGTGGGGTGCTCTTGTATCGCCGCTGATGGTAATAGAGAAAGTGTCTGTAAATGGCTTAACAAACTATAAAATGCCATAAACGCCGGGGCAGTGTTTGGTTGTTTACGTCGTGCATCAAAAAAGCAGTTAGGGTTTTACGAGGTGCCTCGACCGAAGGCAGTAAACGCCTCACTCGAAGCTCATTTCAGCTGCTCTGAAATATCTACGAATTTAATTGTAATTTTAGTTGTGTTTTCCATACGGCCTATCATCATTATGAAGGGCCAGGGGTTGGGCTCAGTAAAGACAATTGTTCTAGTATATCTTACACCCGGTTAACGAGATGTTAAGTTGGGGAAAGGTTAGATTCTGTAACAACCAAAGCATGTAAAAATCAACGTTGTAAAAATATTCACTTGAATCTTAAAATAGGCTAATGCAATGGCTTATTAGTAAATGTAAAGCCTACGTAGGCATACTGCAGATGTGATCAGTGGCCTATATGTAGTAGGCCTAGACTATATGAAAACCCCCGTTATGCCTACCCAAGTATAGGTTCTATTTCCCCATCGGTATTTCCATAGCAGGTGGTTTGAATAATCCATTATTATGTGTTAGGTCTATGTTTTTTTTGTTAATGGCAAATACGGCTCTTCACAATTTCCACGTCAAAGGGACACTTTTCTTCTTTGGTCATTTAAACGTCAAGCTAGGAATTGTGGTGGTTTACGGCAGAGACGGCAGTGTAACGGCAGAGACACACGGACGACAACAAACCAGATAAACGTCGCACATTAATAGGAGAAACATGTTATTGTGTAGGTCTACGTTAAATCCGAGTTTAGATTCATAAATACTGTTTTCATAATTACATTTTCTTTTTCCCTGACTATAGGTTTTCCACTAAATCGAGATAATCTTGTGATTAAACCAATAAACACATATGGCAATTTTCCAGTAATCTGATAAGCCTTTTACTTGGTGTTTGCATGTCAAGAAAGGACAAGTAACAAAGCGCACTGAGAAAATGCATTGTGAATCGTTTTCACCACAACAAACGTCTTCGTGTCTTCATCTGTCACGACTTCGCTTCAACTTCACAGTAAATAAAGCGTCTTCCCACTGTATAGCGTATCTAAACGAGATACACATATCCACATACACAAGTGGGAATTTTCTAAACTCTCACTCTCTATAACCCTATCGTAGGCCTAGGCGTATATGGGCCACAATATGAAAACCACTTGGATGTATATGCAGTTCAGTTCAGTGACCATTATCGGGCTTAAAAACTATATATAATTGAATAGCCTATATAAATTAACAGACTATATCTATACAGTCTATATCTCTGTCGAGTTTTGTTGTTGCGCCTATTATTGTAGTTGTTGTTAATTAGGCCTATGCTGTGTTGTCTACACACGATAGTTGATGTCAAAGCAAGTTAACAGCAAGTAAGCTCACTCAAAGTCACACTTTGTAATCATTTAGCCTTCTCGTGTCCTTTAAAAGAACTACCTTAAGGAGTCTATAGTAGGCCTAGCAATAAGACGCGCCAATCCCTATACAATTATAGCCTAACCCCCCCTACACCCCATTTGAAAGTGGGCATAGGAGCGCGGTCTCATTTTGAGCGGGCCAACCTATATTTGATGGAGCAAGAGTGCCACCAAGTGGCCATTGTTTGTAACAAAAATGAAATCGATTTTATTGTTTTGTATTGGCAACAAATAAAATGCAAGGCAACAAAATCCCAAATCTAAGAATAGCTCGTTAAGTAGATGACATGAATATTAGTAGCCTAATTGAATTTCAAGTAGGCTACAAATCACACGTTTTAAAACACATTTGAATGAAAAGATGTAGGCCTACGTTTTGCTTATATTCAAACAATCAAAACGAAATAAATATCCTGTATTCGAAATAAATATCCTGTATTAATAAAGATTATTAATTAAGTTAAATTTACAGCAAAACAATAATATAATAGGCCTAATAGTATTAAGTAGTAATTGTAGTAACACTGACAATATTAATTATTCTCATTATACTTTTATTACTCGATACAATATAATATAATGCTCATAGAAAATAATATTATAGTAATATAATAATAACAATATAATAAGAATCATTATTATAATGTAATAAACATAATGAAACAATGACATTATATAGGCCTATACAGACCTAATATAACGTAGCCTAATAAGAAGTTGTTGTTTGGGGGTGAAAAGAATGTGCTTAATACAGAAAACGAAATAAGGAGCTAAAATACGTAGAGGGATAACATGTGAAATTGCAAAAATAAGCCCGCATTATTACTGCTGGAAATTAAATACAATTAAATAGGCATCACTAACAAATCGTGATCATTAGCACACAAATGTATAATTTATCTATGACGCAGTTAGTTTAAATTATTCTATAAATTATTTGTAATCCTATAGGCCGATAATTATCTTGCTTTTTTTAAAATCTTTTTGTGCCATATGTGAGTTTGGCTCAAATACCCAATAAAGCTCAACTCATTGCGTCCAACAGCACCATGGCCTTTGGGTTGTAAAAATGACATTAGGAGTCGACTATCTCAGACGTCTGGCGGCTCGCTGATGTGTTTTGTTGTTACGTTTTATGACCCCGCTGCTAGGATGCACCGTTTCGGAAGTGAGACAAAGGGAGGCTAGGAAGGACCTATAACAGCACTGGGGTTTGCCTCTCTTGTCGTCCCGTGACACACACACACGCACGCGCGCACGCACACACACACACACACACACACACACGCACACACACACACAGGGCAAGGCAGGTGTGGGTGGGGGAGGGCAGCGGTGGTTGGACAGCAAACGCTGCCACAAAACAATAAATTGCACTCAGAAACCCACAACGGGAACCGCCAACATATAACTAAACCAGTAAAGGATTTTCTTAGTCTATCCACCAACGGCTAAAATGCAATATCAACTCATGCAGTAGCTGTAACCTAATTATTCAAAAAACCGTGTAATATTAGCAGATTAAATTGGATAATCAAGAGTTTGAGTCACGCTTACACGTGTACATTTAAAGCAATGTAAGCGAAACATGGGTTAAGCAGTAGCCTGCAATGCACACATCTTAACCATTCATCTCACAGCAGGCTATATCTTGCATTGGATTAATACCTCTTGAGTTGAGCCAACATTGAGAACCTTCAAATAAAATATTTAGGCTATCGTGCGAGATTTAAAACGTTTCTAATATTCCCACTCCTTCCTCCTTCTTCTGTGTGTTTGCTTTACAGGCGTTTAGTTCTTAACCTTCAAAAATGTATACCCTATAAACTTTTATAGCCGTCATATTCCTTTATTGCACCGCACTGCATTGGATCTTCCCCCTTTCTTTTCTTTTCCTTTTTTTTACGACAGCCGGCTTCTTCCACATGCGTCTTTTCTCACCAGCGAGCGGGAGAACTCCGCACACACCCGTAGTGCGCGCACAACCACATCCTCTGATGTCGTGCTGTTTGCTTCCGTCTTTGAAAATAGGAAGTTGACAAAACAAATCAGGTGAAACCAAACTCTCTCACCCATATGTAGGCCTCTGACTATTTGAATCGTACAATATACCTACTAGGCTACTGATAGGCCTGTCGAAAAATATTAAGCGTCATTTTCACAAGAAATGCCTATAGGCCTAACAAACAAGTAACAAAAAGGGTAGACCTAAATACAATAATTAAACATAGGAGGCGCATATTAATTATCTCAATTATACATTGATAGTTCACACAAAACATCAAAGATTTGCTTATAAAGCGAACACAGTGATGTCCAATTTCATCGTACCATGGCAAGGGATGAAAAAGAACAAAAATAACTAGCCTGAGTAAAATATTGCATTGATGCCCAAACTAGAAACTATATTTGGGTGCAAAACGTTTTCTAAAAGTTACGCTTAATATTAGCCTAATTATTTCAAATAAAATAATAATTATGCCACTGGGCTATTTTTAAATCGAAACTAAATTCAAATAATATTATAAGCTAGGTGACATCTGTTTTTGCATTGGCGTTACGAAAATATTTGATTATGGTGAATGTTGGCAAAATATGACCACATGCATATATGTAGAATGTAGGTGTTAGTCACAAAATGTTAAAATCTTCTTCACAATGTGCCTGCCTCACACATAGAGGCATATACTTTATTGTCTACTTAACCATATCTGAATGGAGCTTCGCAGCAATTGGCCTAAATACAATACATAGTAGACGTTGATCAGGTGTTGAAGGTTTTAAGCCTATATTAGGCCTACAGCTCTTATTTTGTTTTACTTTTAGACACGCCGTGTAGCCTAAGCCTGTACACATCCGTTAGAGGGGACGAAGGACTCGATGCGTCAGAGCAACATCTGCTGCGCAGCCAACAGTCCTTGGCGCGTGCTTCAAAATACAACTGTTAATTAGTCCAGAATGGTAGATCTATATAGAGACACTTCTAGACCACAGGCTCACAGGCTGCGAATTCCTTCACTTTTTCCCTCTCTTACATTACAGATTCACAGACCTCTAGTGGAATAAGTTGTGGCGAATTGCATTGGATTGTCACCGTTTTTATTTTTCAAATGTACAGGCCTATTTGATGTACATGTTAGCTAGAACCAATCTGCTATTAAAAGAGTAAAGTCTGTTTAAGATTATCTACATATATTGGAATAATCAGACACGTATACGCATGCATGTCCAAACGTCCAAATGTATACGGACCATGGGTCGGGTTTGGATGTGATAACCCAAAACCACCACTATACCATTACCAATTCAACTAGGCCTACTTATTTTTGCTCCGCCTTGCTGCGTGTCCTAATCGTTTATGGAAAATGTGATTTCCTTCAGTGGCACCATACGTTGAAAAGTGAATAGGTGACAGTAAAAAGTTTATTTTCCTCTGTGTGTGTGTGTGTGTGTGTGTGTGTGTGTGTGTGTGTGGGTGTGTGTGTGTGGGTGTGTGTGTGTGTGTGTGTGTGTGTGTGTGTGTGTGTGTGTGTTGCTATAGAGATCAACAACAAATATTCGAATCACTTTTGACGTTATAGTGGCTTTTTGCGGGATTGGATTGACAATAGAAATAAGAACACATCAAATGGAACTGCTTTGAAATATTCAGCTCTTTGATCTGTTTAATGTCGTTGAGCTTGTCTCATATTTTAGAAATAAAACAACCCGGACAGCAAGGCGCATTTGCATAACATGACGGGAAGCCAGGCTTTTCTTCTCTATATGCTGTCTTTAAGATTCATGATGAAAGAAAAGTATTTCTACAGACAATATTTTCAGTGGCTTATTACCAATGGTCCAAAATTGTTACCAGATGTCCAAAATTGTTCCATGTAGGGTACTGTTATTAGCCCTTTAACCTAAAGGAGAGCAAGGTTTGAAGTATAGGGTCAAATATTACAATATCAATGACCTGCCAGTGGGTTTAACAAACACCTCCCATTTGCAAAAACTCACAGCCAGTGTGTTCTTATTACACCCATAATAATGTCATTGTTTAACTCAAACGCACATTGTGTCATTTGGGCTCAGTTTCAGTATCTTTCAGTCGGTCTAATAATAACGCTACTGTAATTATTTTAGAAATTATTATTTCGTTGTTTGAAGAGTTATTACATTATTTGTGTAGGCAAATAGCTATATTTACTATATAGGTATTCACAGAGCATCTGTGGATACCTATGTTATTGTAGGAATTATTATTAGTTCTTATTATTCTTATTTGTTTTACATCTATTTGGCGTCACTAGAACTTGTTTGTGCATTCAGCAACTGTACATATTCACACTTTCAAACATACGTTGTAATATACCATGCACTTGCATGCAGTAGGCCTATTGCTTTCTGCAGGCTAGCAGTAGATCTTTAGAAACGGAAAAACAGTAAGACATCAAGAACAAATTAACCCAAATTAAAGTGTCCATAATGTAAACCAAACCGAATCAACCAAAATAAGTGTAGCAGAAGGATTCTCAGACGTCGAGATGGCGTCAATTGATGGGTGACGACGCCTTTAATGAATGCACTCAACAGCGGACGCGGAGGATAACTGCGCGTGCGCGTGAATGTTTATGGGTCGATGACACTGTTTTGGTCCCGCAGCCAAGCAGACGCCCTTTCCTTTAAGCATCAGTGTATAATGCAGACAAATGTCTCGGTGTCGGTTTGAACACATGCAGGGATATCTAACCCTCTGTCTCCACTGGCGTTAAATTATATTGAGAAATAAAAAAGCAATGACAGCGGGAAAAAATAAAGTTCTTTGTGCCTGTCTCGCGCTCCTCGGCGCCAATCCTGAGGCAACTGGAAACGAGCATATAGCCCACAATTTGAACGCGACCATGTGACATTTTAATCTGCTGTGTGCATGTATTTACCATGGGAATTCATAGACGATAGCCTATTAGGCCTAATTAAAAGAACAGCACGCAAGACAACATGAAATTAAACCAAGACATGGTCGTTCTGTAAACTGCGTTTTAATACGAATCCAGCATCAGCAGTGCCGTAGCACAGAGAAACAACACAGAAGAGGACAAAATTATACATAAAAAAAGTACAATGAGACACAGATAATCAATGGTGTCCAATCTGACTCGGATGACATTTCATAGGCTACAGACATTTTCACAGATTATTACAATGAAAAAGAACCGGAGAAGTTCTTCTGTTCTTGAGGCGTCGTTGGTGCGCATTGGACCAAATTCCAATGTCGCCGTAATTATCCCCTTCTTGTAATTTTAGGCAGTTACATACTTTCCTTTGACTTATTTTCGATCATATTTTTGTCATTGTTAATGTTGAATGCCTTGGCTAAATCGCCTGTCTATATTTTGTGATTATATAGGCCTAATAGTTGTTGGAGTGATGTTGCTATTGACAAAACAGCACAAACACATGTAAACATAATCTAGACTAATACATGGTAGAAAAATACTATAGTACAGTAAAATGCCAGTTACTGTAAAAAAACAACAACATATATGTCATACAGAAAGAAATTGATGAGGTTACTCACTTTATTTACAATAAATTAGAAATATGTTCTATGTCAGTAAGCATTCCCCTCCAATATATGTAATACCCAAAGAGCTAAAGAAGGAATAACGGTTAAATTGTGGCATGCGCAATCCATGTAAACATTTAATACTCGAACAGATTTGGTGGTTGTCCATAGGAAAAATACCTTTGTTGCTTTTAAGACTGAGAAAATATTTCGAAGTTTTATAGCATAAAGGCTAGGCTACATAAAAGGCTGGCAGTTGTAAAACCAACCCAGATAAGTAGAAACGTGCTTAAGAAATAATAAGGTCAGCCGGTAGTGTGCGTCAGGTCAAGTCAGGTGCTTGGTGGAACTGGGAACACGCGGTAGCCTAGACACTAACCTGTCCCTCTTTCTCTCGCACAGACACACACACACACACACACACACATTCACACGGTGTCATTAGGCTTAAGTATTTTTAGTTTATGGTGTCTATAAAACTGCGTTGGGCTGCAATATACGCTGAGCCCTCGCGTCGGGCCTCGCGAGACGGCGTTGCATTCATTTAGCTCAAGTTGTAATATGAAATTAAACAAACCGTGGCGATATCTAGGCCTACATATGAATAATGTAGGCCTACTATTTGTATCATAGGGTACTGAACATGAAATTGTTTATCAGTATTATCCGCCTAGCCGTCTGTGTGGTTGTAGCCTATTCTAGAAAAGACAACAATAAGTCTCGTTGGACTTTTAGTAAAGGCGTTTCACTAAAAGAGAGATATAGGCTATAAGGCCTGCATAGACCAACTATTTCCAAGAAATACGTATTCGAGCGGCGCAATTCTTGCAGGTATGTTATTCTAAACCGCGGGTTATAGCATCAAAAGGAGGACCCATCAGAATAAAAACAACAACGTAAGCCCAAAGCCCTATAACGGCGCCTATCACGTCCTTGCGTGTTGTTTGCAGTCAATCGTGTACAGGTATGGGCATGCATGTTCATGTGGTCATGTTTACAGCTACAGGCCTATTGGTTGCCAGCAGACTAAACGGCAGTGCGTGACGTGTTGTAGGTAGAAGATTACAGTTATCCAGTGGGACTCATCCACCAAACGAAGCAGGTGCTGCTGAGTTATATACCTACTGTTGCTTTTGCGGCGTCTAATTACTCGGAATGAGACCGGGGAAACAAACAAACAAACGGGAGCCTTTTGCAATAGGCGAGTATCAACCCCATCCGACATCTATCTAATCAGAGTGGAGGGGAGTGGGAGCGAGCAAGAGCAATCAAAAAAATGAGAAGAATTAACTGCACGCCTCACCAAACTGCCTGCTCTCCCGTTCCTCGTGTTTATTAATGACCGCGTGAAAACTCGGTTTCAGCGCCTTCAAGCGCCTCCCTGACGAAGCACCGGTGTCAATTGCGGCAGAGCAATAAATAACTAATACTAGAAGCGCTGGAGAACAGCCCCTCTCCACCCCACCCCGACCAACACTACCCTCTTCTAGGGCCGCTGTGGCCCCTCTTCGCCCATCTCACTCGTATCATGTGTTGTACAGGTAGTCTGTAGCCTATATACAATAACAAAAACGGATATACAAAAAAAATAAAGACATAAAAGTAAAAGCGCTCTGAATTACCCTGCTCGTATAAACAGACACATTATGATATTGAAGAGCACATTGTGAGGTAAAATCAGGGCGAGGAAGTCAAGGACGTGTCTTCAGTCATTGTTATCATTGTTTCATTACGATTTCCGTACGTCCATGGAAAGGAATTTGAGAGAAAAAGAGATTTAAATGATAGGCCTAGGAGACGACGACGTGCCTAATTCAATACGTTTAGTATTAAGCATATCTGGCCTCAATAGTGGACATTACCTGCCATCTCTGCAAATATAATAAAACATTTGACCACCTTTTATCATCAGATAAACTACTATTGCAAATAAATGAACGCAGTTAAACAACGTGCGTGTGTGCGAAATGTAAGCGTGCGCGTGCGTGGAGGCTACGTACATATCTTTCTTTACGTGTGTGTTTGTATGTATGTATACATATATGTAGCCTACGTATGTATGTATGTATGTATTTATGTATAATACATGTAGGCCTATGTGTCTGTATGTATGTATGTATGCATGTATGTATGTATGTATGTATGTATGTATGTATGTATGTATGTATGCATGTATAATACATGTATGTGTTTGTATGTATGTAGCCCTATGTATGTATGCGTGTATGAAGCGCTAGTCTTTCGGTTGGTCCTTGCTCTGTTTCTTCATCTTCATTCTCCGGTTCTGGAACCAGATCTTCACCTGCCGCTCCGTCAGGTTGAGAGCTCGTGCCACCTCATTCCTGCGGTCTCGCGTGAGGTACATGTTGAAGAGAAACTCCTTCTCCAGCTCCAGGGTCTGGTACTTGGTGTAGGGACACCGCTTCTTCCGGGAGGACCGTGCATGCAGCCAGTTGGCCGAGGGGTCATCTAGAAACAGAGAGGGGGATTTGCATAACTTAGCATATGCATGCCTATACATGCACACATATGAAGCATACGTCTTGTAACATGCTCTCTTCAGCCTTAAGAAACATTCATACACAAACCGTGAAGCAAACAATACAAGTACATTGACAGCAATTGGTGTACCATTTGTGTCATTTGTTGCTATTATTCTGAATTCCTAAATTAAATGAATGAAAGTCATGATTTCAAGCATATACAATAGTGTGCACAGTTTTAAACCAGCATCACGTGGTAGCATCACGTGGTATTTCAACTAGTTCAGTTGAATATTTCATTCAGAAGAAGGGCAACAATTTATGTACATAATTAAGTTTGGGCTAGCATCCATTATTCACATAATGTTAACATTCCTAATTTCCTAAACTATGGTAATTCAAATATGAGTGATACAATAAAACAACAATATATTAAAATAAATGGAACTTTAATTTATATCATAGGTTTAATCGCTAACTGCCACATTTTGGTTTGAGATTATTGCATATTTTGCCTACAGGAAGAATACTTTACCTTTACTAAAGCAAAGGGATTTATTACACCCTGCTGATAAATCTGTGAATCGTTATGGCATATATATGATGTGGATGGATGATTTCAAGGAAACCGTTCATGAAAAAAATAAAGTCCATAACTAGAGGCTATTAAAGTAAAACAAATGTGAAAAAGGAGATTACTTGAAAAGTATGAATGATAGTGAAGTAGATCTCTTGTTGGATATGATAGAATAGATTTGAGGCTATAGTACACTTTACATAAGCCTACAGCTTTTTCAGGTTTTCCCTGGCGATAAATACGTTTAGAGGTTAAAGGTCGTCAACAGAATACATTGCTGTTTGTAAAGTTGCTGCCAGGTGTAATAGGCTCACGAGGATACCTTACAATGCCACCTTCTGGAGAAAGATGCCTACGCTTTCTGTGTGTGCAGATCTTACTCCAAACCTACATTTGGCCTACATTTTACATTTGACACTTTTATCGAAAGCGAAGTTACAAGTTAGGCTGAGAATAAAATCAAATCAAAATTAGAGTAGCTACAAACATGTTTTTATAGTGCTGCTGTACAACCTAGTTTCAGAAAAACAGTGCAGATATACATTATACTATAATAGATTATATTTGTAATGAATGTGTAACAGATTATACATGTATCAGCCTTGTCTAAATAAGACACCAAGAAAATATAGGAACATGATTTTGTTCGACATTTGCAATGTACTAGAACAGGAAGTAGATAACTAATCAGATATCAAATATTAGTGGAATAAATTGTTTGTATCATAAATCGTAAACAATGTTCACAAATACACAAACAAATATATTAGAACTCCTTTCAAAGTGAAAGTCAGAGCAAAACATTCCACATACGCCTCATATCTTAATGATAAATGAAGATGATAAAAGCAGTTTTAAAGCTGTTGGTAGTGTTTCCAGACAACAATGAAGAATCCTACAGTATTTATGATGTCTATAATACTTTAAAGCAGAAGAACAACAATGTTGCTTATGGTCACATCATACAAGATGTGCCCAATAAGAAAAAATATAGAATCACACCAGCCTTGTGTGACTTTGACCCTCTTCATTGTGTAACGTTGTAATGTATATTCTCTCTCCAGAATGCTTAGGCTAGGGCTAGGCTACACTATATCTTCACCCATTTGTTTGTATTTCCCTTGTATCCTTCTATCCCACTATCTCTCTCTCTCTCTCTCTCTCTGACTCCACCCTCGTCTCTGGGGGATTCGGAGCAATGTAATTAGTCGAATACAGTTCTTGGGAATGCATGTGTCTGGTTAAGGGCTAAAAGCTATTTGGTGTTGACTCTGTGAAACGCCAAGAAAGGCATCTAAGCTATGGTGGAGTTTTTGCAACACACGCTATCACATCACACCATGCATCACACCATGGCCAAAAATGCTGTTTTCCGCTGGAGTTACATTGAAGCATGACCTCAATATATTTGAGCAGTGATACCATCTCGAAGGTTGGATGCTCTAGCTAATGAAGAAATATATTCAGTGGGATATAGGGAGAACACATTGTGAAAGATAAGCCACATAAAAGCTGACAGCAAGTTGCTATTATTGCATGGTAGAATGAAATCGTTGCTTGAAGAAGCTTCAACAAAACAGGATTGCACCTTTTGGTCAGAGTTACTGAAGAAAACCTGATCAGGTTCAAGGCAGAATATCTAACCAGAGAGGAGCATTTGGTGAATTGTTGCTTTTGAGACACCATAAGCATTATCTCAGGTCTGAAAAATAAGATTTGAAATCAGATTTTTTACATCCTGTGCAAAAGTAGCCTTGGTCAATTGACTTAGGATGGAACAGTGATGATCTTATCACTTAGAAGTAAAGGGAAAAGCCAGACCTGACTATGGAGTATGTGTGTGTGTGTGTGTGTGTGTGTGTGTGTGTGTGTGTGTGTGTGTGTGTGTGTGTGTGTGTGTGTGTGTGTGTGTGTGTGCATGTGGTGCATGTGCGTGGCATGAAAGAGAGCCAGGGGAGGCATATTGTCTCAGGGATCATCTCTCTATGATTGCAGGCTGTCTGTATTCAAGGGCAATATTTTGTTATATGGCATCTTCTTTGCCAGTTTACTAGTGGTAGAAATTCTTTGGTGTTTTGGTGCAACGAACAAAGCGCATCTTATGTTATTTAGAGCTAGCTCGAGATATGGGGCCATTTTTGTGCTGTCATTGAAGATTTGCAACATTGTGTCTGGTGGCTCTGATAGAAAAAGAGAATGTTATTCACAGAGACCCAATGGCTTGTAATTCACACGGTTAGCGACTATCATCAGCAAATACGTCCGTACTAACGTCTGAAATCAATTTTCCTCCCGACTTTTAAACATGTAGATCGATTTCACCTCAACGCAAATAATACCGGGCTCAAAAGAGGTTAGATGTTCGCTAGAGGTATAAGGCGAGGGGGTTTTGTCACGCTTAAAGTGGGTGCTTCGCATTTCCCAAGTGTATAATCACCTCCAAGACCATTTATTAGCTTCAGAGCGAAGCCCCGGCTTCGCCTGTCACGGAGAATGACAAACCGATTTGAAAGGAGCTGGGAGCGCGGGCACAGTATCCTCTGGCGGAGTTGTAGTCGTCCCAATGTAAGAGGTTATATCTCCTTTCCCCTGCGGAGTGGAAGGCAATACAGGGCGGAGAAGCAGATGAGAGAAACGAGAGAAAAGACGAGACTTATGGCCCTAGCCCATTGAATTTCCGAGAGCGCATTTCTCTCCAGGCTACGTACGTGTAACCTGCTGGAGAAACTCTATCGGCCAATAGGCTACCTACCGCAGACACATCAAATGTCTACCGTGTCACTCAATCTTCTGACGCAATCATTTCTATAATCATGAAAGGATGGAGAGGGAGTAATAATGCGAGAAGGACCAATGAACAGGCCTCGGGAAAAAAATAAGATTGATATTCCCGTTAAAAACCTCCAGCGACAGCCGGCGGCACGGACATTTGTACGCGCGCGCACGTGTGTGTGTATGTGTGTTGTCTGCGAAGAATGTCACCTAGATTCACTGAAACGGTTAAAGGCCAATATTCTCCATCCCCTCCCTTCGCAATTTCACCGTAATAGTGCCAGACACTGACCTCTCGTATATCCACAGGCCCGTTATTACATTTCCTGATGTCGTTTTTGATTCCATGTCTCCATATATATATATATATAGGCCTATATATATATATATATATATATATATATATATATATATATATATATATATATATAAAACCTTCATCCATAACAACAACCATCCCAAACGACCAGTACTATTTCTGACAATTAATGTCCACTATTCGCGTCCAATAACTTTTTATTGAGCCCCGGACAAATTATGGATTGCAAATGTAGCCTATACCAACTTCATTGCCGTCACACGTTGTCTTGGCCTAGTATAATTCTGATTGCAGTAGCAACAACAATTCGATTTCTTTTTCCGATTCTACTGTATCTCATACAAGATATCTAACAGTAGCTTTAAAGGCGTTAGGTTTAGGCCACACCATACACAAAGAAAAAAAACGGTTACGCATTTATGTTTGAAGATGAGTAAGCTCGCTCCAACACACCATATTTATTCCAGGTTTCCCCTGGATTGATGTGGCTCCGAAATCCGTTACATAGCCTACCGGGTGTAGAGCAGACTAGGCCCAGTGTTGTTTAGAGTCTCATAATTCAGACGGGGGGCTGCGTCGGTGGACCCAGCCAGCTTGCTCATATGAATGGGTTCAACGCCTCATACCGGCCCCACTACTGTGATGGATGGCCAGGTCAGATGTTGTAATAAGGCAGTTGGCTGTGTACGTGTGTGTGTGTGTGTGTGTGTGTGTGTGTGTGTGTGTGTGTGTGTGTGTGTGTGTGTGTGTGTGTGTGTGTGTGTGTGTGTGTGTGTGTGTGTGTGTGTGTGTGTGTGTGTGTGTGTGTGTGTGTGTGCGTCTGTGTTTGTGTGTGTGCAGTCATTGAGTTTGTGCCTGTAAGCGTCTATTTTGTAATTCTATTTAAAGGCTCTCTCTCTCTCTCCCTCTATCTGTCTAGCACTAGCACAAACAAACACACTCACACTCACACATACACACACGCGCGCGCACACACACATTGTCACATGCTCATAGAGAAGAATTTTCTCCAATGGAAAAAAGTCCCATAGATTTATTTCGCTGTACAACAGGAGCAAATTATATTTCTCCACTCTCTGAATGACCATTTGTAAAACAATACTGCTAGAAAATTAACACACAACTCCTTATTCTAATAACTCAAAACACTGGAACAGTGTAAACATGCCATGTCAGCAATGTTATTGCAAGAGACATAAAAAAGGAAGATCTAGACTGTTGTATTATGGCTTGGAAAGTAATGTTATTTGTTAATGCAGGTAATATAACAAGCAATAGAGCAAATCTATCTATCTATCTATCTATCTATCTATCCAGCCATACATCCATAGACAAACATACGCATGCGCGCACGCACACACACACACACACACACACACACACACACACACACATACATACATACGCATACGCACATACATACATGCTAAATACATACATACATACATACATACATACATACATACATACATACATACATACATACATATACATAAACTGACATTTAGGATATTATTACATGTGCCCGTGGCAATCAAATAGCATGTGAAAAGTAAAACATATATCCTTTTTGTAGCCAAAAGGGGAATTATTTAAATTAGCATCACGGAACACACGTTAATGTAGGCTAATTGTGACATGGCCCTTGCCATTGCACTCTCCCCGAACTCTATCCTCAAGTCCTTCTTTGGGGCCGAGTGCATTTTTTTTCATTGGTAATACTAGCCAAACAACCAGCCTTGACTGACATCAGTGGTCTTAAAATGAAATCGAGCGCAGATAATCTGTGTGTGTGTGTGTGTGTGTGTGTGTGTGTGTGTGTGTGTGTGTGTGTGTGTGTGTGTGTGTGTGTGTGTGTGTGTGTGTGTGTGTGTGTGCCAAAACCAACTGCGGCAACGTACAAACCCATAACAAAATAAAGCACAAACTCTATGGTCTCTATTAAAGGAAGGGGGGGGGGGGGGGTGTAAAATACTCACCACGTTTGTCCCGAAAGACACTAAAATGCACAATTATGGAATATTTAAAACCTATTAAAAGCTGCTATAGCCTAATCGTAGCATGTGTTCACGAATATATAAATTACATTTAATGCCGCCTATGAGTCTCTATGAAAACTTAACAACACTGAAGTAAACTTTGAGCTGCAAGAGAGCTGTAGTCGGGGTGTTTATGTAGCCTCTGTAAATGGGACCGAGGTCTTTGTTCTTGTTTTATGGCCGCATTAAAATACGTTACTAGCGCTCTCTTCTCTCCCTCTCTCTATAGCGCGCTACTTCCTGCTTAAATAACTTACTTTGATCTGGACCGTCTTTGTCCTCGCTACCTTCACAAATGTCTTTATTTTCCTCGAATCTGGTGCCTGGGATGGCGGCGGGGAGGTGGCTCATCTCGCGAGCCACCGGGGACGATTCCAAAATGTACGTAGCCGCCTCGTGCGGATGCTGTCCGCTAATTTTCGGGGGGATCTCTCCGCCGAGGTGGCCAAGCAGCGGTTCGAGTTTGACCTGTCCGGGCTGCCCCTGACCCGGCACCGACTCGGTGGTGCGCGGGGCGCAATCCAACCAGGAACGGAGGTACCGTGTGTCGGATGACACATGTTGAGCCGGGATGTACGGATGGTAAACCGCCGGCAAGCCGTTGGAGGCGTGATGCGGACTGAACGGGCTCCACGACGATGAAAACACTGGAGGTTTGGGTTGGAAACTACAGGACGGGTACGAGTCGTGATGGGGATGTTCTGCATGCGCCCCGCCGCCCGATTGCCTCCCGCCTCCGACTGAGCTGGAGCTGGAATACTGAACATTGGAGAACCGTCCCGAGGGCGAGAGTTCATCGCTCTCGTGACTTATGATGGAGTCTACGTAATAGTTGCTCAAAGTTCCAGAAATGGACATTATATATGAAACGCTGATTTCATTCAATGGAAAACATGGAGTAGAAACATAGCTACTTTTTTTCTTTCGTTCCACCTCTATCTTTGCTTCTCTTTCTTTCACGAGCTCTAGCACGCTTACTCGCCTCCTCTCTTTTTCTCTCTCTCTCTCTCTCTCTCTCTCTCTCTCTCTCTCTCTCTCTCTCTCTCTCTCTCTCTCTCTCTCTCTCTCTCTCTCTCTCTCTCTCTCTCTCTCTCTCTCTCTCTCTCTCTCTCTCTCTCTCTCTCTCTCTCTCTCTCTCTCTCTCTCTCTCTCTCTCTCCCGCTGTTTTGCTCGCTCACGCTCGCTCACGCTCGCCCTCTTCCCTGCGCTAACCCCAATCCTTTCAACACACTCTCGAAACAAAGTGTAGACCGCGCAGGGTTGCAAGAGGAGCAAACTGATTGGCCGGACTCTTTTCTTCTTCTAAGCTGATACAGCGTCAATGGAGCGTAAATCAACTGTGCGCGCGGACACCCTTCCTCTCGATTCATCTGCGTGCGTCTAAATAAATAGCCTAGACTTGTTTATGCAATATGCATATCCGGAGGCCTACTACTAGGCTACCAGGCTAGTGGCAGACTACTGGCATATTATATATATATATAAATATTACAAGCTCCTTTATATTATTGCATATATATATATATATATATATATATATATATATATATATATATATATATATATATATATATATATATATAGAGGCTATATATAGAGGCTATATACATAGGCTATATATATATATATATATATATATATATATATATATATATAGGCTATATATATATATATATATATATATATATAATTGCTTGAATTAACCTACCTAAACATGAAAAAAATAGTAGTTTGTAGGCCTATTACGGAATCCACTATTGCAAAAATATGTAGGCCAAGCATATATTTAGGCGTAGGCCTGCTACATGCATATTTTACGTGATGAGCTTACGCCCAACACGTTTTATTGGCAGATTAACGGTCATTTTGTTAACGAGCGCTATTAAAATCTAACCCTACGAGACTATGCCCCTTGTCTTTATGGTTAAAACTATTTCAACTACTTTTTGGGACCGTTTAATACCATAATAAAGTACTACATCAGGTTGCTGTGATTTTATAGGGCTGATATATGGCCTGCAGCAGTGCGGACCGTAAACGAGATTGAGGCGAGGCCAGGCTGTTGCATTCTTCCTCCGCTTCGAAATATGCACTCTCACTTGGCAGTCAGACGCCATAAGTAAACAAAGTGTGGATAGACCTACGGTGCATATAGGCCTAACGGAATACCCCCTCTCTGTCAGTTTTTTCTTTAACATTACAGGAGACGTCGTTTGTTGTTTTTTTCTGAAACAGCGCACAATGTGTGAGTAGGCATATGGTCCGGCTGAGGATGTTAATAGACACGATCAAAACAGAAATAACGACGTCTACCTGAAAATCGGGCTTAAACTAGAGTTAATCTCAGTTAACTTGCCATTCAACACATTTCGATGTATTTCACCGAGAATCTAAATGGATAAGGTAGGCTAATACTTATTTAAACATATTGTAAATAGGCTACTTTAGGTGCAAGTCTATACACATAATCAGCTGAACAAATGTTAGCAATTATGGCTTCAATCTTCTTCGTTTGGATAGATAACAGATTATTCAATTCTGTTGATTGGGCCATGGTTTCAAGAGAGCTGACATTACTAGCATGTACTTTCATCTTTATTTTGTATTTTACCTAACCCTAACCCTATCAATTACACTCAATTAAATGCGCTAATGACGTGCAATCGGTGGAGTCGTTCAAAAGCAACATGTGTTCAAAGATACCATAGACATACATAAATGAACTAAATTATGCAATTGGGTGACATCAGGTGTATTCTATTGTTTGTTCAAATTGAATTACGTCAGAAATGCTAAGTTGAATGCTTTAGACGACACATTTAATTCAATGTGGCAATAGGCCTACATGTTGATTAAAAGTTATGTATGGGCAATGCTGTTGTTGTTTTGTTAAAACAAACATGGCCTTCAAACATGGCTTCACCGCATTCCTTAGGCTAACGAACCAGTATTTTAAGAAATACCTTCTATAAAAGGCTATGGATCACCATGTCTTATTTGAGGTTGTTGTTAGTTGTTATCATAATGGTATGCTATGTAATATTTTGTTTTCGATTGGAGGGTCTTAGAAAGTGCGTAAAGATGCTAAAACAGAGACGCTCAAAACATTCCTACATTGCATTTATTAGCCACGATAAAAAACCCTGCCAGACTTACAGCACAATTTTGTGTTTAGCAGGTGATTAAACAGGATGATAGATATTTTAAGGTTTGTAGCCCAAATTGGGAAGTAAACAAATTGTTTTTTTGACAAATATTGGAGTCATTATTGAACAACATTTCTCCCATAGACAGCAGTAGTGGTTGCAAACTTGCAGTAATGTGTTTTGAGGACTCCACCCTGTAAATGAAGCACGAATCAAGTTGTTGGTAATAAATTTGGTAACATTCCAGCAGTAAAGGATTGGAAACATTATCTGCTCACCGCAGTAAACCCGCCTTAATTTCTACATAGTTCGAGTTCTAGACTCCCCCTTCGCTCTCTTCCTGTGCTTAGCCCCCCCCCCCCACACACACACACACACACACACACACACACACGCGCACACACACACTCTCACACACACACACACACACACACACACACACACACACACACACACACACACACACATAGACACACATGATTACAAAGCTATCGCATAGCAAGGAACAAAACATAAATAAAAGTCATGTTATTTTAAGATTGTTTTTTGTATGTTGCCTGTTTAACCATATTCAACATTTGGAACCTTTATTTGGAAAACATATTGCTTTACATTGGTTAGAGCGTACGTAACCATCGCATGTTGCAATGATCGCTCATATAGGCCTTATAATAATAATAATAATAACGCTATCAATAATAATAATAATAATATCTAGCCTACATATTATATCTCCACTAACCTGAGGGTGTATCATATGTGCAGTGACACAACATACATATATATGTCTGTATGTTTGTGTATTTTCTCATTTATTTGGCATTTATGTATGCCATTTATACCCTAACAGGTATACAACCAGGCAAATGTTTTAAGTTATTGGACGTAATGGCAGCTGTTACGAACTCGTGTAAACAATTTCTTATCTGACGACACAACAAAATGCAGCTGAATAATTGGAAAATTTAAATTAACGTAATTAAATGCTTTACACCGTATGTAGTAGGTCTACAAATGATTGTAGCGCCATGTCAAATTATAAAGCTGTATTAGTAAAAGCAAAGGACATTTAAAGGAAAAATGTTCTACCTTTAAAAGAAAGGCACAAATAAATAGTCATGAGGTTCAGATTTTCACTAAAACCTTTGTAGTATTGTGGACTAGCTTGTATAAAATGTTGGGTTATTGTGCTTGTTTTGAAAATGAAAAGAGTTATGTATTGTATATTGAATAGGCCTATGTGTATTGCCATGGAATCAAAATAAAGCTTACTTTTTTCTTTAAAGGATTTTTTCGTGGTGTACTTCGTGTGTGACCTCTTGTCGTCTGTGAGTAAGAATGTGAATCATTAAACATCATTTAATTTATTTAGCCTCTTAATTCATCATGATTACGCATGAGCAGCTGACTCCTGAGCAGTATATTACATATTGAGGACTCAATTAAACTCAATGTATTGCACACCTGAATTTTAAACCAAAATGTAGGCTAATATAAAGCTGGTTGACACGCATAGCTACTGCAACGCCTCTTGTCCAATGCTTAACGAATACCAATTTAGGCCTACATTGTAGTCCTATTATAGTCTACTATTTGCAAATGTCTTGTTAATTTCCATTCCATAAATAAGACGTGATTTGTACTTTATCCACAGGGATATAACAGTATGCGTGTTGGTAAAAAGAATGTCACTCACTTATTAAAAAACCCAGCCTGAGAACCGGGAAGCGAGCCACTTCTGCAGGCGCCAAAGTTGACACAAGAAAAAAGACAGAGCGGGCCTCGTGGCCGGTAAATGTTAATGTGCTATTAAATGGACTGCAAATTATACGAAAACCTTCCGCCGCTGACACATGCGTTATAAAAAAAAAACACTGAGGACCTGTATGTCTCTGAAAGAGCATCTGAGAGAGGGTAGAGGTGTGTGTGTGTGGGGGGGGGGATTTATAGCTTCATGGCGGCCTGCTGTAAGCCTACTTCGTGAAACGTATTATGTTTGAAAATGAACGAGTGACGGGCTCAAACGGCGTTCATCATACCCCATGCGTATTCGAGGCAGGGCTAGGAAGGCCACATACCCATTTATTCCTACCCTCCCTATTACCCTTTCTGCCCACGTCTCTCATTCTGGGGTAGGCTACACTTACACAAACAACATCAAGGGTTTGAGCAGTGAGTACTTACAAATATGAAGGCCTAATTGACAGTGAAAAACATCAAGAGAAACTTTATCCCAATTTAAATTCACACATCGAATCAATTACGCGCAAAGTTGCACGTGGCATCTAACAGTAGACCTAGGCCTAGGCCTACATTGAAAGATTGGAATCAAATGAGAGTCGCTATGCTATAGTATAGCCCTAACACAATATGCTGGGTGTCATTTATGAATTGTACCAGGCTGGCCTACATCACGACATCATCACAACCAGACGTTCTGAGCAGGTGTAAGCCGTACGCTTAACAGCCTACACATTACAAGGATGCTACGCTGTAAGAAAACATTAGGCCTACATAGGGCCTAAATACACATATTTTCACAAATTAAAGGGAGTGCTAGATGCGTTGGTTTTTCATTTTTTGGGGTCCCTCTATTCACGCGCACACCCCCGTTGTCAAAAACGCTGTAGTGATTCAGACAGTTTCACGTTCCTGTGAATTGAAAAGTTCCTTCCAACAACTTGAAACTACCTAGATCAGTAATCAGCGTCCGTTGAAGAGTTTGCGGTTCATCTTGTCACTACTGTAGGCTAACCGTTACAGTAAGTCGGTTGGTAGGGATCCGTTGATGGTCCTCCATGGACTTCGAACTCAACCTGACAGATTCCTTAACTGCTGTTGCATTCGCGGTTCACAATTAGGGCAACTACTAGCCCATAAAAACATTTACCTTGTCTTGTCTTAGATTCCTTCTTGTCGTATCCCTATCTCGTTTCTTGCCTCTCCCTCTCACCACGTGATGCTCATACTTCAGTGAAGCTGACACCAGTTAATTGTGTGGCGAGCCTGTCTGCCATCCAGACCTGTCTGCCACTTGAACGTGATTCCCCTAATGCGGCTAAGGTCTGGCACTGCAGAGAATGACTGAATGCATTTTGTTGTGAGACATTTCACAAAACGAGGCCAAAAGAAACGACAACACGGAGAAATATCACTCGTGTTGGATGACATTTACAGAAGGTAATATGAAAGAAAGAGCTACATATACCATAAAAAAATATCTATTTCATCATAAATATTACAATTGTCACGTTATAGTCCCCGAGCTGAATCCCGGCTATGAGCAATTTTGTCCACTGAGGCGACGTTAAAGGAGCCAAAGTAAAAACCATAGGCAGCATGAGACAACAGGCATCCCAGGAAGTGCCAACATTCCTCTTCAGAGTCTTTTGTTGTCCACCAATAGTGGGGCAATAAGGTAGTCATAAAACCACACTATGCAGCAATAGATATCCCCGGAACATCCGCACTTTATATGCTCGCTTCCTCTAGAATCAGTTTATCAATTGCTCTCTGCTGACAAAACACGATGCGAGCACGAGAGAGCAGACAGGACGAGGGAGCCAGGACAACAATAATTGGAAATAGCCTACAAAGACACAAGTTGTCGCAAAAAGTCAGCTGACAGGGCACCATTAGTAGGATTTAATTACGTCTACGTACAGAAAGACTACATGGCTGTAGCACACGAAAGACGAGACAAAGTGACACAAAACAGACTTTAACATGGTGACTCCAACCCTGCAGCGTGGGAACCAATAAACATGGAGATAGGCCTATATTACGACCCAATTGTATTTTCTCTACCCAATAGCCGTACCACTAAACTACATATTTTACCCTATTTTTGCTATTGTTTCTTCGCCCCCCCCCCCCCCCCCCCCCCCCTCCATGTTCTAGCCACCCTCTTTCAATCTCCTTTTCTTTCTCATAACCTGTAGTAGGGCACCATTTCCACTCATTATTTTCAAAATAACTCTTATGTGTCCTCCTAGCTTCCATGAGTCTCCGCTCCAAACAAACGGGCAGCAGCTGGAGGCCTCAGAAGCGCGGAGGAAGTTCAGCCATGTGTTCCTGATCAAACATTCGCATGTGAACCCTGCAGCATCCACAGCAGACCGCTTGCATGCAACAAACGAACGCACTTAATCCAACGTGCTGAGCGCAGCCCGAAGATGAAACAGTGGCTGAGTGCAAACGGATGGGTGGATCAAGTCGTAGCACATGCGGGGTCGTCTGCAGAATATAATATAAGTTATGTTGTTATCAGACTCAAAAATGTCAAGCCAATCCAATAGGCTATTGGCGAAAAAAAGGTCATACCATGATTCTTAAACTTAATAATTCATAAAACACTATTTTCCACACATACACTCACAAAGACATTAAATCAATGTCGATATGTGGAAATACATTGCATTCCCCAAAAATGACGCCCCTTTTCTTGCATTCTCAATAATAGAAGAAATATTAGGAATAATTCAAGGATATCGGCTAAATAAGAGTGATGTTGACTTTAACAGACCGAACAATTATAAAAAGCAGACACCAAGAGAAAAAATGTGTGAAAATGTTTATGGGCGTTGGTGTGTGTGTGACTGTGGTCCTAAGAGTGTTTTATGGCTCGCTCGCACACAATGAGAGGCAGAAAGCGGATGTCTCGTGAGCCATCTGCACCTTGGCTTTTCAACTTCACGCGTCTTCAGGATGGAATTTGGGCGTAGAAGTCAGAAGGAGAATCTCAGTGGGCCTCACTCCAAAACAACAAGCCGACTCCAACCTAGCTGCTCACTTAACATAGAAGTACAACTGAGAATACAGTATTAATGTATTGCGTTCTAAATGCATATAGCTATTGATAGTGGACTAATAGGACATAGCCTAAATAAAATGTATAGCCTAATAAATTTACAAAAATATATTCATAGGGAAATGTTGATAGTAAAAGGAGTTTCTTCGTTGTGAGGGTGCTATTATATTTGAATAGTAAGGTATTATCGAGTTTATAATACGTTTATAAGAATACTACAACAGTTAATATAATAATAATAATAATAATAATAATAACAAAATGTAGGCCTAGATTATAGCCTATATTTCACTATACACTATACACCTATTACATGCTTGTAATGGTAGAATGGAATGCCTATGGTTTATTTTTTAATACCACGATTACAGTGCTTATTGTACTGTTTCTCCATTGCAGCACAATTAGATTCAAAACAATGATTTTGTCGATGCAATCTTGACCCTCAAATTGGTTCAATTAAAAGTATAAATAAAAAATGAATGGGCATGGATATTAGCTGCAGATAGACGTCAATAAGTCTCTCAATAATCAAGACTTTTATTACTGAACATGTAAATTGCAATTTTGAATGTGGCCTCTGGATTTCAATATGCTGTACAGTGGAGTTTAATATCCGGTACACCTCATTTAGCGCACGAAACGTGTATGGAGGAAATATAGCCCATCAGTGTCCTACTTTGTAAAAAATTGTAATGAATAGCGCGAAAGCATTGTGCATAAATTAGCAAAATAGTGTTTGCAATCAGTCTACACTTCGCTACCTTGGAAAGGGCGTTCCTTTATTAAAACTTTATTAAACTAAAAAAACGTTCAAAGATTTACGTGTTTAGCCCACGTCGAATGTGTCCCACATTTTGCGATTTAAATGAAACACATACAAAAAACATGCTCTTAATATAACAAGAACGAAGTCACTGGTGCCTGGTCCGCAAGGGCATACTTTCTAATGTCTTTAAACGCAGTGGAATCCCAAAGACTCCCCGCTGAGTTACTGGAGATGTCAAAAAGCAATACTCTGATTGGACTTTATTAAACAAAAAAGTGCTGAACGTGTCAAATAGTGCGTTCTTGCAAAGAGGGCATCAAGAAAATAAGCGAATAGACCACTTTGACTTGTTTCCGGGATCATCACAACATTCCCAAACCTAATGCAACTGGTTGGAATTTAAGGCTCCCATAGGTTTAAAGTCAAATATACGTTGGTCTGTGTGCGTGTGCGTGCCTGCGTGCCTGCATGACAATGGACTATAGGCCTATATGCATGCAATAAGAACATATTTCAATTATTTTGTCATTCATGTGGGGGTCAGTCCTCTTTGACATTGGTCTAATCAGGTTCCACAGTTATCGGCATTCGCAGTCGCCCTGGAACTTCGATGTTGCGTCTTCATCTTCATTCTGCGATTCTGGGACCAGATTTTGACCTGCCTGTCTGTGAGGTCAAGGTTTTGACTGATCTCTAGGCGGCGCTGTGTCGTTAAATACACGTTGAACAGGAACTCCTTCTCCAGCTCCAATGTGTGGTGCTTAGTATAAGGACAGCATTTCTTTCTATCGGCTTTAGCAGACAGCCACCAGCTATGCAGTTGTCCTCAGTCAGACCGGGCGGCTTCTTGTAGCCTATTGCAAAGAACGAGAAAATGACATATCATAACGATTGATACAAAAACACTGTTTACGAAAATATGTAGATGTGTAGTAGTCCATGTGTAACATGTAGCCTATTATATTATTTAGACTCTGTTGATTGAATGATCCTGAAGTGGGTCGTATGCGTTGGGATGGTCCATGTGTGATTAGTTGCATTTGCTATGACAGTGGCCATATGCCACTGTCTTGTCTGAAACACACAAGCAATGAACGAATTTGATAGCATGTAATAAAAACTGGGCAAAAGAATATGATTGCATATGGCTAACATATGTTAAGAAACACAGACACATTTCTGCTTTTAGTTGGTACATGCCAACGGTGACGGACTGGTGATAGCTTGGCCTTGCACTTTTATGAGCTGCTGGAGCCAGACGTGCAGCAACAAAGTAGGCCTCTCAGCCCTAGACCCACCATCAATGGCACGCCTACACTGGACGTCTTTTCTTCCGTCCCTCGAGCAAAGTCTCTTCCGCTGCATGGCTGTGAGGCACCAAAAAAACACCCAGACATAGGAAAAGTGCTATTCCGCCAAGGCGGAGGGCACTTTGACTAGGCGCAATAAATTAATTTCAGAGGGACAAAGAGACTTTCTTTGTCTTGGCTCTCCCATGGAGCTTCAATTTTTAACAACCCACCGTAAAAAAGGAGAAGGGGGGCGAAAAGAAAAAAGAGTCACCTTGTCTCTTTTTAGACCGCTTCATCATTTGGACGCCACGGTCGCCAACTATTTCCTTGCCAATTATTATTTCTTGTTTTTTCTGTTGTGGTCAGCCTATCACCACAACTTCACTTATCCCTGTCTACTTTCGTTTACACTTGTTAATGAAATGTGCAATTCTGTTTTAGAATATTCTTCCTCGCGAGCTCTGTCCCCATGTTTCCTCTCTCTCGCTTCCACTGCCACTACTCTTTTACCCACCTAATGTATGACACAGTAATATGTCCGTTAGGCTCTCCTCTTCGTGCACGATTGGTCCGCTTTCCTCTGCTTTGCTCTGCAGGACGCCCGCCGGCAATGATTCGCCGGTAAAGCCACGCTCGCGTCGACTAATGTGAAGGGAAAACGACGAGGGACATTCTCCATCACTTGTGTCATCTACGAATTCTTCGGACCCGCTGTCGTCAAGTATTAACAGCCCCCCTCTTCCCTCCTCGTCAATCTCGTCCTCGCCGTAAAACAAAAAGCTTGGGGTTTTTGCATGCGTCATTAGAGTCTAAAGGTACTAAGTGACACATCTCGTGCTGTCGCGCGGAGACCCCGGGTGGTGTGTGTGCTGGCGATGGTGTGAGGTGTGCTGGTGATGGTGTGAGGTGTCTGGGGAGGAGGTGTGCGATTGCTGGGGCTGGTGTGCGTGCAACGTCTGCTGGCTGCCGGCGCTGCTTGTCGTGGCGGCGGGGCTGTTAGTGCGTAAAATGTCTCCATACTTGGCACCATTACCGCTTGCACCGAGTATGTTGATGGGAGCGACTTTAACGTCGTGGTCGCCTTTCAAGGCCATTCCTTCTTTTGTTGTCGGGATACGCTGGTGGTGAGAACGAGTCGACGCTTCCCGGGTGATGGACATTTATACAAGGGTAATGTTAGGGAAAGGATCCCAGAATCGGCTGGGTTATTCGCTGCACCACTTGCCATTACCAAGTGATGTAGCCTACTACAGGTAGCCTACGAGTCCGATTGGCGCGAGGAGACGAGGCGCCGTTGTTGGTCCGTGTTGCAGGTTCGATTCAAGGATTACGCACAAGAAGGACGAGTGTCGTGGTTTGGAGCTTGTTCTGCCATGAAGACACCTGCGCGTCGGTAGCCTGTGGTGATGCGAGTTGTGCAAACGAACGAATGTATGGTTTGCTCCAATGCGTTTCAAATCTACGACGGAGTAAGGGTTCCTTCATTGGTAAAACTAATTGACTCCCAAGCTAAACGGGACGAGACGGCAAAGATGCGTGTATCGTGTCTGAGTAGTGCAGTTGGCGCATCATTCTCTTCTGCACACCAAATACTGAATCTGACGTACAAAGCCGTTGTTCGGTTTTATTACGTTTTTCGGTGGTTCAGTGGTGCCAGACCGCGACGGTAATGAAAATGCTTTTGGTACATCTGAAACTGTTGTAAAAAAAAATATTAATTTTCCATTAAAACAACGATTGGACGTCGTGAAAACTAACTTTTTGTGCGTAGGTATAGGCCTACGTATTTTTGCTGATATTGGCAAGAGGACATATTTACTTGGAAGGGGGAATATTCCGACGAAAGTCTACAAGAATGGATCCTGTGTTGTATAATTGGAGGAAAGAGAAGAACAGAGGGGAGCGAGCATTGAGTGCTTCCTGCTTAGCTGCCAATTGCAGTCTAGGGTTCACGGGCAGCTCCCGCCTCTCGAGTTGTGTTTTGATCCCGTGGTTTAGCTTTTCATTATTTCCTAATTGGATTGAGGGCTATTTGACAATGCATGTCTTCGGTCTATCTGTCCGTCCTTTTTTCATCTTTCCATTTAATTTATAATACAATGTAGAGTGCTGAAGTTGACACTTACATTCGAATGAGCGCATTCTTTATTTCATCACCAGTTGGAAATGTAAACATGTGGCGAAGAGTAGGCCTACCTATAAAAACAATATCCATCTTCTTCTGCCTCCTCAGCACGACAGTGGACCCAGAAAAAAGAGAGCTCATGGGAAAGTCTGAAAACTGCAGTGAATTCCATCTCTGCATCCAATTAAGTCCCAGGTCAACGAAGGAGCTCGCTAAGGAATTTCCCCCCAGGATTATGTGCTCATCCGACCTATCTATACTATAAATGATCTATAGGCCTACGTCATATTATAACACATAAGAGATAGGCTACTTCGGCCAGGTCTCAGCAAATGTAAGAAAGAAGTTTTCCTTACAGAATCGTTGTTTAGTTACGTATAGGAGGCATATATGGAAACGTGCAGATATGTTTCGAGGATACCTACATAATTATTTTCATGTTAAGTATTCATTACTTTTAAGTATTGTCAATGTATTCTTCATGTGGACGTTTGGAAGCACAATTACAGGTACTATCTGAAATCGTGTTTCCGAAATAACACCGTTATCTGTAGCGTAATTTTGGCTCCATTTCGTGGTAGGAATCACATAAACAACCTTTAATTTTGCGAATCATAGGGAACAATTCTAAGTGTAGGCTACTTACATACTGGGCTAACCCTAATTTAAGTAAATGCGTTTTGTTATTTTCTGACCAACTAATCTGAAGTCTAAAACGGCAAGAACTAAATATATAGGCTATAATAAGAATAATAACAATAATAACAATCTTACCGCCGCTGCTGCCTATTTGCTGTTAATGCGAAGGGCGTTCAAATATATCCATATCTTGCGACATCAAAACATTTATCAGAGCCTAGGGGAAATTATGTAGGCTACGATGAAAACAATAACAATATTAGGCCTATAGGCCTAGTTGCAAAAACGATACAAGTTATCAATAAAAATTACCAAACCTGCCTGATTTTATACAACTGTTTTAACTATTGTTAGAACTATTTGTTTTATATCAGAAACAGATATAATATCGTTGCTAGCCTATATATAATCTCCCTCTCTCTCTGTTTCTCTCCCTCTATCTCTCTCATACACACACACACACACACACACACGCACACACACACACACACACACACACACACACACACACACACACACACACACACACAAATGCACACACGCCCAGAAAGATAAAAAGCCAACATTTTATACAGCATAGGCCTACATGTGGTAAAATAAGAAAATATAATATTTAAATAAATAAATAAAACATGAATAAATAAAACAGTTTGTTAAAGCAAGCTTTTACACAATTTGTTTCGTAGGCCTATTTAAATTAATTATTTAATTATGTATTTTGTACCAACCTAAATATTAGGCTAACTGTTTTCTTTGAGTCAAATAATGAATGATATGAACTTCGTTTTAAAGGTGAGCCCATCTCTGGTGTTACCTAAATAATATATGTTTTTAATTATAGACATTTTAGTTGCGTGTAGTTGCGTGTATCTGTTGTTATCTTGGTTCACACAACTCATAACTCACAACGCATAGCCTATAGCTATTCACAGAAGGTTAGCCTACGTTTAAAAAATCATGCTATAGTCTATAGGCACGGTAATGGGTTTGAAAATGCACTGCTACAGGAAAGTCACATACCAAAACAAACAAGTTGGCCAATAGGCAATCAAATATGGTTTGCAATGTCGCATAGGCTGTACTGTACAATACTGCACATTATGGCTGCCATGGCCGAGGGTGATGTGTCGTTTCTGCCTCAAGAGGTCACTAATGTAACGTCGGCCTATCTTTTAAAACACACGGTTTTTCGTGCGTAATTTCTATGGCATATAGTAATAATAGAAGGCTATATTTATTATAGGCTTACTTGGGAGTTAGGCCTACATTTGAAAAACAATAGGCTTTGATGTATGAATACAATTGTATTTATTGGCTTCTGTTTATTTTTTATCATTAATTAATTTGCATACAACGAGTTTGAGAAAATAAAGTTTATTTTGTTTGTTCCTAAATTGAATTCAGGTAAGCCGTGGTAAATATGCTTCATATCATCTTTTAAATGCTCAAACGTGGTCTCCAGATATAACTGAGCAGTGTTATATTTGAGGTCACTGCATTATTTAGCTTTTATAATAGTTTAATGTACAGTATGGCAGCGAACATTCATTGGACTCCGATCATTTTCAACTCACAAACATACTACTTAGATTAAGAACTATATATAGTCCTACACAACTCAACTCCTATTTTAGGTCACACTTAAACAGATTAAACAATACAAAAATATATATTTAAAAAAAGCAAAGGTATTACTTTAACTTACCATATTGTAACCAGGCATTGCATTCACCAATGTTCAAGTTTTACAAAAGGAACAAGCACAGCGGACCTAAGCATTCAGTCCTGGATATATTTTCTGTAATTCAATTGGTGGAGGTGTAATCACTGTCGTTATACGTTCCCCTTGAGCTCTGCTTGTTGTGTGTATTCAAAAATACTCATGTGTGCTGTTTGACGTGTGCAATCACACTCATGCGCCTGTTTAGTTTGTGTCTGGTCGAGTTCGGACCCGCTGTTAAAGCAATTTAAAGGTTTTAGTAGAAGACAGGCTGTTGAAATGACCTCCATGTGTGCTGGCCAGCCATAAAGGCCCTTTAGGATGTCTGTTAGTGCGTGTGTGTTTGTGCTAATCTGTCTGTCTATCCGTCCGCCTGTCTGTCTATTTGACTCACATGCTCAAATTTAAATCTATACATTTACAATTTTAAATAAATACGTACAAAATTATTTGATTGATTTATTTGAAGTATTTAGTGAATTAGGTAGGCCTATATATCTAATTATATAGTTTGTCAATCAATCAAGAAAACAATCTTCTCCATCTATCTATAATATCCAGCACCACACTGTTTGTCTGCCTGTCTGCCAGCCTGCCTGTGTTCCTTGCTGCCTACCTTTCTGTCTATAATTTTATTCCATGAATCTCTGCATCTCTCTCTCCCTCTTACACCCTCTCGCTCTCTCGCTCTCTCTTGCACCCTCTGTCTGTCTGTCTGTCTGTCTGTCTGTCTGTCTGTCTGTCTGTCTCTCTGCCTCTCTCTCTATCTCTCTCTCCCTCCCTTTGTCTCTCTCCTTAATCACTAACAGGAGGAGATTTGCTCACTATCAATCGGGCTTCCAAATGGCGAAGCGCTCAGCTCTCTCTGGTCAAACTCGTATAATCGTAACCATGACAACGGGGCCCCAGGATCGCTGTAAAGTTTTACAGCGGAGAGAGAGACGTGAAATTATTTGTGTGTGCAAATGCGTGAGTATGGGCACTGATTAGACGAACCACTTGAATGGAAAAGATAGGAACAAAATGGCAACAAATGCAGTCCTATAGGCGTAGTGCCTTTACATTTGATAATGACCTAGTAACTCATTTGATAATTACCTAGTAACTCAATTGATAATGACCTAGTAACTCATTTGAAAATGCATAGGCCTCCTGGTTTGATTAAATCGTACTAGATTGACACAGTACTTTGATAATAACATAGTACTATGACGATGACATAGTAGATTGATAATACCATAGTATTAGATTGATTATAGTATATTGATGACATAGTAGATTAGATTAGATTCAACTTTATTGTCACTAGCAGAGTACAGGTACAGAACCAGTGAAATGCAGTTGACGTCTAACCAGAAGGGCACAAGACGCATTTAAGCAAATACAATATTATAGCACTATGAAGATGACATATCAAATTGATAATAGCATAGTACTAGATTGATGATAACAGTACTACATTGATAATAACATAGTACTAGATTGATTATAGTACTATATTGATACTATACTATATTGATAATGACATAGTAGATTGATAATATTATAGTACTATTGCAAGCTCATTGTAAATGTAAACGTACGATGAAGATGACAGTAAACTGACGACGTATTTGATTGATAATACCATAGTACTAGATTGATAATAAAATAGTATTAGATTGATAATAGCATAGTACTAAATTGATAATAACATATTACTTTGATAATGACATATAGTTTGTTTGATAATGACATTGATCATGGTACAAGACTAATAATGCCTGTACCAGTTTAATAATTACATAGTTCTATATAATAACCTGTTTGATAATTACATAGTAGTTTAATAATGACAGTTCTAGATTGATAATGACTTGTTTGATGACAGTCTACTCTAGATTGATGACATTACTTGTTTGATGACATAGTTCTAGCTTGATAATGACAGTACTTGTTTGATGACATAGTCTAGATTGATAATGACATGGAACTTGTTCCAGGTTGCCTCTGTCCCCTTTCCAACATCTCATTTGTGTTTACAAACAATGTTAAAGACCGGATTAAGGATTTTGATTGAAATGGGCAAGTGGACGCATTAGGAAAATTAAAACACATTATTGCAATGAGCTTGCATCTCTTACAAGAGCAGGACTTCTTATACAAGCAACGTCCTTAACCTTGGTGCCCGAAGGTCGAGTTCAAGCAGAGGAGGAGTGGGGGTCCTTTTAGATTAAACTCAACGTCTCGACATCACACATGAAGACAAACAAGTAGAATCAAACACACACCTTGAGGATTGTGTCTCATAATCGATTATTGATCAACGGTAATCTCAGTCTTCTGGTTTGGTGTACTGTACTATTGATCTTCTACATGATAGAGTAGAGGATTAATAATACTGGGAGTTGGTTGTTTACAGCCAAATGCCACTTATTTATTTATCAAGTTATGCAAGTTATGATGGGGTTGCTGTCCTTGTAATCCCCTTTACATATTAAAGCACAATTATGTCTCAATTATGCCTCAGGTGTAGTGGATGGCTACGGGATGGTTGTGTCAATGCAAAACCATGATATTTTATTGCAATGGATGTGGTGTGGTCTTGATGAGGTGACTTTTTTCCATTGTGGAGACACCTTTGATGTTAATTTGAAATGTGAGAAAGATTCAGAGGAATGTTTTTTCATATTGTTTCTTTGTAAATAATAAAATGCCAGTATTTTTTCCACTTGTATTTTGTACCCAACAAAGAAAAACTAGAAGGTAAAACCAGAGAACCCTTTTGTGTTTGCAAATTACAGTAAAAAGTGAATACGCCAACCCCCCCAATATAACAAACAACATAGGTGTTTAGATGAAGACATCGCTCCATGCTGGGCCCTTTGAACAACACTGTCATAGCAGGGTAAAGATGGGTATAGCTCATAATATTAATTATGGGTGTGTTCCATTTAATAATGCAGTGCACAGCAGAGGACATTGCTATATATTGCGCATGCTGGTGCTGGGCCACACACAGGCCCGGCGACTGGAGGAAGTGACTGAGGGGGCTGTTCAAATTTGCGAGGGGGGAATTTATTTTCCATTAAATAAAATACATTTATTGAACCATGCAATCGCTTCAGAAAGGCTAAATAACAACATAAGGCTACTGTTTCAAAATCAAAGAATACATTTATTAAGCAGAGCACTGACATAAGAACATAGGCGAGCGCTAAATATGTTTTATATTTAGATTTTCTTTATAGCTACGTAAAGATAAACAGAGGGGGGCGGGGGGGATACAACTGAGGGGTCTAAGCCCCCTTAAGACCCCTCATGGCGCCGGGCCTGGCCAGACATGAATGAAACAGTACTAAAGACAACGCTGCTTCGACATCAATGCGAAATAGGTTTATCATTAATAATTCATTATTTTAATGCCGTTATTTCGATCTGGACCCACGACGTTGGCGCTAGGAAATAGCGCATGCTGCCACATCAATCGGATAGATCTACAACTTAAACTTCAAATTTGTCAAGTCATCATTAACTGGGATTTTTTCTTCAAACCCTCACGTCGGAACCAAGCCTCCGGGCTCTGTTCTTTTACGGTTGGATATTTCATGGTGGCTTTTATTACCACCTACAGACATTTAGGTTCAGTGAACACATGCTACTCGTCCTTGCAGCCTATCGGCGGGAGACAACACTTTCATAAAAGCTGGCTTCCTGTGAAAGACGAGCTACCAATGTCACCACGCGCCACCGCACGTGAAAGAATTAGCGATAAATAGAGAGCATAGAGAGGCCTGGCTGGTGTATAAAACGGACTGTTGTTCTGCCACCGGGCCCCCGCTGACCGTGAAAACATGTCTTTGTCCGTATAAACTTTTTTTTACATTGAAATAGTTTAGATTAGTGCCTAAAGTATTATTTCTGTATCTCACCAAGGTGCCCACAGACAAATTACTGTGAAGACATTTATTTAAACATTGAATGTAGTTACCTCAACACGACACAAGATGGCAGACCAGAGCTAAAGTTGGGGCCAATGTCTCGCTCTCTCACTTGATATAGTATAGACGTATATTCGAAATGGTATTTCTTTGAATGTGTAGGCCTACACGTTACGCTAATTGTAGGCTAGTGACGGTATAAGTAGGCTACATTGCATATGTATCTGTATATCGGTATGTGTTCTGGAATGTGATAGACCTATCATGGTGTCAGAGAGAAATCGGCTAAAATACACTTTTGGCAGCTCTACCAGACCTAGACCACATGGTGGCACTACAACCAAGGGAATGTGACAAATGACTAATGTGTCTTTTTTCAGATATCCCCTTGATAATTGCAAACATGTATATGCAAAAATCATATGCACTCAATACATTGTATGTTATGTTTACACAAAAAAAACCATAGCCTACCCAATTTTTGCCACACATGGGACAACTAGTAAAAAGAGTGATAGAAAGATGCTTTTAACAAAAGAGAAAACGCTGAATATTGGTGGAGGTATGAGCATTATCCAGAGATCGTATGATGCTAACAGCAGGTTTTATAGCAAATGGCCCAAACTCCATGACAAATTCATGTCATGTTGAATGCCTCAAAATGGGCCAGAAGAGGGTGCTACAAACACCAGACTTTTAAATTGAGAAAAGTGCATGTCATTTGATGGGGAAAACCAATCCACGGGAGGACGAATAGGGTCACTGTATCAACACCTAGACATTAAATGAAACCATTCAAAAACATTATACTTTTGAGAAACATATTCAACAAGAGGCTGGTGTGCCTTTAGCCTCGGGTTAAGACTGCCAGGGTTAGGGGTTTGATTAATCCCACTGTGGTCACCTACGAAAAGTAAGCAATTGTGTCATTGTAGAATTTGGACGCAAGTGTCCACTAATAGGTATGTTTCATGTATATGGCCAGCAACAATACTCTGATACTGTGTGACATGCTACACAATGTATTAAAGCCCCTGATAGTCTTTTGACTTGGTTGATTAAGGTTGTGTTGACTAAAGGGTCCCTATATTACCTCCAGGTGTGAGAGTGATTAGCCATTATAATCCATTTCAAAATTGTCATGTAACTACCCTCTAGTAACATCACAAATGGGAGTGTCCACCCAGATGAATCAGTCTACCAGCCTACCCAGTGGACTGTACCAACTGATAGGCATATCTATCCATCATACCATCTGGGTGGACACTTGTGATGTCACTAAAGGGTAATCACATGACAATTTTGAAATGGCTTGTAATGGTTAATTACATTCACACCTGGTGGTAAAATAGGGGCTGACATGCTACCATTACAACACACTACAAACCCACTGAGCTATTTTTATCCAAACAGTGTGATATATGTTGTATTCAATTTCAATAATAATAATAAAAACATTGCTGTTATGTATTATATAGATGCTTTGTATGTATAGTTTATTATTATTTGAGTTACTGGTTCATTGGGGTTGCTGGTCTAGCGTTTTATTGGTTATTAATAACATTTAATGTCATCCAGGTACTTTTAGTATACAGTTTTTTTTTAATACTATGTGTATATATGATTTCGGACACACTACATACTACTCTTGCCTGCTATGCAGTATAGTATGCTAATGTGGAGATTCGGATGCAGCCATAATCTCACATGACCCAGAGCACACCTACTCCAACTTCACCCTCCTTTCCTCTGGCCGCTGTACCCTCAGATGCAGAAGACGCCTGTTTTAGTAAAAGCTTTGGCCCTTCTGCCATCCCTTTATCAGCCACAGAACCCTGTTTTTAATGTATGTGTGTGTGTATGTATTCAGGTATCTGGTTGTATTGTATTATTACGTCTTGTGTACTGTGTCTGTATACTGTGTTTAAACGTGTGCCCTCATTGTCTGTGAATATGTATTTACTCTTTGAGGACAATATTTACTAATCTATTCATCTATGCTCAATGGATGATACACAATTTACATATATCTGGTGTCAATATGTGAACATGTCAATTGGACAGGATAAGATGTAAACTGCGCAGGATTGTCTCATGACCTCACTTGGAAAGGGCCTTAAGCTACTCTCATCATGATGACATCAGGTACAGACTAAGCTTGCTCATTACAATTTTGTGGCCCCGCCCAGTCAGTCCCGAGCAGGTCTCTGATTGGCCAATGGATCTGTTTTTGAGCCATATTTTATCAGTGTTCTTTCGATTCAAACAGCTGCAACTTTGTACTCAGGAATGAGGGCCCTAATCCCTAATGTGTGCCAAGACAACCTTCCCCTGCTGCATTGCACCATCACCACCACTGTTTCTCACCACAGCCCGTCCTGTTAAAAGTTTGATGCACACGGTCAGAGCGATGCCCTTGTGCCCAGAGTGGTTATTTAAGTATTTGTAGACTTCCTGTTAGCTTGAACAAGTCTGGCTGCTCTCCTCTGACCTCTCTCATAAACAAGGTGTTTTTTTTCCCACAGGACTGCTGCTCGCTAGATATTTGTTTTGTTTGTGTTTGTCATTGTTGTCGTTTTCTACACCATTTTGACAGACGTGCATGTAAGTCAGAAGGTCAGCCATTTTCTTTTTAGACCTATTTTAATGTTCAATGGTCAACATGTAATTGGCAAACGGGAATGTTAACTTCTTGGTCTTGTCAACTCAATGTGCATTGAGTGGTAGTCAGGTAAATTAGCCTACTTGCACTAATGAGCAGGTGTGTCTAATTAAGGGGCCACTAACCAGTGGTGTGGTTATTGTTGACTGTGAATGCCATTACCTGACTATCCCTAAAAAAAAAAAAAGAAGCTATAAAGAGACATGGGCAATGAATTATTACATTGAAACAGCTCTTAGGAGAAGGCCAGACAACAATACAAACAAGAAAGACATCTTCAGCAAATTCAAATTGATAAGGTCAGCATAATTGTATATGACTGTTAAATTGCACAGATGACTAGAGAGAAATAAACTCAGTAATTAAGTGCTCAGTGCTTGTTAACAATGCCCAATGCTGTGATGGTGGACCATAACCAGCCAAGCAATATATTTGTGTGTGTGTGTGTGTGTGTGTGTGTGTGTGTGTGTGTGTGTGTGTGTGTGTGTGTGTGTGTGTGTGTGTGTGTGTGAGCGAGTTGGTGAGAGCAAAATAAAATTAATGAATGAAAAGGAAGAGGGGAAGGGAATAGGGAAGCTGTAAAGTTTGAAAGAACGCTGTTTGTTGACAGCCTATAACACCTTCGTTTCCTCGGCGACAAATGACGGGAAAGGCCATCGGAAACCAACCCCTGGTCTTTCAGAAATTGAATGAAGAGGGGATTTCAGAGAAGCCGAATTAGACGGAATAAGTTCAAGGCCGAGTAACGCTATGCGTGTTGGCAGTGATCGATGATTTCGCCTGACAGACGGTGTCGAGCACCAGTCTTTCTGAGCCTATTATTAGTATAACAGAACGCTGCTGTTGGGCGGCCCTGGCACACTTTACCACTGTATGCTGAATCTACTTTCAATTTTGTTGAACATGTTGTTGCATCCTAGCATAAAATATAGGCCTTATTACTAGGTTATAGGCCTACAGTTTATTATACTTGCATTTTTTTCATCGAAATGGTGTGCACGTCAGCGATTAAATACGTGCACGTTTATAGTAGGTGTTATATAAAAATACATATTTGGCCTAGGCCTATAGCCTACACTGCAGCGCAAAATGTTGATCTTGGTATTCTTTCTAAAGTTTAGTTTTGTCTCAGAATAATCACAAAGGCCCTTACTGTTTTACTTTTACGCCTGTTTGTGTGTGTTTTTCGTCAGATGATGTTCATAAGATAAGCTATATAGGAAGGCCTATATATTTTTTAATCAAAATTCAAGATTCCTGACATGTTAAAATAATACCCCATGAAGCATTATAAAGTTCAATATTGCAGGATTCAGCTTTGCAAACCATTCTTCCATAAATTATTAACGTTTTCCTGACGCAAAAATGTTGTCTTACCGGAATAACTGGGCAGTAAAAGATAAATCATAATGTATAATAATCATATCATGAAGTAAAGCAGATGTAATATTTTCAGGGGAAATTGACAACTATATTTTTCGCATAATTAAAGACCAATAGAGCAATAGGTCTATGCGCCCGACAAGCCAATATGCCTAAAGATTTAGCCTATATCTCGTTTTACTCCAGTAACGTCGTCCTTCATTTTTAAGGCTTTACAAATGTACATTATTTTTGAAGTCATTATCAATGCAAAGAGACACTACGTCGATGCTGGTGTATTGACGACGTCTGGCCTCAGTCTAGTACTATATTATTGTAATTATTATGTAATAACTATGTTTATAATAATAACAACTGTTTATAATAACTTATAGCTAAACAATAACACAAATATGTATCATTATTATGATTGTTATTATGATAACTATTATTATTAGCAGTAGTAGGCCTATAGTTGGCTTTTGTTGAACTGTATTTCCGATCTATCTCTCTATTTATCTAACACTTAGCCTACTTGCGTCTTTGATATCGGCAACAGAAGTAGGCCTACATGTTTTTGTAAACAGTGCTTTTTGTCCAGCGACTTCCCTCCATCCATCCACCCATCCATCCCTCTATCCACCTAGGCCTCTCTCCATCCGTCTACAATGCGCATGTTTCAAACACGCCGTGGATTATCAGTGCGTTAACACTATGTAGCCTAGGCCTACTGTAGGGCCTCCTAAATATCGTACATCCTTTACGCGTGCGTTTGGTGATGGGAGCGTATATTTTTAGAGAGCAAGTGTCCAGCGTCCAGTGACCCCCGCCGCCTCGCCTCGCCTCGCCAGACCAGACATGAGGCCAGACTACTTACGGTTTACAAGGTGTCTGTCTCAAGTTCAACTGCTATGTCCACCACGGAAACAAAAGGCTGTCCGCAATGCAGACGTGAAGAGGGAGAAGGGGGGAGGGGAGACATCTGTAGAGAGAGAGCGGGGAAAAGAGGAGGGGGAAAACAGAGAGAGAGTAACACAGAGAGAGAGAGAGAGAGAGAGAGAGAGAGAGAGAGAGAGAGAGAGAGAGAGAGGGTGTGTGTGTGTGGGGGGGGGGGGGCGGTATAATGGTGAAAGCTGGGAGGTGGACGTGAACTTGAAACAGAGAAACGAGCCTATCCTGCATTCCTCGTCTGAACTGTTCTTTGGGGGCTGGAGGGAGAGCGATAATAGAATAGAATAGAGAATTGAATAAAGGCCTGTGTGTGTGTGTGTTGTGTGTGTGTGTGTGTGTGTGTGTGTGTGTGTGTGTGTGTGTGTGTGTGTGTGTGTGTGTGTGTGTGTGTGTGTGTGTGTGTGTGTGTGTGGCAAACATGTTATTGCCGCACTTATAGCTTGGACATTAGGCCCACCCAAAATATAACTTGGAGTCTTTTTTTATTGGTTTCTTTTTGCAATTGTGATGCGACCGTCACGCATTTGGAGGATAGGCCCATTTAATTATTATTATTATTATTAGTATTATTATTATTATGTATTGGCAGTCTACTGATGACAAACATAATATTATTTAATTGGTCAAACTGATCAAAAAATAGTCAGGGTTTGCAAAAACTAAATTCAGACTTTATAGTCCCTATTTTGTATTCAACACTTCTATTTGAAGTCACTAAAACAGTTAGTTCTCTATAACTGTTATTTTAATTTACCACTGTGGTTGCTACGCCATGCGCCTGCGTATTGTTGGCTGTTTGGCAATGCAGATTCTGAAATGTGCGGTAGGCCTATCTCTATAGAGCGTAACAGTGACCGCCCCTTTTTAACAGCTCCGGTGCCGGAAGTAAATTTCCCATGCATTTATCTCGTCCACTTTTCGTATAATCCTTATAAAAAGAGTATTAAGCCTTTAACCAAGCCGATCGTTCGTTGTGGTAGTCGTGACCATATTATGTTTGATTCGGGCATAAAAAGAATTTGGAAAACGGAAGAAAAGCCAAAGGTACTTTATTTTGTTGACCGAGTGAGGAACTACTCATCCCGAATCAAACATAATATGGTCACGACTACCATAACGAACGATTGGCTTGGTTCAAGTCTTAATACTCTTTTTATAAGGATTATACGAAAAGTGGACGAGATAAATGCATGGGAAATTTACTTCCGGCACCGGAGCTGTTAAAAAGGGGCGGTCACTGTTACGCTCTATTAGATGACATAGTAAATCGTGATTGTGGTAATAGCCTATGTCAGCTATTGTATGAATCATTTTAACTATTGGCTAGTTCTAGTTCAAATAATGCAGCAACACCAGAACTCAATAATGTCAGCATAGAGGTCCTAAAAATAGATCCTAAAACGAATACATGTCCTAAATTGTAGGCCTACAACCCATTCATTTTTCAAGTAAAACAATACTGAAGGTTTCCTCTCTGCTCTGGTATTTGGACTAAAGGCCACATAGCCTATATCTTAAACTTTATGGCTTGGTTGGAGCTTCTTCCGTGGGGGAATGCGTTGGTATTGTTCGTTTTGCAAATATGGCAACAGAGATTGCAGTTAAACTTTAGTACCCGCAGTACCGCGACTAGGTTCATGTCGGAGCGGAAAGGCATTCATATTGTGGTGGGGTGCCTATGTAGGCTATATTATGTTTACGAACCTACAGTTTCATTGCAATAGCTTTTCATGAAACAACTGCAACAAAAGCTCCTTTGTTATAGTTGAGCAAACATATTTCCGCCTTGGTCAATCTCCATATCGTATGTCGTGACAGTCAACAGTATCTGGTCCTGCAAGGCCTATAATCCAAATCATCTCGAATTAACTTGTATCCTATTTTGAAATACTAGGCTACATTAAGCGGGTCTCTGAGAGGACTAGGCCTAGACATACGTCATGCGCAACTACCAGTTCATAATCATGATGAAATGATTTTCAAATGGAGGCTTGCGACAGACGTAGTCTGTTAATCTATCCAGACCTATTAATCTACGAAAATAGAGTTGTAGTCTATTAGGCCCAATGTGTTAAAAAGGGAAACGGCATTTTACAAAGAACGTCATCAGATCAACAAGGACGCAATGTGTCAAATGACACGCGATCATAAGAAACTTGCTTATTGAAAGTGTCTCCAAACGTCCTAACTCTTATCCTTGACGAATGCCTTCTCCATCGCGTGAAGACACAAGGTGACTCTAAATGAAAGCACACTATTCCACACCTACTAATACAGGTCGACGAACAATGCACTGGCACCGTTCTGTTCAGCGTGGACAATGGTCCAGACGTAAATCACAGCACATAGATCGTAAAGAGCGAGACACGGTACGTAAATCTGCCCGTTTGGAGAGCAAGCACCGCTCTGGAGTTGTATCATACAGTTACAATCAGGCGAATCTCTAAATTTATCTAATCTCAAAGCAGAACGCGTGCGTCGGGCTTTAGACTAAATTAAATGCGTAGGTAGCCAATGTGTCTCGACTTTGTATTAACTGGGTTTATTTAAGGTTTGAGAATAAACTGTCAACTATACACTTCAACTGGAAATACGTTCGTGGTGTCAGCCCTTTTTATTATTCAAAGGACCTGACGTTCAAGGTCAAGGGTATGGCGTTTGTTGTGCGCTCCTTTTTTACGCATGTTTTTTTTTCATGAAAAATACAACAAAATGTATCTAAACTGGTCTACAACTGGGCCACGACTGCAGAGATCCAGATATAGCACCAGATAAAGTGCAGATATCAGTGAGAATTATGCAAAGATTTTAAGTCAGTAGGCCTATAGGAAAACCGAGGATGGTAAATTTATATGTTATAAGACTCACATTTTAGACACAACTTTAGGCGTAGGCTAGGCGTATTGCATGTTTTTGTTGTTATTGTTATTATTAGGCTAGTATTATTATTATTATTATTATCTAGCCTATAAGAATGCATTTAGAAGTAGCAAGGACGATATAGCCTAGCTTACTTAATTTCATGTCTGGCAAATCGATAGTTGATAGTTTCAACTTTTAAAATGTTTAAAAGTCATTATAGTGTGGGAATAATGCTATGTTGTTTTTATGGTATAAGAGTACAGATGTCAAATGTCACGCAGGCTGGCCAGGGTAATCTATTGTCGGTAGACCAAAACTTCTACATTGCATACTTTGTGGGAATTACGGTGGCTACAACGACATCTGTAGAGGATTAAAAGTATTTATTATGCATTCCACCATAATTTGATTTTTTTTATATAAGCGTTATAAACATAATGAATATATATGATTGTATCATACGTTTCTCCTACTCTAATTGATGCGAACAATACTTACATTACAAACATTGACACGTAAATGCACGACGTTATAGACAGACAGGGTGCAGAAAAACAAGGTTATTACGACAAAGCAGGCAAATGAAGTGCTGTATTTACAACATGTCTCTAGAAACATGTCCTACATGGCTTTGGCTCTTTTCTTCGAGTTCTTAGTCTGTTTGTTTTTTTTGTATCATTGTTCATTGTGAAATAGCTTTTGGTGACGTGAACCTGGAGATAAGTGAAACCCAAGTCCTACATCTTCATATCGTTCCTTTTTTTGATATGATGGAAATTAAGTAAATCCACGTTCTTCTCCAAAACACTGATGCTGATTCGTCGACGCTTGACCATTGGAGCACAAAGGAAGTCTATGGTGCAGTGCTTTTGACTTTGGCAACGAATTTCTTCTCTTTCACCCTCCTGTTTTGAAACCAAATGGTGATCTGCCTCTCCGACAAATTGGTGGCTGCTGAAATCTTTCTTCGTTTGTCCTTCGTGATGAATTTGTTCGCGGCATATTCTTTCTCCAGCTCCTTGAGCTGAAGCTTGGTGTATGGTATCCGTTTCTTCCTGCCTCGGCGAAAAGACGATCCGTCGTGCCCCACCACATCTGTTGTCCGGAAAAAGGGGGGAAATTAACACAATTCAATCGAGCCTTCATTTTCAGTTTTGCAGTTTTGCAACTATTTATACGCATAGTTAGGCCCACGTTCTTGACGGTTTTACTTAGTTGAACGTCGCGTTTCTATGTGGAACTCATTATTTGTGCGTGTGCGTGCGTGTGTGTGCGTGCGTGCGTGCGTGTGTGTGTGTGTGTGTGTGTGTGTGTGTGTGTGTGTGTGTGTGTGTGTGTGTGTGAATTAACCAAGGACTGCTAAAGCAGCCATAGTCTAACACACAACGCCAGACCAATATGGTTGACCTGAACACAATCCATAACCAGTAAAAACCGTGTACAACGTTAAGTTGTTCAGTTTAACCACAAGCATCATATGGCCTCTCGCATATTTTCATTACGCATACATTTGACTTATTTCTGATAAGCGACTAAACGCTGAAAGAGCCATTAAGGCTTACACAACCATTTTTAGGCTATCGAAACATAGCTGCGAATTGTACACAGTCAGTGAAGAGTGTTTGGTGGCAAGACAATTAAGATAATTGTTCATTATATAGAAACACTACAATTTAATATCCAAACAATGTTGTGTCTCACCCGCCAGAGCAGACTTCCAGAGGTGCCCCGCCTGGCCCTGGTCCTTGGAACAGTACATTTGGCCACCCCAGCCGTTCGTTAGAGCCCAGGGCTGGTAGCTGTCCATCGGTAGAAGGGTGTCATGGCGGTGCTCCCCAGCACCGAGGGTTTGCACCACAGACACGTCGAGGTAGCTTGCCATGGACTGATAGGGGCTCGGATAGCCGTGGTAAAAAGCAAATTCTTTGGCTCGGTGGTTCGAGTAGTCATCGGTGCTCACCGGAGTGTCCATGTACTTCTCTGCCGCTGCCGAATAGCTGAGAGCGGCTCCGGCAGCCTGGGTGCACGACTTAAGAGCGCCTCGCCCCATTCTGCACGGATAATAGCCGTTACCGAAGTAGCTGTATGGTAGAGGGGTTGCCGCAGAGGAGCTCTGATGTGGCACCGAGGTGGCTGGACACGGCCCTGCACCGCATTGTTTTCCTGAAGACGTGGCTGTTTCGCTGGGGCTGGAGCCAGCGGGGTCCAATGTGGAGTAGCCGGTGGAATGGTGCATCAGTCCAGACGGGTGTCCACCCAGAGCTGCTGCGGCCGCAGAATGGGCCATGATATTACGGCACTGACTGGCCGATGCAAAGTTCCCGCTGCCTACAAATCCCTCCATGTTCTTATTTAGGTCGTCCAGGTTATTGTCATACACAAACATCACACTATCCGCCGGCCAGCGAGGATTTAGCACCAGGGACGCGGTCATATGAGCTTCCTATTCCCCTTGCTTCTTCTTTTCGTTGCTTTTTTAATTTTTTTATACATAAACAAATTGTCCTTTGGTGATCTTTCTCAACAGCACAGGCCTACATTGGACACGGTGATGTACAAATGTGCATTTATCCTACTCTCTCCGATCGCAGACAATTGCCCTTGATGATACAGCTGAGCGCGTAAAATGTTATCTTGAGTTCTATGTCAATGGCAAACTCTAAGGCAAATACTCAGGATCTTGGCCAGACCTCGCGTTACATCTCAGCCGCAGCCTTGACGCAACGAGCCTAGAGCGCAAGGAGGGTGTGCGCCTCTCCATTGGATGAGCCTGCAGGACCATGTGACCATGCAGGAAAAAAATACTAGGAATTGTTAGTCACATAAATGTTTTTTTTATTAGGCTAGAGCTATGGCACGACAGAAGCATCAGCAAATTCCGTTTGCATTGGTCTAATTACGCTTTTCTACTATAGTCCTATGACTAATTTAGAAAAATGTATGTCTCGCTATATTGAAAAAATATAAAAATAATATCAACCGTTGATCAGACAACTTCCTCTACAAGAAGAGCCTGTTCAGCCAAGTTGGAAGAATACATTCCAAAACAATAATTTTAGTTTTTTGCGGTGCGTAAAAACGTTGTGATTCTCGAAATAGCTAACATTTGTTAGCTGTTAGAAAATCACGACGAATTGTAGGTCTATTATAAATTAAAAATGAAGCAGGCTAAATAGGCCTTTATGGCATATTTATAGTAATGGTTTAACCTATAGTTGAAGTCATTGATACCGTAACATATGCACATAGGCCTACCTAAAACTATCAGGCAAATAACGAAAAACATCTGTTACAGGTAAAAGTGAAATGCAAATATTTTTTGCCTCTTTTTAAACCTTGTTTTACCTGCATCGCTTTAATGGATCTTGACCTTTATCGGGGGTCTGATGTTCCCTTTGTTCCTGGCCTTTAATTAGTTGCACTACGATGTAACATGTCTAACATGCCTAAACACTCGGCTAGAATAGGCCTTTACATCTAATTACCAATATTTAATTTAAAGCTATTTACAAAGGTCTTAGAAGATGGCTATCACGAAAGCATTAAATTGTTAGTATGTATTTATGCCAATACTATTTTGATTCATAAGAAGGCTATCCATTGCGACATGTAAGCGTAATTTATAAAAGCTTTTAGAATATCTTCGTGGAAAATAGGGATTTATGGAAGTGATCTGGAGGTTTTGAGATTTAAGAAAATGGCTACAGCTCAAAGGTGTTCCCAAAAGGTGTCTTCATTTTGAGACACATTTCTGCGTGGTCATTTCAAACAGGCTTATGAACGCCCCGCGCCCTATTGCTATTTTAAGGGCCAGCTGCCATAGCGTAAACTTTGTGTATAACGTCCAAAGGTAATGGTTTACCTTCAAGATACATTAAGCCATATATGTTTTACATAGTCATAGCTGAAAAGTAGCCTAGTGGAGGTTTTGTCTTAATCCATAAAGGCTCAACGTGCCTTGACCACCAAAGGGATGGTGCTATGAAAACGTCCAAGACTTAAGTTAAATTGTAGGCCTATGTATTTATAGTCATAAAACTTTAATAAAGTACTATGCATTATTAAACAAAAATAACTAAATACACTGAGTTATACGACATGCAAAAGTAAACAAACACTAATGTAGTGTACAATTTTCAATAATTGGAGCTGCAGACCCAATGTAAATATTTACAGCAATGTATAATTTCAAACAAAAACTGTTCAAGTAGTAGATCTTTTAGTAGATGAAGATGGCTGGATTTGAACCAAAATATAATTGCCCCAGATTTTGACAGATTTGTTTCAGATGTTGATGTTGTTGAAGATCTAGCAAATGCTAAAATACAAACCCAAAATTGTGAATAGAATTAAACTTTCATTGAACAGTGCATATTATTGCCCAATGCAATTCAATTGAGTTCTTGCAAGGCCTTGTAATTGCCATTGCAAAGTATGTAACGCTTTGAATGCGCTTCATCGACTAAGTCCTGTTCACTTTAAACAATCTTAGAACCAGATCCTGCCTTCCAACATCCCACAACCTTATCTGTAGCTCTGTACCGCACACCAACAGCCAAAACCTCAAGCAGGCAGGCCAGAGTGTCTGTGGAGGTCAGCCTGGGCTCTGGAGGTCAAGGCCAAGTTGAACATGAGACAAAAAAGGAGATATGGGGAGGGGAAGTCTGGCCCTCCTTGTCGCTGCAGTTATAGAGCTGGGCAGACCAGATGACCCCCCCCACACACACACACACACACACACACACACCTTCATGTCTTCTTCCCGTCGCTGCAACTGTAAACTAGCTCAAGTTCAAGGGCTTTGCATGCCTGAGGGCAGCTTCTGTGTGTGGTGGTGTGCATCTCTCTCTCTCTCTCTCTCTCTCTGTTTGTGTATATCTGTGTGGGTCATCGCTCCCTTAACATAAAACAGACAAAAGCAAACAGTGCCACCATGCAGATGGCTCAGCTGACGCCATACAGTCTGTCCTGGAGCATGGTGCAGTGGGACGCCATTATGATGAACATGTAGTAGTGCACATTTGTCAATCATTAACTAGGAATCCGCCTTAACCATACAGATGTGTTTACAACCATGGTGGTTGAGTCCAATTATGGCTGCAGCTCAACATTTTTTTAGACAGGCCAAGAAAGTGATTTGCAAATTGGAAAATCTGAAAATATTCCAATAGTGACCAGTAATCTTGAAAGAAACACAATTTAAATTACTGTTAAAGATTTGTTGTTGTGGCCTATATAATGTTTAAATCCTCAGATGATATGACATTAACAGATGCTGCAAAGATAAAGAGAATGATAGAAATGATAAAGGAAAATATTACACCCTTTCTTCAAATTAAAACTGAAGTAACATTTTCCATAAGATGCAAGGTAGCCTACACCTTGAAGCTTGTATTTGCCTTTAACTGATGTATAACAATAGCCTATTTATTCAAAATATTAACTGAGTCTATAATGGAAATTAAATGTGATTGTATTTTCAAGTGTAAACTACTGAGGTTATCTGCCTGCAGATAGAGGAGGATAATATAGTGCTACACGGTCAGATCTCCCACTGTTGGACAGTGACCAACATTAGTGGAGCAGATTAAAAGTAATCACGGTGTAAACCTTTAAAAAGGTTAAAAACAATTAGTTATATTTTATTTTTATATTCAACTAATCGATCCAATGCACTGATTTCCAGTCCAGCCTATATTTTTGCTGACCGGAACTCGCGATTTGGTTTGGCCTAAACTGTAAGACTTTTAAAAGCGAGTAGCCTACTTCAAACGAGGTTCCTTGGCTTATCAAACATGGTTTGCTATAACAATCTTGAAGTGAAGCGAAAAATGTTTGTAGAATATGGGCCAATAGTTGAACAATTGATCATTGGTTGTTGTGGTCTAAAGGGCGCACTGATCCAAAAAGACCAAGGCATGTCGCGCGGATACCCGCTGCTTCCGTCCAAACCCTACGACGCAATTGCGGCGTAAACTGGACATACAGTCAATCAATCTACAGCTCTGTCTAATCTGTTTTCCTCTGAATTTCCTCTGACCAATGTTAATGTTCTTCCGTTCATCGTTATTTCTGTTCAAAGCATATAATATCCCTGCGTTCTGTATCCATTCCAATTACATTATTCAATAAACACAGAACATAAACACAGCTTGTCCAAGCCGATATTGATACGGCTTGGTAAATCTACTTTAATTGCCATTGAATTGAATCGTAAAAAATCAACAATTTGAAAACGCGGCAGACTAAATGAATTAATTAATTAATTCATGATTCCATCTCGGATCTTTTGTTCCAACAACTGACATGGAATTTAAGTGGAATATTCTAACATTATTATATTCTAACATTCACTAAAATTGGGGTGAAGGTTAAACTTTAACGTTAACGAAAATTGTGTTCTGTTGGAAAAAGATTTGACATTTAGGCTTAAATATATTTTTTATGTCCTTGGATCAAACATTGTCAGTGGTTCTATTGTGTACAAACCTCAAAAATATTGACTCGGTGAATAGTCTTTGTCATTTAATGTTACAATTTCTCGATAACAAATCAGTTCGACACAGCGCAAACCAAAAATATTGATGGAGACCGCTGCCACGGCGCAGGAGCAAGGGGGCGCTTAAAACGCTTATCTACACGTGCAGGAGTTCTCTGTCCTCTGTCAAATTGAGCATTTGTCCCTCTCTCCTTTCTATGAGTGAATACCAAAGGCAGTGAACTTCACACAAAGTAAATTAACTTCAATCGATTTAACGAGCGTGTAGTCCTACAGAGATATTATTTTATATTCTACCCCTGGACATAGGATTATTGTGGTTGCCCTAAAGAGGGCAACCACAATAATCCTATGTCCAGGGGTTGATATGGGACGGGCCACATATGGCTCTCGACATCGTGGCGGGGCCACCTACCTATCGGACATCAACATAAACTTTATTGCGAAATATTTTCCATTGTGGAAAAACACATAACCACTCAACATTGGCTGGCGTCCTCCGATAGCCTAATTTTTGTGTTTGACATGTGTTTCTTCAAACATTAATATTCGCCTACATAAGAACAATTTAATTTATTCCAGACGTGCCTTTAAATAGGATTATAATATTACATAAGCTAATCAGGCCTATTTCATGCAGAACATTGTTTGACTCTTGTTGAGTCAAAAAATGTGAATTATTGACTCACATCGCCTATCAAAAAAACAAAAGTGGTAGGGTTCGTCCCTGCATATCCTCGTCGACATTTCTTGTTTGCACGTGTGTGTGTGTGTGTGTGTGTGTGTGTGTGTGTGTGTGTGTGTGTGTGTGTGTGTGTGTGTGTGTGTGTGTGCGCGCGCGCGTGCGTGAATGGAGCCTCAAAACCTATTCAGATTGTCCTTGAACTTGACCTTTGCGCGGTGTGTGTGAGTGTGTGCGCGCCCGCATGCGTGTCTGTGCGGGCGCGAATAGAGCCTCAAAATCCATTCAGGTTGTCCTTGAACATGACCTTGTAAGCATTTAATAACGGACAGGGCTGTGAGGGAGGGCTTGCAAGCCGTTCATGTGCATTTGTGTGTGTGTGTGTGTGTGTGTGTGTGTGTGTGTGTGTGTGTGTGTGTGTGTGTGTGTGTGTGTGTGTGTGTGTGTGTGTGTGTGTGTGTGTGTGTGTGTGTGTGCGTGCGCGCAGACGTAAGTGTACACGCCTAATTGTGTATGCATACATGCACGTGTGATTGTTGTGTGTAGACTAATGCGCAAGTGAAAACAATTTTTCAATTTTATTGCAAGACACATCTGATTGAGTACCAAGCCACAATGGCCGCCTGGGTTAGTTTGCTTCTCTAACTCATCATTCCTCATAGGTCGACCAACTACCCGTGAATTCTGCAGGCGTTTTACTCCTAATACATACTGGCGTTTTGATTTCAGCTCAGCCCATAAACATCAAGGGATTAATGTATTTGCCGCGAGCAAGATCCCCAAAGCTGTTCTGCTGCCACGGATTTGTTCCCGGGTTCATCTGTGCGCTCATGAAGTCCGTTATAGACTCAAATCTTCCATGTACTGTGAACGTCACCCCGCATTAGAACTGTACATAACTTGTGTATTGGTAAAAAAATTTAAAAATCGACCGATGATAGTCGCCAACTTTCAACCGATTGTCCGAGATGGGCGATTCTTCCTGATTGTTTTCTATGTAATAAATCATGGCATTTTTTTTACAGCCATTATGTCAAATAGTTCAAGGTCATGGACGTCTGCGGCGCCAAAGCAGAATCTTAACACCTTGGTCACATCCACGACCCTTGAGACCTTCTGCTTACACTTATATTTACTACACCGGTATTTCTGTTGGCCTTGTTTTGTAACGTGTTTGCTCTGGGTATGCTTACAATATGCAAATCACTCATAATCAATAATTACAAGCATGCAGGGAATTATATGTTGACATAGCCTATATGTTAAAGGTCTCATCTCATCGTTTTTTCATTAATTTTGCGGTGGTCTCTAGTGTTAATAAATACCCTCAGTACCGGTTTTGGTTAAAAAAAAATGCTCTGCCGCGCCTGTTTCATGCTGTTTTAGTTTGGTGGGGGAGGTGGGGGGGGGGGGGCGAACGACACGATTTCGCCTCTCATCATGAATATGCATGACATGCTAATGAACTCTCTGGTTGGCTAACAGCACTGTGACGCTACCTCCAGTGCGCAGTGAGGATTTTTCCGCTCCATATTCAACTAGTGCGAGACGAGTCGAGAATCGCGACTGTGCTGTTGCACAGTCCTGCTACTTCCTGACTTTCGGTGGGCGGTAGCGGAGGCGAGGCCATGAATACTAATTCACGGACTGACGTCAGTCCGTGGGGCTTTTCTCATCCGCTGATTTTTCTCAGTGTTTTTTTCTCTGTTCTTTCATTGCCAAATACAGGCAATGGGGGTAGAAGAACGTTTTCACGCGCAGCACGCACATGCAACTCGGTGAGACCTATAGTATTTCAACAAAAACAACAAGTATTAAACTGTTTCTCGCGGAATGAGACCTTTAAATAACCAATCATTTATTAGGCCACCTGACCACCTGACTGAAATTTACGCTAAATCACAAAAATAGTAGGCCATTTAGTTACATTAGCAGATTCAAATGTGGTGTTAATTCAGTTGATTCATGTCTTACCGCCATAAGTACATGCGCTCAAGTAATGTCCTCACGAAACATGAAACAAACGAAGGTGCTCCATCCGAACCGACGGCCTCTGGTGCCATGGATGCAGAGGCGTTTTCATATCATCCAGTAGCCTATAGGTAGGCCTAAACAATATTGAGCTATAGGTCAATATTGTTTAGGCCTACCTATCTGGCAACATTTATAATCAGAGTACACCAAAGTAATAAAATCTCATCCATGTTTTCATTTAGGTCCGTTTCTAACATGCGATAGACTCTCTTTATCGTATAGGTTATAATTAATCGACTAATAACCTAATCAGTATTTAAATGTGTCGCAAAGTCTAAGATGACAACAATCCAATAGGCCTATATTTTCATTAGTTTACGGCTGTAAAAAAAATATAGCCCTACATGTTTTGTACATAACAGTACTGTGACAGGTATTATATCGTGCTTATAGAATATGGTATAGGGTTACACACCAACAATACGAATGGGATAGGCTATATAAACACACCAGAAATGCTTCTGTTATTTTCTCTTGCAAATGCCTTCAGTAGGGCTTGTAATTGAGGTCGTAGGTAGCAACACAATCCTGGTGAAAAAGAGCAGGCCATATTTGACGTTATCGAGTCAGGCGCCGAAGACCAATTTATGTTAATGGTAAATTCTTGAATGTTTGATTACCGACAATGTCCGTTACACTGACAATCCAAGAAAACACAACGCCAAGGCCATTTGTTTATAGCCTACTTATGCATAAATAAAGCCAATATGGGTGCATTTTTAACTTTTGCGAGAGTGTGATCATTGTAGGCCTACACATGAATTGTTCTAGTCAATTTATTTTAAATATTTGGTTTAATTCAACACAAATCAACCTGTCTGGGAAATAGCTCTCTCAATAGCCGGACGACATTCGCAGCTACAGTAGACCTATACTCTTTGAGCGAGAAATTACATTTTAAATGTTGGTTTTATTAACTGTACTGTTCTGGTTCCTCTAGGCCTATTCGTTCCTACCTTACCTTACCTGTTTATTTTACAGTCAAAACTGTATTGTATTTGTCAGCTTGTACTAATGGTCAATTTAACCAAATTGTTACAAGACATAGCCTAACGAAAGCCATGATGTAGGCCTATCAATAATGGAAATATATTCTTCGTCATAAGATAATCGCGTTCTAACTAAATTATTTTGTAAAAAGAGTCAGTCCAATATTATTAAGCAACGTCTTGACAAAAGATTGTTGTATTTAAAACAGCGTATATATGTATAAGAGGACAGAAATGGTGTTTGCTCACACATTGTCATACGTCTTGAGACAGGTGATGGCTGTTTCATGTAGCCTACCTGTACAACTTAGTAAGGATTTCCACTCTTACCTGTGCATGCACATCTTATTCATGTAGGTTGGAAGACCTAAAGGGAAAAAAATCAGAAAGGCCTAAGAATCTGCAAAAATCAATTGCAGTCATGTTTGCCTGCAGTAATATTCTTACAAAAAGAAAACACCATTCAGATTTAACATTGGGGTTCTTGACAAAGTGACTGCGAAATATCTTCACTGTATCAAAAATTATATGGTGTGCACTCCTGTGATTGATACTGGAATTTTAAATGTTTGACGGCTGCATAAGGTCCATTTATCATTTTTACAAGTTATAATTATTAAGATTATATTTATGTAGAGCTATTATAGTATAATATGCATTATTCTATTAACTATAACTATTAAATATTCTTAAACATCAGTCTTTCCATTTCCCCTATGAGTAACATGAAATAGATCCCAATTAGTCCAATTAATGAGCCACACCTGTATTCAATCTCAGATGCTGTGGGGCACTGGTCCTTTGGCTGAAGGTAGCCAGCATGCCCCCACACAGCAGAGGTAAACTCAAAAAAAGATACATATATGTTATATGAAACCATGCTATGCATTATCATGATTTGAAGTGAACTATGTGCATTATGCATGTTAAAATGAATAACAGTAAACCATGTGAGGCTTGAACCCCAGCCCTCATTGGGTTAGGCCTACATGTCTATTCATTTCTTTTACTGAGATATCCTATAGTAGGAGAGCCTTGGAGCAATGTGGACTGTAAAATGTCCGCTTGGTGCTGTGGTGCTTGACTTACAATCGATACCACAGCGACAATGTGCGTGCTGTAATCAAAACTGTTTGTTTGGCACACATGAGCTCCCACTGGAAGACATTGGATCTGTGGCATGAGGTGACATTGTGACTGAAATCAAAGTCACAACAGAAGACATTTTAATCTGAGCAAAATATTAAGTGTCCTCAGGGAATGTTGTTCCTTCCATAATGTTTGTAATATTTGAGCCAGATTCAGAGCACATGTAGGCCTATTTGACATTGAATGTTTTTCACTGTTCAACTTTAAGATTAACCATTTGTGTTAATGGAGGTGGAACATGAAATTAATTTTAAAACAAGTGTCCAGTATAGACCACATGCATTCATCTGTTTGGTAGAAGTAATTAAGTGTTAAACCACCCCAATCCCATTTGAAAGATGCATTTATGGATTATATATTATTCATACATTTTTATCTCACAATTCATAGGTTATGAAAAATGTATAAGAACAGTGCTTTAATGTTTCAAATGGCTGGTTCTGAAAATCACAATTTACTCAAAATAAAGAACTCTGCTCACTGGACTGACCACAAGCTGAGCAGCTTGTGGGCATTTGGAGGAATAGATCTAGCAGTAGGCCTATAATACTTGATACAAAAGATAATTTGACATTGTGGAAGAGGGGCAAAATGAAGAAGAAAAACTGTTTTCCAACACTTCCCCTACAATTTGCACTAAAGACGTTACGATTTGCTGACAATGTGACGACACAAAGCTTGACATAGCCTACATAACATGGGATGTAACATTTAAAACGTTGCGTTTTTCTGTACCAGTTCCAAATAGTCGCAACCCGTTTTCCTGCTAATTTTAGCATATTTTGCCTGTTCAATAATCCCACGTGGCCTACCTTGCTAGCCAAAAAACATGCTTTTCTTCACAAATGTAATGTATTTGGACAACAGGTTTGTGTGAATTGTGTTTCAGAGCTACATCCCTGAGCTCATACTAACAGCAGCTTTATTAGTCTAAATACAATAAGCATCTAATGTAATACTTGTCTTCTTCGTTTAGTGTGTTGATACTTACATTTTTATGGCGTCAGTTATTAGTTAAAGGCAGTGCTTCACGAAATTAAACTTTGCTTTTCATGTATTTTTTCCTCAATGATTTCGTATCTGTGTTCTGTTTTTTTTAATTTTTTTAATTATTGAAGGTGTTCCGCATTGCAATCCACAGTTACAGGTAAGACCCATATGCTCCCCCGTGTGGTGTGGAGCCTCAATAAAATAACAGACCTAGGTCCTACAGGTTGAAGCCCTTATTATAGGCCCACTTTTGAAGCGCAGTGTCGGCTAGCCTTTGCAAAGCCTGAGTTTTCACCATCCCCATTGTATAAAAATTGTGGAAATGAATACTCACTTAAGAATTGATTGTCTTTGTTTTTTGTTAAGCAACATATTGGACAGAACAATACAAAGGCTAAATTAATTTAACTTCCAAAATAATTTTGGAATTCTGTCTCCCATTCATATATATATATATATATATATATATATATATATATATATATATATATATATATATATATATATACACATATATACATATAAAGTTTGTTTTTTGTTGTTTGCTTGTTTGACATCTAATGTGTTCGGAAATTCTGGCTGAAATGCAGACCAACGTGTCTCCATGTCTCCAACCAACTAAATAGGGGGGGTGCGCGATTGTCAACGGGGGGGGGGGGGGGGGGGGTGCTGCGGACCCAGCACCGGACCCGCCAGCCGCGGACCCGCCAGCCGCAGACCCGCCAGCCGCGGACCCGCCCTCCTATTCCTTATAGCTAAACAGTGAAAGAAAGAAAGAAAGAAAGAAAGAAAGAAAGAAAGAAAGAAAGAAAGAAAGAAAGAAAGAAAGAAAGAAAGAAAGAAAGAAAGGATGAGACTACACAATAATTCAATTTCATGTTTTGAGAAAATGGATTAAACCATATAGGTCTTGATATCCATTAGCCTAAATATTAGCCTATATGGAGAGTCGATCCACCCAAAGAACGAAATAGTCACACAATATTCCAGAAGATAGCCTATAGCTTAATTGGACACCAGTTGAGGCTGTAACTCTTAGTAAGTTAGGAAATATGAATCTATAGGCTATAGGCCTATGCCTCCGTAGTTTTAAATTGCCAGGCTAATTTATAACTGTAATTATGTTCAAATGAAGAAATATAAAGTAAACAAGTTTATGTGTTTTAGGTGCTAGTCAGCTCTCACAAAACAGTTGTATAGACACTGTTTCTTTATAAAAGAAAAAAGGATAGCCTCCGTCCTGAATAATATAGTGTTGGTCAAACGAACTCCACCCTACCTGGCGTCTGCATGTCTCGATAGTATCCTGTCCGTTATCTAACCGATGATATGGCAGCGGATTAACAATCACCATAGATGATAGTCATAATAAGACCAAGAGCGGTTCTGGGTTTTTTTTGTACTCTGAACTGTGTTTAACAGGATAGATGCAGGCTGTTCACTAGCCAAGATATAAGTCTAATGGAGCTACAGTAAACACTACATTTTTTCTTCATAATGGATGATTTACTTTCGGATCATTTTAAATTCCTTGTGAACATAAGGTAAATGATAACGTAAAATGGCAGATGATAGCCTATATTTCAAATGCTATATTAAAGGAATCGGCCTACCGCTGAAAAGCAGGTGTAGAAGTATAGGCCTATTAAACATATTAGTAACAAAAAGCAATTGGCTTATATTTTTCATCCTAGTCTGCAAGATGAAGAGGTTAAAGGAACACAGTAGGCATACACCAGAAAATAATCAGTGGGCCTGAAAATCACCTGATACCAAATCATAACGTCAATAAATCTCGAATTCGATTGTAGATATCACGTTTGGAAATTAAATCCAATAGCTTGCTTGGAAATCATAATAGGCTACAACTAGGCTACTGTTATTAATAACCAGGGCCTGTGATTTTGTGGTATGGAGGAGGTTTATTCCAGGTGATCCCCTGCCCCACCTCGCTGCAATTTAGAGACATTAGGCGTCTAATGATTGACTTCCAAAAATACGAACATCAAACGACGGAGGACAATGGGTCGGTTCCCTATCTCCCCGTGGGGCGGCCACTATGAGCCAGAAGCCCGTCTTTAATTCTCCATAACAAAAAGTACAAAGGACGAGCCGGAGACCAAAGACTTTACCTAACACCTCAACTCGGGCCAGGCGCCGCGCCGGGCAGACAGAGAGCGCCGCGTCTCCTGCGTGTCTCATTAGGGCCGAGCATGGCTCGGGCCGCAGCGCCAGCTTGTATAAAAGACGTGCGAGAAAAAGAGAGAGAGGTGGGGGACAAGGTGTAGGGAGGGAATTGGGGAAGGGAGGTCAAAAAGGCGGAGGGGGGGCGAAAACCTCCCATCGTGTCTGAGTGTAAACGAACTTGGCTTGAATGTTGTGTGTGTGTGTGTGTGTGTGTGTGTGTGTGTGTGTGTGTGTGTGTGTGTGTGTGTGTGTGTCAACAAGATACAAGACAGCTGTTTTTTTGTCATCTGCTGAGGCTATAATGTCTCAGTAAGCTGGTGGAGGAGATACAGAACATATCTGACGGAAGGGACTACAAGTGAAACGACAAAGGACTGAGTTTTTTGCACCTTTCTTTTGAACTTTAAAACCACCAGCAGAAGCAGACTAATGTGTGAGTTGCTCCGACCGAAGCGTGTCTGTTGTGATTTGAGTAAAATTCTCTGTAACTGTAAGTTACATTTGCTTTTGGAAAAAAGCGCAAATGTGCGTATCCAACGTAGCTACATTTAAACCACATACATGCATGTCTTCTTTAAACTACACTTTAAATTATACATATTTCGCATACCTTAATTAGCATAGGCCTACATTCATTAATTCTAAACTCACTATCGCTTTACTTTTTTTTAGTTTATCAGCATTGAAAGAGCATTGTCTTGTCTCCAAAAAGCTCATTGATCTTGTCTAAACTGGAGAAACTACGTTGGGTTTGTAGTGACGTCAGTAGCCGCTGCCAAGCATGGTCACGGTGGCGAGGAGCAGGAGCCGTGCACGCGCAGCGCCCTGCTCGACCACAGTCGGCGGCACCGGACGGCCTTCACGCGGGAGCAGCTGACCCGGTTGGAGCAGGAGTACTGCAAGGAGAGCTACGTCTCCCGGCCCCGGAGATGCGAACTGGCCACTGAACTCAATTTACCAGAGACGACAATAAAGGTGAGACAGGCTAGGGCCCTACACTCAGCCTACAGCACGCCAACACAAGAGCCACAGTGAGATGGTAACCAAGCGGCAGAACAAGAACCCCTTGACATTTTTCATGAATATAGTTTTCATGTTGTATCTCCTTACTTATTGTTTCAATCAACACAGTTGGATTGAGTGGTGACAGGTTTAGCGGCATCTAACTTTGGACGCGGAGGCCCCCTTGACCAATGCAGCAGATTTAATATGCACGTAAATGCGCCCACCTTTCTGTCAACTATTTGAGGGTCTTTTATTGAAGAGCAGGAATGCGAGTGGAGACCTCGTAAACGGCACCGCCTGACGTTTTAGAAGCATCGCTTTCCGGGATTTTCTTGAAGGTAGTTAAAAACAATGTGCAGGGACGCACGTACACGCAGACAGACGGACAGGGCTGATGAGATGCAGGGCTGCCACACCTGTCAGCCGCAGCAGAAAGGAAACAGGAATGTACACGGGGAAATAAGTAGGCTGTAGCCTATTAAGTGAAAATTAAGTTCAAATCAACTCAAAAAAAGAAAACGATTTATGTTATTGCATTATTCTGTGCAAACCCATTTAAATGTATCATTTCAAGAGCAATGTCATCTAGAGTACGCCAATGTGTGCCAAAGTATATGTTTTTTCATGACATAGTTGTATGAGTTATGACTTTATATACCAAGTTGCAGGGTACCATCCAGTGTATAGAGTAGTCTACCTGTCGGAGCTGATGATGAATTGTAAATCAGTCAGTATTATTATTAGTAATATTGTAATATAGTTGTGAATTGCATGGCAATAGGAACTCAAATCTTCAATTGGCTTATAGCCTTTTTGTGTTCTTGTATAAAATGTTGCTGCTGAGGCATTGAGGCATTTTAATCTATAAAATCAATCATTTCAATGATGAAATTGAACCTTTCTGTGGGAAGGCTCTCAGTAATGGCCAAAGAGCTGGTCCCCTGGAAACTTCAATTTCATCATTGAAACTTTAATATGTGAACATTTTAGTGGTCATTTTTAGACGTTGTTTTTGTTTGTTTTTTATTTAGGCCAATATTAGAGATCATTTTCTGAGTTCAGAGAAGTAAAACTGGTATCAACAAGTAAAGAATACATACTGAGTATTAGTGAAATAAAAGCAAATCTCTCTCTCTCTCTCTCTCTCTCTCTGTCTCCCTCCCTCCCTCCCTCCAGGTGTGGTTCCAGAACAGGAGGATGAAGGACAAGCGACAGAGGCACTCCCTGTCCTGGCCCCACCCCCTGGTTGACCCACTCGGAATGCTCCTACTGGGGCACGCCTCCTCCGCTGCCTCCTCCTCCGCCACCTCCCCCTCCTCACCCTACCCCTTCATCCCGCACCACCTCCCGCATCTCCCTCTCCACCTTTACTCCCCCCTGGGGCTTTCCTCCTCGGCCCACAGCCCCTACAGTGTCCCCAGGGGGCCCCTGGAGGCGCTGCGTCTCTCCCACTACCACAGCCGGCCCGGCGGGCTCCAGCCGCCCGGGGGAGCCCTCTACCCCCCCGTGGGGGGAATGCACCATCCCACCTCCTGCACCTGCCCTCTCTGTTTACAATGGGGAACGGACCAACTGTTCAAGGCGAGGGGGGAAATAGCCGCCCTGGGGATGATGAGCAGACCTCGCAGTCCGAAAGCCATCCAGTCGGCTGCCCTGGACAGGAGGGAAGAGGTGGTGTAAATAACTATGGTGGCGATAAACCCCATGTTGCACGGACGTGGACTGAGACTTTTACTGAGACGATGACGTCAAGCAAAGTGAAATGAATAGTTGTATAATAGTGAATAGTAGAGGTAAGAAGAAAGAATAACAAACATGTTTAAAACAAATATGACTTGCCTGCACCTATAGATTCAAAGAAGCATGGTTGCAACTGCACAATCATGCGATTAGTGTCCTTGATCTATGCAATGTTTGTTTAAATGTTGAGCTCCTATTGTTTTCAATAGCAAGCCATCGCGACCACTACTGTTTTATTTATTTGTTCAAGTGTGAATTTTTAACAAGACATTGGGTTTATTCGTCAACGCAGACATGATATAATCCTGACACTGAGCAAAGCCACTGCTTAGATATGTAAAGATATGTAAAAGATAAAGCTGTTGAACCAAACCACTGCCAACAGTGACCTGCTGTGGTGTCTTCCACACTACAGCCCAGCGTGGCCTTTTTGATCTGAATGTCCTGGCAAGACATGACAAGTCTGTCTGCACAATCATGAGATTCTGGTCATGGCTTCACAATGCTGTGTGATCACACACAAACATAAACGATGCCCATAGAGGGTTTTTACTGGTATCCAGGAACTGAAGAAATGGTTTTCGGGAAACATTTATTCAGGAAGAAGAGTCACTAAAACAAAATGCCTAAGGCACAGCTGAACATAATTTAGTATACATATAGAACCGCTACCCCATCCTAGTTCATGGGAGCTTAATAACTTCATTGTTTAACACACCTAGCTATTGTAATTACAGATATATGCTTTCCTGTTCTGCTATGTTACTTGTAACATTTCTCCTAGGTGTGCACGTCATCCTATTGTCTATTTCTGGTGTATGTTTGTAAACTGCAACATTTCTGTGTCATTCAGATTAGGTTGATAGGTTCACACACATTAGCAGATTGTTCCTTTGTTCCTTTGCCCAGCCCATCAAGAGACTTCCTTGTGGTTATAAAACTAAAGCAAAAGAGCAGGTCTTAACTTGTCCACTCACAGTTCAAAGTCAGGCTCTGTGTGGCTCCCATGCTGAGGCTTGCTTCACTAATGTCCCAACAGTTAGACTGAAACAGTGATATTATATTCAACTCCAGTTTCTATATTTTAAAAGAATCCCTTTGCATTTTGGAGGGAATTTACAAACAAAATGGATCAATCTGGATAAAGAGAGCCTATTATTTGACGGCTTTCTTTGTCAGTAAACTGTGCTTCATATAACTCTATGCCTTATAAACTTGTAGCATCAGGGGAATTCACGTAAAATATAAAAGCAAAATACATTTATTGAGTCCAAACTAAATTAGAAGGTCATTGATTAAGCCTGCATGCCACTGGATGACTCACCTAATAGGGATAATTATATTATACAACACACATTAATTAACAATCAATTTTGTAGAACATTTTACACATTTTGTACAGGGGATGATGAGCAGGGATGATGTGACTTCTTTTATCATGATTTGCACTAATATTATATTTTCTACCAGATCTCTGTTTTTAATGTAACCCTATGTGAAGGAATCAGGTCGTTGTTGGTACTATAAGTGAATACATTTAAATCAGAAATAAAATTGATTGAAAAAATCCATGATGTAGGCCTATGTATTTCAATTTTTATGTTCTTGTTATTTAAAGTGAAATTCATAAATGTATGTGTATGTCTGAAATGATTCACTCAAAGTGCTCAAAGTAATCTGTGATCCTCTCAATTCATATCCACCCCTCAGACAAGGACACCAATTAGACGGTTGTTAAGGCAGTGTTGCTTGGGCCGGGTTTTAAGAAAATCAATATTTAACTTGAGTATGGTGAGTGAGGAAAGACATTACAAGGAGTCTGTGTTTGGTTTAAAGGAAAAAGTTAGAGACATACTACCGCTTTGTCAACAATAGGTGTAACCTGTGATCGTCTATGATCTAGCAATCATTAAATGGGACTAAGGTTTAGAGTTAGTGGGGTCTCTATGTTGTATATTGCTATTGCAGGTCTGTGATGTTTTTCCATTTTACTGTTTTCTGTTTCTTCTCCATATTTTGAGACATTTTGATTTATGTTGTCATTATTCAAAAATAAGTGGATAATATAAAAAATATTTATAATAATTGAAGTTCTTAAGCAATATATAATTATTGAACAGGCTCTATATGGGAACATCTCGGAATCCGTATTTTTGGCCTTACAAAACCTTTCAAAGAACTGGTTGCATTGAAATAACCGTTCTGAGAGCCAGGTGCCCTGCAACCTAAAACACACATGCGACCGCACCATGACATTTTATTTTATGTTTGTCCTTTAACCATAGAGCAGGACACAGGGTTCTCACCACGCTGGAGTGTATTTGCTCAGCACTTTAACAGGCATCGTCTATAGTTATACGTATCGCTCTGTCCTCCGATAGGGTTTAATAAACCCAACCTTTCAATAAAGCAATAAACCGATTAAAACCACGGGACCAGAACAGTTTGTGTGTCTACTTTTTTGAGTTTGGGTTTTGTCGTTTAGGGGACAGTGTGTTGTTTAAGGCAAAATAATGTGGAAAGAGAAAGAGGAATAAAGAATTGATGTATTTCTATATTGAAGTTTGCATTTGTTGTCTTCTTACTGTGTGTTTATGGGGCTTTTTGCATGCGGCTTATAAATAGTTGAGAGAGAGGCTTTGAAATGTTTAGTATAGAGAAAAACCAATGATGTGGTTTTGTTTGTTGATTCCTATTAAAGCAATGTAGTGGAGTGGCTTTGCTCCAGGCCCACCTAGACATTCACTGCCATAAAATAACCTTGATTATCTTTTTATTTTATTACATTCTAGTAATTCTTGAGTAATCTAGGTCATAATTTCAGTGTAATTGTAATGCATCCATTAATATTAAAATCTGAAATGTAATTTTAACTATAGTAAAAATGATAATAGTGCAATCTGAAACCAGTAAAAACAATTAAAGTGGATCATTTTAAAATGGCTGACACATCTTGACATTTTTGTAATAGTATATATAACTACATATAAGTACATATTAAAAACACTTTTTTATTTTTCATAAAAGCAATTATGTGTAGGCTATATTAATTCAATCTGTACCAACTGAAAAATCTCTGTACCTAAGGCCTACTCAGAGTGTCTTAAATGTTGACAGTCCCAATACTACTGATCTCATTCAAAACAATTACAGAAATTGACCATAAACCATCTAAAAAACAAACAGCCATTACCAACAATTGAGCTTTTTGAGGAGCAGGGCAATGACATCCACCTAGCCTGGTTCCGCCCGCCTCCGTACTTCCGCTCAATTTTCATTTCATTTCAGTACTAGGTCTGGGAGTGCTGTATGTTAGAACGATTTCTTTTCCCTCAAGCTTGTCCTTCCAATCAGCGAACAGGAGGCGCGGCCTGAGAACAGTGATGTATAGGTCGTGCGCGAATTTCAGTTATTGAGCGGAAGTACGGAGGCGGGCGGAACCAGGCTAATGCTCACTGCATCTGCCGTTTGTATACAGTGTACTGCGCGCAACGTGGTTTCCGGCATGAAATACGTCATGACCAAACGTTAGCGATTGGTTAAGGCAGATCCAGAGTGGCACTGGGCAGAGCCAATAGGTTTTAAACTTAAACAGCACCCGCCTTCAAGTGAGAAATCGTTTGTCTCTATAGCAGTTCTAGACCATGAGTATGAATGAAATGAGTACGAAGGTCTAGTTAGGACTAGGCTACCATCCACCTACTGTTACAGCCTGAAACTCACAGCACATTTTTCTACAGCTATCATCATAAACACAGGGACAAAAACCCACACTGGATACGACTTTATTATGACATCCCTATGAAAGACATTCCACCAAAATTGTTGGCATCCGGCATTTTGTCTGTTGACCACTTACAGGTAAAAACATGGTCTACTCCATTGTCTTCTGTCTGAGCTCAGTATTGCAGATATAATAACTGGCTGATAGGCTATAACTGGTCAATATATTCCCTGTTATATATACACAAATATCAGCCCAAACAGGACAAAAATAATATATTCTAGAAGATGCATTGCTTAACAGCGGCAGACTTTGATACAACAGGGCTTATGGCAGGTTTTATAGCTTGCAACCCCCAGCCCACAAAACCACATAAGAACAATGAAACAATGACCCCCCCACCAACACTATGCTAATACATTGACCGACAGAGAAATTATAGGGACGATAATAAGGATGCATCCTGCAGGCTCTCCGTCAGGTCCTTTACAGTGCTGTAAATACCTGCAGTCCATTGAAGAAATCTATATGTGTTTATAGAATCAGAACATAGTGTTCCCAGTGCAGCCTGCTCTGAGGTACCTAGTGCACAGTGTATATACTGGGGCCAGCCATTTGTAGCCACTGCATTGCTTTGACTTGAGTTAAGTCAAGGTTGTGACCATAAAATAACGAACATAACGAAACGTCATATAGATTTCACATTTTCACAATGGAAACTAGAGATTAAGTTGGGGATAAAGTTGTGATAAAAAGTGATAGGCTATAGGGATCTGCTGCTATGACGTCCCATTTTAACTGAACAGGTAGTGTCTCACAGAAGCTCTGAAACACATCAGTCCCTTCAACATGTTTTTGTCACCACCAAAATCTTCACCTTTGGATTTTTTACCAACTCTCTCTAGATCCCCCACTTGAAGATGCACTGATAGTATTTTATTCGGTAACGTTTTACAATAAGGGTACATGCATTAACATTAGCATTAACTAACAGTTAATTAACTAATGTGTCTAGTAATCATTTACTAATGATGTTCATGTTAACTAAGGTATTAATTTATACATTATGTAATAGTTCATAAAGATGCTAGTTGAAAATTAATGTTAACATGCAAGTGGCATGTTATTTTCATAGAACAGTGAAATTGTTCAATTACTTTTTCATTATTCCTTCCAAAGAATGCTAAAATTGTTACATTTTCAAAATAAAATAATTGCATTTGCATGCAACATGTAGCATTAAGTCTGCATCTTTTTTAAATTTAGAATGAATCATGTAAACAGATGGTTGTCATGATTAACTGATTTCCAGTTGGCAAGGATAAGTCAATTAATACCTTTGGTACCATGAACACCATTAGTAAATGATTACTATCACATTAGGTAACTTTTAATGAACTGTTAGTTAATGCTTATTATTGCATGAACTCATGTTAATTAATGTAGGTCTTATAGTAAAGTGTCATTCCAATGCAATCCAGCAAACAATCCAGTGCTAGTAGGTTCTCCAAACCTAAACCAGAGTACAGCAATGAAGTGTCTCTTATAGCCACCATGTGGGTGCTCATTACAACCACATGGACACCAGGTGTGTCCTTAAGTCTCCACAAGCCCCTGCACTGATCCCCAGCTCCCCGCCACCTGGACAGGTGATTTCCCCTCACAACCCAAGATGTGCAGGTTGAAACAATAAGTGCCTGTTAATAGACTGTGTCAATACAGGACAATGAAAAAGAAACACAGGTTAAGTACAGGGGAAAGAAGACGGCAAGTGTAGAACTGAGGCCGGTGTTAGACTGGCTGAAAACACATGGGGGGGGAGTATCATGGAGTTGTAGAATCATGAGCAGTAAGTACAGAGCTGGACTGGGGGGCTGGGAGTTGGAGGCAAGCCCGGATCTACCATATGTGCCCAGGGGCCCCCTGAGTGCTAAACAGTGCTCTGCAATTGGAGAAGAAAAAAAAATGTATGCATTTTATTTTGTCGGGCTCCACATAAATATGATACAAAGCTTGACCCATTCTCTTGATCTTGATAATTCCAATCAGAATTAAATCAAATGTATTTTCAAGAAAATGAAGTATGATGATTGATTGTTTTATTTGTGAGATGTTTGGGCAAGTGGTGACTGGTCAGCAAATGGCAATGCACTGTATAGATTGGCTAATGGTCAAGGTGGGTGGGCATAGAGAGCAGGTGGCATACATTGCACAGATTCAAGACCAGTTTTTATTAAGCCAAGTAAAGGTTAAAAACATAATTAATCTTTACCTGACCCACTAACTGTTAGGTTGTATCAGTGAGAAATGTGCAGGAAAAATTACCAAGCAGCAGAAAATGGACACCATTAACCAAAAGCCTGGCGTGGTGTGTGTGTGTGTGTGGTAGGGGGGTGGGCTAATCCATCCTTGGTTGGAGGGAGAGGTGGGTTGAGAAACTAGTCCTACGGGGGAGGGGGGGGGAGTGACCAGAAGGAGAATGAGATCCGGATAACAGAAGTCAGAGTCCATCAAGAAGACCGGCCCTTAGGTACGACAGGGGTGTGTGTGTGTGTGTGTGTGTATTTAGGAGCGTGTAGCAGTATAGCTATTATGGCCGATAAGGTAAGACCATAAGTACAGACGGTAGGACACAGGGCCTTACTGGACTGTTTGAATGCAGCTTAGCAGGGCAAGATGTTGGATATGAAGGGAGGACACTTGTCCGTCAGGGAGGAGTGAAAGAGGGGGGTGGGGGTCACAGGAGGTAAGGGGAGTCACTGAGAAGAGCAAGATTAAACCAGATCCAAGGAGTAAAACGAGTGACTCGTAAAAAAGATTTAAAAAAGGATTGAATGCAGTTACACTCCTAGATTAATTTGTGATTCAGCCAAGTGTCCCCGGGTCCTCAGCAGGAGTCTTTATTTATGTGTTTAGGGGTAGTAAACCACATGGCCTAGGTGACATTTGGAGGTAATTGAAAAGTACTTTGGGGGTGACGAGAGTGTTGTTAGGCTCACAGTAAACCAGTATAGCATTTAACCTTGATCAGTTTGCTTATTACATGCTATGCCCTTTACCAGTGCATAAATTATCCCTGTGAATGATGTCCTTATTACAACATAACAAGGCTAAGCTCAAACTACTTGTTCATAGCTGAAATGAGAAACCCCCAGATACCTCCACCAATAAATACTTCCTTTCCTTCCTACACTTGTGGTTTAACAACAACCTCACACGTCGAGAATGTTAATGTATCCTGGTGGCTCAGTAGGCCTACACAAAAGTTAGGAGAGAGATCTTACTTGCTAACTTAAGGTTAGAATGGTAAGCGAGACTCAAGCCTATCCTCTAAGGGTTAGCATGATAAGCAGACTCTGGCCTATCCTGTAACTAATGGTTAGCATGATAAGCTAGACTCAAGCCTATCCTCTCACTAAGGGTTAGCATGATGAGCTAGACTCTGGCTTATCCTCTAACTAAGGGTTAGCATAAGATAGACTCAAGCCTGTCTTGGCATGATAAGCGAGACTCAACCCTATCCTCCAATTAAGGGTTAGCATGATAAGCGAGACTCAAGCCTATCCTCTTACTAAGGGTTAGCATGATGAGCTAGACTCTGGCGTATCCTCTAAGGGTTAGCATAAGATAGACTCAAGCCTATCTTGGCATGATAAGCGACACTCATGCCTATCCTCTAACTAAGGATTTGGCTCTGGCTTATAATCTAAGGGTTAGCATGATAAGTGAGACTCAAGCCTATCCTCTAACTAAGGGTTAGCCTGATAAGCTAGACTCAAGCCTATCCTCTTACTAAGGGTTAGCATGATGAGCTAGACTCAAGCCTATTCTCTAACTAAGGGTTAACATGATAAGATAGATGGCTTATCCTCTAACTAAGGGTTAGCATGATAAGCAGACTAGCCTATCATCTAACTAAGGGTCGGCATGATAACTCTGGTTTATAGACTATAAGATAATGTGTAAACTAGTATTTTAGATAATTAACTATCAGAATAAAGGTGAATCTAAAATACAGACATGTAACACTGATAAAGACCATGATTACTATTAGAAGAATGGTGTTCCTTTATTTTTTGTAGTCTAGATCGAACATGACCACAGATAACCTCTCAAGCAATTCAAGCCCTCCACATGACATTCTTGAAAGCTTCTGAAAGAGCAGAATAACATCTTTCATGCATCTCGCAGTGAAGCCCGTTTGTTGATAACAGGTATAAGATCACCAGAGCACTGGGGAATATCAATCATTTGCATATTTTGTTAAAGGTACCTGATATTCTTTGAACACATTCCTGAGTGTGACAAGACTAACAGCAACACATGTAGCAATAACACCATGATAAGTACAAAATCATTCAATAATTTATGACAAAATAAAACTATTAAACACCAAAGCCAATATTTCCATCCCGCCATACATTATTTGTATACACAACAGACAAGGAAGGAATCACAGGAACATGTCTTTAATATACAGCATTATCATTATTTTTTGTCAAATAAATCCATCAAGATATATACATTAAAAAAATGAATTAAATAAAAATGTAGTTAGTTGCGTCTATGAGCTGGTCTCGTCACGTCCCGGTTCTCTCTGAGGCTTGAGTCTTTTATAGTCGCTCTGTCCATAGGACAGCTCTGCCGGCGGGACATGATGCATCCTTGGTGCTGCTCCCTGATCCTGGTCCATGCACGGCAGAGCGTGGGCCCCTCTGTGCAGTGAGGTATCACAGTTTAGGGGTATTTAGAGTTTCGCCGGTGGCCAAAGGACGGTGGGTTTCAAAAGTACTTGTTTGACTGCAACTACAAGCGGTCTCTGCCATTGGCTAAGAAACGGCTGTCATAATAAGGGCCTAGCAGGCTTGAAACAATGAAATGAGAAAAAACACACATCGTTTCACTGACTTACATAATTCAAATCAATGTTCATATATCAGCTTTTACCCTCCCTTTCAGACTCACCGCCTACTTGAAAGTAAAGATGCTTTCAGACTAAGTGAATATTTTAAGCGATAAAATGGATCTTAAATCTCTGACTGTTGGCTACAAATGGTCAACAAATCTAAATAGCTGTCATTATTATGTATGTTGCTAGTGAGTATAGAAATAACTTTTATAGCACGTGTAGACACAAATATACTCACAAACATCTTGGGGTCTCACTGTGCCTGATTGGACATTGGTTGGGTCGTTTGTTAATGGGGGCGGGACCAGACACAATGTGGAGGTCACTGTAGCCATCTGAGTGACACATCTGTTGATAGGGAATGACCTATTTACAAATGATCAAACCAAACGTCACCTTGGAGAAATTATGTCACATTTGTGTCCAACTTGGATACAATAACCAGTTCTAATAACGGCACTTCTCAACTGAAACAGCCACCTGAGACGGGGGCCATGTGTATGGAAAGCCGCGAGATCTTCGCTCTGCAAAGGGCCAGTTGGTCTTCAAGGACCCCAGTTTACAGAGGGACACACTGGCTGTGATGGGACAGGATGAAGGAGAGATGAAAAGTATTGTCAAGGAACAATGTCTTTAATACTGTGCTGAACTCTGATCCGAAACATATACTATAAAGCGTAAGCCCTATGAGGTTATGATTACGATAAGGCTGGGCTACCGGTGCATGACTTACTGGGTAGTGAGGCGTGTCTCTCGCTGGCCTTCATGGTTACACTGGACTGTACAGCACAGCTGTCTAGAAAGACCTGAAACAAACAAAAACCTGAGGGCCCAAAACAAATCTGACCTACTGACCTCTGACCTACTACTAGCATACCTAAAAGCACCTGGTCCTTGCCATCATATTCCCTTTCACTTACGGTGGTGGAGGCTTGTCGCCTTAGGAGTCCTCTGGAGCCGGGGCCCAGAGAGGGAACCTGGAGCTGGGGGTCTGGACCCAACAGCGGCTGGTGGAACTGCTGGTGGGGGTGGTATTGAGCTCTGATGTGGAGTTCACTCTTGGCCTGGTGCGGACCCTGGTGGTTTTTGGAGTCTGGCGGGCTGGGCGGCATGACAGGCTGGGGGTTCTCCTTGGTGTGGGTGGGAGGCTGCTGGTGCTGCTGCTGCTGCTGCTGCTGCTGATGCTGATGATGATGATGATGATGATGATGATGATGGCTCTGCTCGGACCGGGGCTTGGGCCGGGAACCGCTTGGGGGCAGAGTGTCGGAGGGCGGATGTGAGGGTGGGTTCAGAGAGGCCAAGTCAGTCCCACATTCAGTACTGACATTCAGAATGGGCTCCATCTGCAAAGTCCTTCCATCAGCTGCCAAGGGCTCCAGCTGGGGAGGAAGCAGAGACAAAGAGAGACATTTGATTGGCTGTCAGCAGGTGTGGTTCATGTTGCCATGTACCTACTGTCCTGTACTCTACTTGTTTAAATCTAGTACCAAAGCACGTGAGAGCCACATTTGTATTTTGGCTTTTGTTTCTGGCGTTAAGAAAATATAACGTGCATACATGCAACTAAACAAAATGCATGTTTATGTGTTAAGTTTATTTTCATGTCAGCATGCATCAGTTACTTTTATGTATAATACAGGTCAATAAACTGTAATAGCTCTTGTAGTAACGCCTCTGCTACTTCGGGTTCGGGGGGAAAAATCAAGGCGTCTTAACAGCAGCGTGTTTATTTTATTCCACTCAGGCCAACACCTAGTGCCGCAACCACTCTGTAGGGGCAGAGCAGAACAACCATGAGTACATAGTCCATCACTCATTACTCTAACCCCCCACAGCTGCGTCGATTCCCGCGATTGAGCTGCCCCGCCCCCATTGTTCGCAGGCGATGCCAAGCCACGCCCCTTCGCAGCACTATTTAACAGATTTTTATTAATAAATCTCATTAGACTTTCATCTCATCTGGCCACCTCAACATTGAAAGTGTAATCTTTCTTAATTTCCCTCTTTCGGGAATATTTCAATACCAGCTTGAAGACCACTCACCACCAAACGATTAGAAAAGCAAGACTTTCAACGAGGACACATTGTCTGAGCGTTTCGTATCGTACCATGGTGGTCATCCTGCTGAGTAGCTGGTGAGACTCGGTCAGAATGGACAGCGGGGCGTTCGCCTGTCTGGAGGACGGCGCATCATTGAACATGTTGTACAACTGCAACAAATAAATACATAAATAAGGAACATGTATATTATGCTGGGAGCAAGCGGCAGCCATGGCCGTCTGTTTGTGGAGCCCTGGTGGAAGCGACTAACATGTAGTTCCTCTAACGGCCTACAGATGGTTTGCGGTGGTTCGCAGGAAAAAGACCCACCACCATTGAGTCAATGGAAAAAATTCTTGTAATACAAAGCAAATAAATATTTTCTTCATTCGGTTAGGTTCTCAGTGGCTAGTTCATCTCCATATTATGTATTTTGAGAGGTCCTGTTTGAGTTATTAAGTTATTGAATATGGATGACTTTTGGCCACAGACTACTGCGAGGTGGCCACTCAATTCCCGCCCTTAATGTGCCAAATATGGATTGTTTCTACTGTTGGTGGCAAAAATCTCAAGCAATGGCGGCGGGCTTAATAACGGTTGTGTATGAACCAATGGGTGATGTCACAGACGCTACGTCCATATTTTTTACTGTATATGGTTGGGGGAGAAAAAAAAGAAGACATATCAATAGTTGGCTGGCAAAAAATCGCCACCGTCTACGGCACTGTTGCTGACCTTTTTGGCCACACCGAGGTTCCTTATTAGCTTTTCACGGAGCCGTAACTCCTGAAGACGCTTCTCCTCCTCCTCCACTTCCTCTTTCTTCCAACAGTCTGTCACTGCAGGCAACGCCGGCAGGAAGTGTGGAGTGCCTCCGGCATGCTATGGCGTACAACACACACATAACATGAATTAGCGCACTGTTATGATTGGTCGATTATGCGGACTAATCGTGAGAATGCATTGGGTCCTTTCACATAAATATTAATGATTAAACAAATACATGCCATTTGATGGACGTATTTATCCAAAGCATCTCACAATGCTGTGACTGCATATAGTCGTAGCCCCAGTGGGAATCGAACCCCTAACCCTGACAATGTTCATGCCACCCTCTAGCAGTCGGGCTAGACATGACCGTGACTGTAGTAGTCGTAGCACATGTATTCAAAAAGAAGAAGGCCCGTGCACCATGTTAGCGGTGGGGTGGCCGGCCGCACACAGGGAACTCTCGGAGGTCCTGCATCTCCTCTCCCCCGCAGACTCCCCCTGCACACCCCGCCAGCGCTCCGCGATGCTGCGGTTGCTCTGCTGTTTCTCATACAGCTCCTGCAACTGCTCTCTGGAGGGGGAAGGGGAGGGCGGGGGGGAGAGAGACAGAGAGAGAGATAATGGCGAGGGGGGAGCAGAAGAGGGCAGACAGAGGAAAATGAGCAGCAGCAGGAAGATTGAGACTAATCAATTTCCTTTTTTTATGACGAAAGCCTACATTTTATAGACACTGGCAATGGCATTCATGCAGAAGTAATGCCAATGCAGCACATTCAGTTGGAGCAGGCAACAGAGGCGGAGCAATTAAGCAAAATGCTTTGATTAAAAAGGGTGAAATAGAAGTGTGTTACTGAGTCTTGTATATGTGCAGTATGTGCATTGTGTGTGTGTGTGTCTGTGTGTGCTGCTGCACTACCAATGCACTCTACAAATTGCATAGAGCAATTCATTCAAACGCTCATTCAAATACATTACATTGATGGTAGATTAAATGTATTTATCCAAATGCATGTCTGAATCGTGTTTGGCTTTTGCTAACTATGGAATAAAAAACTAATAAAACCATCTTAGTGAGATGGACAACATTTGCATGTGTTGTCCAAAACAGTTCTACAACCATTTGGATCTTAGCAGAAGACATTTGAATGTACCACCCCCACTGGACATGTTTATTGAGGGGCGGGAGATGGGAAGAGCGGGAGGGATGGTTAGGGAATAGGGGGCAAAAGGTTTGTTTTGCATAAACCCAAATGTGCTGTTGTATAAATAATGTACCAGGAACATTTAAGTTGATATACCAGAATTATGTACATCTCTTGAACAGGCCAGCACCATGGCTACCTGCCTTGCACTGCTGGTTTCTCTGGAAGCTAAGCAGGGGCTGGTCTGGTCCATCTCTGGATGGGAGACCAGGTGGTGCTGGCAGTGGTGTTGGAGGGCCAGTAGGGGGTGCTCATCCCTCTGGCCTCTGTAAGATCCCCAATGCCCCGGGATGGAGACGGGGACTCCGTCCCGTCTAGAGCACCGTCTTTCGGATGAGACGTTAAAACCGAGGTCCTGACTCCCTGTGGTCACTAAAGATCCCGTGGCACTCATCGCAAGAGTAGGGGTGCTAACCCCGGTGTCCCGGCCAAAATTCCCAACCCGGCTCTTGTACCAACATGGCCACCTAATCATCCCCTGGTCTCTAATTGGATAGTTTCATTCCTCACCTCTCCGCTGTGCCAGTGTGTGGTGAGCGTTCTGGCACATACTGGCTGCCGTGCATCACCCAAGTGGGTGCTACACTCTGGTAGCGGATGAGGTGTCATATCTCCCCCCCACACACACACACACACTATGTAAGCGCTTTGAGTGACCTCCAATAAAGCGCTATATAAATCCAATCAATTATTATTATTATTAGTTTATGCTGTATGTATTTATTTATTTTATTTTTTTCTCATGGTTTCAAGAAAACAAGAATTAAGTTGATTCACCAGAATTATTATGTACATTAATTCTGACTATAGAATGTGAAGATCATGGCCCTACGCAAAGGAGGGGGTAATTAAACCTTAGCAAAGCATGCTCCTTAAGGATGGAGCCTTAGGAGGGTGTAGGTTTTAGGGTTGTAAGGGGATAGGGGAGGGCAGAAAATAAATGTATGTGTGTTTGAGTATGAATGGTTGTTTAAGTGTGGGTTTGTCTTAGTTATTTGTCCTACCATTTTATGTTGGGTTCTATTGACTGTAGCTGGAGGAGCATTATCAAGAACATCAATTAGATTATTTCTTTATGGTTAATAAAAGTATTACTCAAATCCTCTTGAATACAATACAAATTGTGACTTAGAATGTAAACGGGCTACAGGAAGGCGCTAAAAAAGCATAAGGTCCTATATCATTTAGGAAAATTATCCTCTGACATTGTCTTTCTTCAGGAGCTCCATTTTAAAACAGGCCAGATAGAGTACCTCAAGAGACAATGGGTTGGGGAAGCCTTTCTTCTTTCGTGCATCATCAGATGGCCAACTCGGTGTCGTGCAGCCAAGCCCTCGTCTCTGGTCCTAAGTCAAAGAGGCCAGCTTCTGAGGGTGGGCTGTATAGGGGGCAGCCGGTGATTATGTGCTCGGCAGTCTGTTCAGGTTCGCCACACTCGCATGCCACACTGTCCGATAGGCCCCACTTCTTCAGAGATGACTTGAAGTGGCCGACCCCAGTACGTAGACGGTTCAGCGAGGTCTACAGGTGGCATGGCAGGTCTTCTCCTTTTACACCGCCTCCTGGGTCCCTGATGTATCGTTGGATGCGGGAGGGCCCAGCCGTCTGTTTCCAGGATGCTGCCAGCCAGGCATCTCTGGACAAGTCCTCAGGGATAGACTGTAGCATCTCTTGTGCTGCCTTGTTGTAGGGATGGCGAGACCATCTTCCATCGCCTTCCATATTGGGCGTCGAAACATGATGGCCAAATCGTCCGCATAGCCGTACTTGGCAGATGTTGTATCCGGCAGGTCGTGAATGTAGATGTTGAATAAGATTGGTGAGAGGACGGAGCCTTGCCGAACACCGTTCTTCAGCCTTCGAAGCCTGCTGGTCTGGCCATCACTGGTCCGTAGGGTGAAGCTACAGTTCGATAGCATCTCCATGATGAACCTCACCATGTGCCGGTCCGGGATTGTCCTCAACAGTTTCAGATGGAGTCCACGGTGCCACACGGTGTCATAGGCGGCTGTCAGGTCCAGGAATACTACCCCAGCTTTCTCGTTATACTGAAAGCTGTCTTCGATGTCCTGAGTGAGTAGCTTTACCTGATCCACTGTTGACCTGCCTTGACGGAAGACGGCTTGTTCCCGTGGGAGTTGTGGGTCCACAATTGGCTTGATGCGGCTGTGAATCAGCCTCTCCAGGATCTTATATGGGACACAGAGCAGAGAGATGGGCCTGTAGGACTTTGGGCTATGACGGAAGCACGGCACCAGGACTTTGGTTTTGGCAAGGCTATGACGGAAGCACGGCACCAGGACTTTGGTAGCTTGGACCTCTGGAAGCATGCTGAGAAGAACGAGCATAGCCAGCGAGATGTTCTTTCACTTTGGTGTATGACAAACTCTGGGTGTATATTGTCTTCACCTGGTGACTTGCCCGGCTTCAGTTTGTTGATCGCTGCACTTAGCCTTTGAAGCAACACTTACATCTAGTAGAGGGGTGGGCATTTTAATAAATAAAAGGCTACCTTTTAAATTAATATCACAACATCCAGATATATATGGCAGATACTTAGTAGTTAGATGTGAATTGTTTGGAGAGATGTATACTCTTGTCAATATCTATAAACCTCCTATATCTGATATGTCCTTTTTAAATAAGATACAGACAGTTTTAGACGCCAACCGGGGTCATTATATATTCGGGGGAGACTTAAATAATATCTTTAGTTCAAAGGACAGCTCAACAACAACCAGAAAGGTAAACCCACCAAATAAACTCCTGAATTTCGTATCTATTAACAATCTTCAGGATGTGTGGAGGACCTTACACCCTAATACAACGGATTACACCTACTTCTCACATGCGCAGAATAGCTACAGTCAAATTGATTATTTGTTTATTTCAGGGTTTGAACTAGATAGAGTAGTAACAAGTAAAATCAATGACATTGTAATATCTGATCATGCTATTGTGACATGCGAGTTGTCCCCAAAAGAAAACAAAAAGACCCACAGGATCTGGAGAATCAATAGGACATTTTTAATGGATACTGACTTTCTCAAATATGTCAATAGCCATATAGACCTATTTATAGAAACCAATATGATAAGTGGGGACCCCCAGGATAGACCGGGAATCGACATAGTTTGGGATACTTTTAAGGCCTACCTAAGAGGCGTTATGATTGGATATGCGTCAAGGAAGAAAGTGGAATTTGATAAGGAATTAGGAAAAGTGAGAGAAGAGATCAAATTGCTACAGACAGCACACAAGACCCAAACAAATGATAGAATCTATAAAGAACTACAGGAAGCTAAATTAAAACTGGATAGTCTGTTAATTAAGAAAGCGGAGGACTTCAAGCATAACTCTAACAAAATAAATGATATAGCTGCAAACAAATCAGGCAGACATCTGACTTCCTTAATAAAGAAAGTTTTAAAAAGGCAACCTATTGTTCTAAGAGATGAAACATCAAACAGAGCCAACACAAATAACCAGGCCATAAATGATGAATTTAGATCATTTTATGTAAAATTATATACATCAGAAATAAAAGACCAGGACCCTCTCCCTTTCTTAAATTCAATCAACTTTAAATGCCTTCTTCCTGAACAAATTGAAGATCTTAGTAAGGACATAACCAACTTAGAAATACTATCTGCTATAAAGAACTTTCCCCTCAAAAAAGCTCCGGGAATGGACGGCTTTCCCATATAATTCTATACCACTTTCTGGCCCAAAATTGATTCCTTCTTCACAGAAGTGGTTAATTCAGTGCAAAAAACCAAGAATCTTCCAGAAACAATGTACCAAGCAACTATATCTACTATACCAAAACCAGGTAAAACCTTCTGATTATAGGCCAATAAGCATAATAAACTGTGATAGGAAGATCATAACTAAAATTCTGAATAATAGACTGATACAGATTTTACCAAGCTTAATTCATTATGACCAAGCTGGTTTTATACAACATAGGGATCTAAGAACTAATATCAGAACATGCCTCTCTCTTACCCAATATGCGAAGAAACATAAAATAGACTTAACATTAATGGCAGTGGATGTTTAAGGTATTAGAGGTATACCACTTTCCAGTTAGTTTTAGGGTTAGGGTCCTAAAGCATATGTATACACAAACAGAATTCTATCGAAACCTTTCTCATTAACTAGAGGTACTGCCCAAGGTTGTCCTCTTTCACCATCACTGTTTGCATTGGCAATTGAACCCTTGGCTCAAAAAATTAGAGAGACAAAATAAATAACAGGTATTGAGATAAGTAAGAAACAGATTAAACTAAGCTCATTTGCGGATGATCTATTACTTTATTTAAGCAATGCAATCACCTCAGTCCCACACGTAATGAAAATAATCACAATTTTTTCAGAGATCTCAGGCTATAAAATGAACATGGCAAAAACAGAGCTGTTGGCCATTGACTCCTGCAAAAAGGACTTAAAGAAGTTTGCACAATTTCAGATTAAAAAAAATATATATATATCTTGGAACTTATATTAGTCATGATAAGACCCAGTTGTATAAATATAACTTTCTTCCACTTGTGAAAGACTTTAAAAAAGATGTTAGGAAGTGGCAGTGACTTAAAGGTTAATTTAATAGGAAGAATAAATCTCTTTAAGATGATGTGGCTACCGAAATTCTTATTTAAATTCCAAACTATTCCTATAACGCCTCCTAAAACATTCTTTAAAGAGGTAAATTCAATCATTTCTTCGTTCATTTGGTCAAATAAAGTAAGTAGATTGAAAAGAAAACTTTTGTATTATCCAAGAGCAGAAGGGGGTCTTAATCTCCCTAATCTAGAGTTATATCAGGTAGCAGCCCAGTCATTTTATATTGATCGTATAATAAATAAAACAAACGAGGACCCATGGATAGACATAGAAAACAATCAATTACAGGGCAACAGCTTACTGTTAGCACTTTTTTCCAAGGACAACGTGAAATCAACACATTTTGTCATTAATAGTACATTAAAAGCCTGGAATAAAATGTTAAAAAATCTCCATCAAGAAATAGTGCTTCCCAGTCACATAGTGATATGGAATAATCCATCAATCAATATACAGAGCATGCAGCTACACTGGGAAACATGGATAAAAGGAGGAATTCAGAATTTGTCAGATGTTACAAATTACGACACCGTGGTACCTTTCAGCGAATTAAAAAGTAAATATAGCCTAAAAGATACAGAATTGTTTAGGTATATGCAACTGAAAAACTGGATTGCTCGCAATTTTGACTTGGGAAAGAGAACCAGTCCTGAAATATCCAATATCTTAAGCAAAAGCATCAAAAAGAAAAGACTGATAGGTTCTATGTACAATTTGCTGATAAACGTGGAAAACAGCGATACATTATTAGAGAATATATATAATAAGTGGACTGAAGACTTAGGCGTTGATGTTAAAGAAAAATTGAAAGAATGCTTGTCACTAACATATCGATTAACCACTAATGAAAATCTGCACCTAATACAGTTTAAGGTAATGACAAGAGTATACTATACTAGAGACAAAATAAGCAAGTTTTATAACACATCGTCAGATAAATGTTTAAAGTGCAACCTATATGGTGACTCCCTCATGCACGCCTTTTGGTACTGCAAAAGTATTAATTAATAATTAATTTGGTTATGTAAATATACTAACAGGAAGATTATATTCTCTCCAAGAAAATGTATTTTTCAAGATATAGAGGGGTTGAGATATCCGACTAGCTGGAAGACACTTTTTTCCTCTCTTATCCTTAAAAAACTAATACTGCAAAACTGGAAGAATAAGGAAGCACCGTCAATAGAGAAGGGTGGTTGGAAGGCTTTGGTGAAGTACTACCTGTGTATTGAAAATCAATGTCAGAGGACAAAAATAAAAAGAAACAATTTGATAGCCAATGGAGCTAAATTTATAATGCCCTTTAGAGCATGTCCTTAGAACCCCCCCTTTTTTTTTTCTTTTTTTTTGTCGTGTGTGTGGGCGTGTGTGTGTGTGTCCGGCACTAGGTGTTTTCAGCTCTATCCGGTGCGGGGTGGGTGGGTTAATGGGTGTGGGGTGGGATAGGTGGGGGTTATGGAAGGGTAGGTTGGGTGGAGGGGAGGCGGGTTGGTAGAGGTGGGTCTGAATAACCAATTATTAGGATTGAGGGAACCATTGAACGTAATAAGACAGATGAAATTCTGATGTAACTTTGATTTTTGATTAAATACTATGAAACTCTGATATTGATGAAATTCTGAAATTGCTAATTTGTGTTGTTTTGATGTACTTCCTGATACCTAACTATGACGACCCACAGAAATTAATAAAATAAAAAAAATAAAAAAGAATGTATCACCCCCACCCCCATCACACTCAATGGCAAGAGCATGCATGTCTAGTTACTCAGACTCAGCATTGATAAATATTATATTATATTATATTGATGATGATGAACGAAAGCTTCTGGATTCGATACCCAATGTCCATCACAACCTATCTACAGGCATCCATGAGCATGATGCTTAACCCTACTACCTGCTCCTTAATAACCTGTATCATAAATTCAACTGGAAGTCGCTTTCACTGGAATCTTCAAAATGACTTAATAGTGGCAAATAATGATGCTCATCGCCATTTAAATCACACCGTTATTCAAAGCTTGTTACAAATACATACAGAGACCAGGGGCCGTATTCACAAAGCATTTTATCTTACCGCTAGGAGTGCTCCTAACTCGCGCTAAAACATTTTACGTAGGAGTTTTTTCTTAAAAGTTATTCACAAAGCCGCTGAGACCTACTCATACTAAGGATAAATGACTAAGAGTGAGCTAAGAGTGACGCGCCATTGCTATGGATTACGTCGATTCTCGTGCACGAGTTTGGAAGAGGTCAGTGCGGTGATTGGTTGTTCAGAGCGGTCTCTGTGGAAACGAACCCACCGAATCACCGAAGAACAAGGAAGTAGCCTCGGCTAGACATCCCTATCAAATAGTTATGGACAGTGCAGTTAGCAGAATACACGCATGATGACAAGTTTGTGCAGACCACGATAATGACGTTGTAGCCTATATGCACGTTAAAGAGAGAGAGAAAAAGCAAACAATAAAAATATGTAAATTGCATTAATTCAAGGAGGCAATTAAATCCAATGAGCATATCTCCACTATTCAACACTTTAAATAACAGCCTATACCGGTTGTGGAGAATGGCGCATACAGTGATCACTGTGCTTTCCCTCTCTGGGCTGAGGCGTATTTCGCCGTGCAGGACATGAAATCGACGTTTCATCTGCCCAATTCCTCTCTCCACAAGATTTCGTGTATTTTTGTGTGCTCTAACATATATGGAGGAAAACAGTAAACAATAATGAATATGGATTCAACAAATACAAGGCGACAAAGAGCTAATACGATGTTTTTTACGCATAGGACTAAGCATAATCTGCATAATCACTTACATGTTATACTTTAACTGTGCTCCCAGTTGTGGATTGAGAGGTGTCAAGACGTCTTGCAGGGATAGCTGCTGTCACCCAGCAAGACACCCAACTGGTACACGGTGCCTCTCAAAAAGCTGCCTCAGACCGCTCCCCATTAAAATGCGCGGATCATGGGTAGACCCTGCAGGCCACTTTGCAACAACATCAAGAATGTTAAAAGTTGCATCAAAAACAATCTGCGTGTTGATGTATGTACTTTCGTTTCTATTGACGAACACGTCCTCATCTTTTGATGGCGCAATTATTTGTATGTGCGTCCCGTCAACAGCACCGACCACACCGGGCATACCTGCATGCCATGAAGTTGGCTTTGATCCTCCTGTGTAGTTGTTGATTGTCCAAAGGAAACCGGATAAACTGGATGATATTAATGGTATTATTTCAGCCTTAAAGAAGCACTATGCAACTCGTTTATCAAAAATAACCTTAACCATGCAGGTTGAGAGTCGTTCTGATCGTTCTACAACACTTTCTGGGTTGTTTGGTGGGTGTTTCATCTCCCCCTGTTGGGTCCCCGCGGAAAAACAACATGCAACTTCATGTGGCCGTCCCGGCCACTTACGGATGTGACGCAGCGGAAGTATCCAATCGCGCCTCGAAAATGTAGTCAGATTGTAGTTTCACTGCTTTACGGTAGACCTGGGCGGGGGTGCCAAACATGGGTCCGGCTGAATATAAAGAGTCAGTTGCAAGGCAATTCTGGATCAATCGGCAAATCCACTATGGATCCATCAAGACCCAAGAGGGGAAGGTCGGAGGAATCGAAGAATAAGAGAAAGGATTATGATAAACAAAGAAACCAGACACGAGTGAACATAGGGCGAGCTTATGCGGAATGGCGTCAACCGAGAGACTCGGAAGAATGCAAAACGGACGCCGACTTGGCTGTCTTGCTGCTGAAATTGTAAGTAGCCTACCCTTGACTCAGACTCTCAAACCACATTACAAAAACGAAGTTGTTTTTGTAATGTGGTTTGAGAGTCTGTTGAACAATGTGTTTTGCTCGACCGTTTTATTGTGAGCCCTGTATGTGTTTAGCTTGGTTGCTTCATGGCTAGCTTGCTAGCTAGTGAGGGTTTATCCTAGCAGTGACTTGCTACCACACATGTTTGTTTGCGGTCCGAATCCAGGTTCTCGTTGTGTATTACTATTTATTTATCGAAGTGGGGGGTGGGGGGCGTTGTCAATGAGTTTTTACGACAGTGTTGTAGGCCTATTCCGAAGCTGCAGGGGGAGCTCTATAGTGAGAAATGCGAGCCCAATTCCGGCGAAAACCCAGAAACAGCGGAGGAATAACCGAGTTGCATAGCGCACCTTTAACCAACTTTGAACTGAGCTCTGTCAGCTCTTCTAGCCTGTATGTAAATATAGCATCATTGTGGAATCGTGTGTGTGTGTGTGTGTGTGTGTGTGTGTGTGTATGTATATATTTACATATATGTATGTAGGCATATATATATATATATATATATATATATATATATATATATATATATATATATGTGTGTGTGTGTGTGTGTGTGTGTGTGTGTATGTATTTTTTATTCTATTGTTATTATTTTATTATTATTGTGTTGTGTTGGTGTTATGGACCTTGGTTCGGTTTATAGCTGACTGATGGTTGCGATATTCCTAAATCGTCGGCATTGCAAAGTTGCATTTTCCCTGTTGCTAAATATCGTGTTGCCAAACATTTTATTTCCTAATCGAGTTATTCCTGTTAGTCGGGGATGTTATTGCATCCCGCACTAATTCCACAACAAGTTTTATACCCTCACGATTTAGCCTATATATCTCTTGATCAATTCACAGTCTTCCATTGTCTCCAAAACATTTCGTCTCGCAGTCATTTTCCGATTCTTTGTGAATAGATCTTAGTGAGTTAGGAGTCCTCTCGAGGACTTTTAAGCTCTCCTAGACTTAGGTGCTACTTTTAGGCCTAAGATCCTTTGTGAATTGCTCTTAGTGAAAAAAATTAGGAGTCCTAATTTTAAGACTGACACGCCCATTATTTTGAGGAGTTTCTCCTAAATTCGCCAGTTAAGAGCTACTTTTAGCGCTAAGATCCTTTGTGAATACGGCCCCAGGCCATTAAGGAGCAGGTGGGGATCGGGAAAATTGGGCAAAGAGGTAAGCTGAGGACATTGGGGATCCCCCCCCAGACACTTAACCATGTGCTATACCACCAATATAGTGTTTGTGGAGTGTAAGTGACCACACAATACATACCTTTATTTTGAAGTGTGGGCTGCATACAGAACTTTACCGCGGCAGCGTTGCCATAGAGACAAACAGTTTTTTTTTTGTTTTTTTTTCTTTTCTCAGCGAACATGCCGCTGGCATGCACTTACACGGTATGTTGATTTGAAAACACAGTTTTGAGGTGTGAGCTATGCATATTTTATTTACTTTGATGAGTTTTTAAATGTATATACGTTTGTGTTCAAGTATGATGTGGGCCACCTGCAGGGGACTACCGTAAAGGGATGAAATGGTTTGCACCCTTGGAAAGTGGAGCGAGGTAGGCTAGTGGTTTTTTTTGTGTGTTAACGGTTCAATACGGGTTGGAAACGTATGTCGATTGTGTGTAACATGTTGCATTGCAAATGTGCATAGGGCACAGAGCATTACATTTATGTTTTCATGTTCATTCATATTTTTCTTGAAACTATGCACGTTTGTTTGTACTATTTTTAGTTTCACGGTGTTTGGAAGAATCAACAATAAAAGTGATGACACCCATTTCCGAGACTCCATGTCACTCAATCCAGGGGCTGCTACAGTGAAACTCGTCACTAGTCTACAGTCTTCTACCACGCACCGCACCGCCAGGACCAGCTAGCAAGACGTGCTAATCTCTGTGGTCCACAGATAAGTCCCCAGTCAGAGACTTTGACAGCGTAGCCTACGGGCTAAATTCAGTGACTGTTAACACGGACATTTGAAAGGTTGATACATTGAAAATGGTTTATTTGTGTGTTTGCCAGGTCATTGAGTAATTCCATGTAAATCTTGACCTTAAATGTGAGAATTGTCTGCCACTTTGAAATAAGCAAAGAAAACGAAGGTGAATGCATTTCACACTGATTATTGTGTTATGGCTGGATCTGATAGACTTTAAAAGATAGTGAAGACTATTGTTCGAGCGTAATCAGTGATACTGTCTGACATTGTGATTTTGTTCTGTGCTTATTTTAAGTGTATCTGTGAGGGTAAATGTCTTAAGTGAACAGTTACATAAGTCAATATTTGGTTAAAGTCACTAGATTTGAGTACAGACACATTACACTTACATGCTCAACATTAACAGACACACAGACAAACAATATGTCAGAACCCACCGAAGAAGCAGACAAAATGTTAGAAACCACTGAAGAAGCAGACAAGACACCGCAGGTCAGGTCCAGTTCTCGTGAGCGAAACTTAACAGAAAAGGGCAAAGAATTACATGAACAAGACGCAAAGAAAAATGAGAAAGCATTCAACAAGGTTTATGAAGTATGGCAACAGACAGCAAAAGACATAAGAACAAAGCTAAAGTCTTGCTGCTCAGGTGAAGATCTTGAATCATACCAAGTTAACATTGAATCTAAAGTCAACATAGTTGCGCAGCATTATCAAATTATGCAGCGAAACCATAGTACTACTCCGGACATTGTAAAACGAATGGATGCATGTGGGTCTATAACAGCAGAGATCTGTGAACTTGCCACTAGACGACTAAAGAACATACATGAAGTTTTTAATGAGGTACTTGAAAAGGAAAGAGTGAGGCAGATATTAAATAAACAAGAGTATGGGTCAGTCTTTGGGAGAACAAATACTGAAACTGTGTTCTCTTTGCCATCGGAGGAATCAGATGGGATCTCTAATGCCAACTCCGGGGCATCAAGCAAACGTGCCGATGCTGAGGCTGAACTTGCTGCCAGATTAGAACAGGCAAAGGCTATGCAAGAACTACATGCTCAACAGTCAAAGCTGGATGAACTGGAGGCTGAAATGAAATTAAGAATAGGGAAAGAAAAATAAGGCTTCAACAGCTACAAGCTGACAGTGAGGTTAAGGTAGCAGCAGCGCGAGTGAAGGCTTACAATGACTGTGATAGCCTTATTCATGGTGGTTAAGAAGCACACATCCAAATTCCACCAAGCACTGTAAAAACTCCATTAAACGTACAAGCCACACTGTTCCAGCCGTATCATGCACCACAGGGAACGTTGACAAATCAGTCAGAAGTCAATTTAGCTCGAGAAATTGCTAGCGCATTCACTCTTAGTCGTCTACCTGTCCCAGAGCCCACAACATTCACTGGTGACCCTCTGAAGTTTATTGATTGGCAATTATCCTTCAAAGCCCTAATTGACCAGAAGCCCCTTCCAGTCGCTGAAAAAATGCTTTATTTAAAGAGTTATCTTGCAGGAGAAGCACGCAAGGCTGTGAAGGGATTTTTCTATCGAAACGCAGACGATGCCTATCAGGGTGCTTGGGCGGTCCTTCAAGACAGATACGGCAACCCATTCATTGTTCAAAAGGCCTTTAGAGACAAGCTTGCAAAGTGGCCAAAGATTGCTGCAACTGACCCAATTGCACTTAGAGAGTTTGCTGACTTTCTTAAGGGATGTGCTGAGGCCATTCCACATGTTAAAGGACTGAGCATTCTCGATGACTGTGAGGAGAATCACAAACTTCTTAAAAAACTGCCTGATTGGTTGGTTCGCAGGTGGAGTCGCATTGCCGTAGAAGAATTAGACCAAAGTGGAAATTATCCAAGCTTTACACGCTTTACAGAATTCATGGCAAAGGAAGCAAGAATAGCATGCAACCCCATTGCTTCACCACTTCTGCTGAACACTAAGACAATGGAAGAGGGGATTCCACAGAGAGCCAAAGCCCTAAACACAGTCACTCAAGCGAAAGACCCCTGTACAGAGACAGTAGAACCATCAAAGGCATGGCCACCTTGCCTATGTTGTCAGGACGAAGCTCATGGTATTGTCAAATGTCCAACCTTTGCTGCAAAATCCATAGATGATAAAAGGGCATTCGTTTATGAGCATCACCTTTGTTTCGGCTGTCTAAGAAAGGGACACATTACCAAAGAGTGTAAACGGCGGCACACCTGCAGCACGTGTGGTGCTGCAGGCGTCATCCTACATGCTTGCACATAGAAGGAGGGATAAAACCAAATGAAACAACACCAAGATACCCTGGAGTCGTGAGAGAACATATAAATGAGGAAACACACAAGGTTAATTCACATGCCTTGACACGACATGCCTCAGCCACCTCCAGCATTGTCCCAGTTCTTGTGTCTTCAACAGCAGCACCAGAGAAAGAAATTCTCACTTACGCACTGCTTGACACGCAGAGTGACTCTACTTTCATATTGGAGGATTTAGCTGCTGAACTCAGTGTGACCAGACTTTCAGTACAACTTAAGTTGAGCACCATGACTGCTGCCAATACAGTAATAGCAAGTAACACTGTTAGTGGTCTACAGGTTAGAGGACTGCACTCTGAAATGCACATCAAGGTGAAGCAGGCTTATACTCGAGACTTCATTCCAGTTGATAAGTCACATGTTCCCACTAAAAGTACAGCACTCCAGTGGCCTCATTTGAACCACTTAAAAGGCAAGATGCCACCCTTGCAAGACTGCGAGGTGGGACTACTTATTGGTTATGACTGCCCGTCAGCACTAGCCCCCCTAGAGGTCATCACAGGTGGTGAAAATGAACCCTTTGCGCAAAGGACTGCATTAGGCTGGAGTATCATAGGGTCAGCCAATCCTTATTTGGACAGGCAGGGAAACCAAAGCTTTGTTCATCGAATCTCAGTGAAGGAAATTCCAGTGCCATCTGCCCCAGATGTGTTAAAGATTTTAGAATCAGACTTCAATGAAAAGATCTATGACAATAAATATGTGTCCCAGGATGATGTGCAATTCATTCAATTTCTGAGTGACAACATTAAGCAGAAGGAGAATGGACATTATGAGATGCCACTCCCCTTTAAGGGCACCGGTTTACCAGTTCTCCCAAATAACAAGAAGCTGGCCACTGCTAGGTTGCAACACCTGAAGAAAAGGTTGAAGGCAAACAAACAGTATTATGAGCACTACACAGCTTTCATGAAAGACATAATGGACAGAGGTGACGCAGAACTAGCCTCCACAGCTTCTGAGAGAGAGACGGCGTGGTACATCCCACATCATGGGGTATACCACCCCAGAAAGCCAGATAAACTAAGAGTTGTTTTTGATTGCTCTGCCAAGTTTAATGGGATCTCTTTGAATGACACCCTACTAACAGGCCCAGATTTGATCAACTCTTTGGTGGGAGTTCTTCTACGGTTTAGAAGAGAAGCTGTTGCTGTGATCTGCGACATTGAGAAAATGTTTCATCAGTTCTCTGTCTTGCCTGAATGCCGTAATTACTTAAAGTTCCTTTGGTGGGAGGGAGGTCAGTTGGAAGCAGAACCTCAAGAATACAGAATGACAGTTCACCTCTTTGGCGCTGCCTCCTCCCCTGGATGTGCCAATTTCGGACTCAGGTACTTGGCACAGCAACATAAGACTGACCATCCCCTAGCATCAGCCTTCGTAGAGAACAACTTCTATGTGGATGATGGGTTGATCAGTGTCCCAACGGAGGAAGAAGCTAAAGAGCTAATCATCAGAGCACAGCAACTTTGCAAATGCGCAGGCTTGCGCTTACATAAGTTTAACTCAAACCGAAGAGATGTCCTTACCTGTGTAGCTCCATCAGAAAGAGCAGAAACAACTGACCCTCTCAATCTTAATCCAGGTACTTTACCAGAAAGACACATACTTGGTATTCAGTGGTCCATGGAAACGGACACTTTTACTTTTAGTATAGATGTCAAAGACCACCCTCCAACTCGCCGTGGCATCCTGTCAGCTGTCGCCTCTCTCTACGACCCACTTGGGTTTGTGGCTCCATTCACCCTGATAGGGAAATGTATCCTGCAGGAGCTATGTCACAGAGGGGTTGGATCCCATTCCTGTAAGCCTACAATCACGGTGGGAGGAGTGGAAGAATGGCCTCAGAAGGTTAAAGGAGATCACTATACCCAGATGCAATGTCCCTCACAACCTTGGTAACATTGTCAAGATTGAACTACATCACTTTGCAGATGCCAGCAGCACAGGATATGGTGCATGTTCCTACCTAAGGTACACAGATAACAAGGGTGTGATCCATTGCAGCCTAGTAATGGCAAAGGCAAGAGTAGCTCCATCAAAAGTCTTAAGTATCCCGAGATTGGAACTCTCAGCTGCTGTCACCGCAGCAAGAATGAGTGTCCTGTTGAAGACTGAACTTCAGATGAAAATTGATGAAGAATTCTTTTGGACTGACTCTCAGGTGGTGCTAGCATACATTTGCAATGACGCACGAAGGTTCCACGTGTTTGTGGCCAACCGTGTTCAACTGATAAGAAGTAGTACAGATCTCAACCAATGGCACTATGTTGACACAACACAAAATCCGGCTGACCACGCCTCAAGAGGCATTAAGGCAGAAGAAATCTCTTCATCTAACTGGTTATCCGGACCCAGATTTCTGTGGGAACAAGAAGTGCTCTTACCACTTAAGCCCTCGACTGGATTGCTTGTCGGAGATCCAGAAGTCAAGGTAGCTCAGATATTTGCAACCCAAGTCAGTGAAACAAACGATATCCTAAGTCGTCTGAACCAGTTTTCCTCCTGGACAAAGCTTGTCAAGGTGGTTGCAAGAATCAAGAGAGTAGGATCTAAGGAAACTCCACCACATGCTGACTGTGTGTCCGTTGAAGAGCGTAAGAGAGCTGCTGAGGTTTTGATTATGATGGTTCAACAACAAGCCTTCTCTCAAGAGATAAAGGTCCTTCAAACAAATCGCAAAGGCATGTGTCTCCCAAGTTCAAGTCCTCTTCTCTGCCTGGACCCCTTTCTAGATGAAGGACTGCTTCGTGTTGGTGGGAGACTGAAAGAGTCAGCCCTCAGTGAAGAACTAAAGCACCCCATTATCCTCCCAAGGGACAGCCATATCACCGAGTTGATTATCACTCATTACCATGCCCAAATCTGTCATCAAGGGCGAAATCAAACATTGATGGAACTACGAAGCAATGGTTTTTGGATCCTCGGTGGGAGTAAGACTATAGCCAAGTTTGTCCACAGATGTGTAAAATGCCGAAAGCTTAGACGACCTACAGAGGAACAAAAAATGGCTGACCTTCCAAAGGAACGTTGCCAAGCTTCAGCCCCCTTTACATTTTGTGGGATGGACTGCTTCGGCCCATTCGTCATTAAGAAGGGTCGCAAGGACCACAAGCGATATGGGCTTATCCTTACATGTTTGTATTCACGAGCAGTCCACATTGAAATGCTGGAAGATATGTCTACGGACTGTCTTATCAATGCAATAAGATGCTTTGTTAGTCTAAGAGGAGCTGTCAGTCAACTACGCTGTGACCAGGGCACAAATTTCGTCGGGGCTAAAAATGAGCTTAAAGAAGCCCTTAAGCAATGCGATACAAAGGCACTGCAAGCCTTCCTGGCTGATAAACAATGTGAGTTCATCTTCAATGCTCCTTCTGCCAGTCATGCAGGAGGCGTCTGGGAGCGACAAATCCGAACCATTCGCAATGTGTTAAATGCTACTGTTACTCAGTGCCCAGGGAGACTAGATGACTCTTCTCTCAGAACACTATTCTACGAAGCAATGGCCATCGTAAACAGTCGTCCATTAAGCGTGGATGGAATCAATGACCCTCAATCATTAGAGCCCTTGACTCCAAATCACCTTGTCTTGATGAAATCTAAGGTTGCCTTACCACCACCTGGGAAGTTTGTTAGGGAGGATTTGTATGCTGCAAAAAGGTGGGGCAGGGTACAATACCTTGTGGAGCAGTTCTGGAGCAGGTGGAGAAGAGAATACCTCGTGAATGTTTCTTTAAGACAAAAGTGGCACTTACCTCGGCGGAATCTAAAGGTTAATGACTTGGTTATCATCAAGGAGGACATGCTCCTAAGGAATGAGTGGCACCTTGGACGAGTAATTGATGTGACGGAAGGAACTGATGGGTTAGTTTGTCGTGTCAAGGTACAAGTAGGAGATCGGAATCTGACAGGAAAGGGCCACTACACTTTCAAAACCTCAATTGTAGAACGACCTATTCAAAAACTAGTTTTGCTACTTGAAGCTCAGTAAATAATTTCCAACACAGACCACTTGCATTAGACATGTTTTGTTTTATTTGTTTGTTTTCTAGCATGTGGGAAGTTTCTGAGTTGTGCGCTAGGGTAGCCTAGAAATCATGAGTGATTCATTATTCATTTTCATTTTTCACTTCACTTCGTTTACTTCATTCATCATAACATGATTTGGTGGGAGTGTAAGTGACCACACAATACATACCTTTATTTTGAAGTGTGGGCTGCATACAGAACTTTACCGCGGCAGCGTTGCCATAGAGACAAACAGTTTTTTTTTTTTTTTTTTCTTTCTTTCTTTTCTCAGCGAACATGCCGCTGGCATGCACTACACGGTATGTTGATTTGAAAACACAGTTTTGAGGTGTGAGCTATGCATATTTTATTTACTTTGATGAGTTTTTAAATGTATATACGTTTGTGTTCAAGTATGATGTGGGCCACCTGCAGGGGACTACCGTAAAGGGATGAAATGGTTTGCACCCTTGGAAAGTGGAGCGAGGTAGGCTAGTGGTTTTTTTTGTGTGTTAACGGTTCAATACGGGTTGGAAACGTATGTCGATTGTGTGTAACATGTTGCATTGCAAATGTGCATAGGGCACAGAGCATTACATTTATGTTTTCATGTTCATTCAGATTTTTCTTGAAACTATGCACGTTTGTTTGTACTATTTTTAGTTTCACGGTGTTTGGAAGAATCGACAATAAAAGTGATGACACCCGTTTCCGAGACTCCATGTCACTCAATCCAGGGGCTGCTACATGGAGTGTGTGTGGTTGATAGCTGGTTTAAGCAGCCTCACCTGGCCCGAGTCAGACTGATTTGACTCTGGGGCACACCTGTGGTGCATTGGGGTAATCAAGGCACACACAGGTTAAATCAGCTATCACCACACGAGAGAGAGAGAGCTATGACATTTTAGCATTCAACACCTGCTCTGTCTGTAACATTTTGCCAACTCTCCAATAAACTGGTGTACAACATCTGCCTGTGTCTAATGTGTCGGAGGAGCCCAGCAAAGCCACTTAGGTGGCGTGTTGCAGGGTCTATTGCCAGTGTTCCTCTGCATGCGAGGTGGGGTTATTTGCAGCTTAGCACATCTACCTGGTACACTTCTCCCTGGCACGGGAGGCGGCCGTCTCCTGGAACAGCGAGGAGCTGTGCAGGAAGTACTTGTCGTACTTCTCGCCTCCTTCCCTGGGGAAGATCCGCCGGTAGGCTCCCAGGTGGCTGTCCTCGTACCGCAGAACCCTCTGCTCCCGCTGCATGTCCTCCTCAGCCTGCTCCTCACTACTACACGCACACAGATGCAGAACAGTTCCTGGTTGTGTACGGCCGTGGTCACCAATGCAGAGGAGAACTAGAAAGGTGAGACCCGATTCTAGAAATGACGCAAAAACAGTAGAACTCTGATGGAGATATTTAGAGAAGAAAATAACAAGCTGCAAGGCCTTACAATGATACTGGATGTTCTCTAGCTAGAGTAAGGGAGCGAAAACAACAAACAAATGAACTGACATCTGGGGGGTATTGCACAAAACTAGGATAAGGGATTAAGCCGGGATATGTTTACGGATTTAGGTTATCCTGGCTAAATTTAGCCTCAAGTCGGTTGCATGAAAGCAGCTCACACTTATCCCGGCTAAGTTACCATGGTGATTTATTCTCCGCAGTTAGCCTGCTCCAGACCAGGCTAACAGCCAGGCTAAACTTAATCCTAGTGATTCACCTGTATTTACACCGTAAATCCTGTGAGGAATTAATGTGTTTTACAGCATGTGCATGGTCTTTCTAAGTATGTTGCATCATTTTAATTATCCTGAATTAAAATATTACATATATAGTCATTTCTCATTTCATTTAAATCTGTTGGCTGTTTGCAATTGCAACAGTCTTTTTTATATTGATTCAAGTGTTATTACTCAGGCCAACACAGTTAAAGTCTATATTTTTTCATACTATGACACATTTACGTTTGTGTTTATGAAAGTCCGCCTTTATTACGCAACTGCAGCGCATTTGGAAATGTCAACAAACAGATGAGCGCAACATGCTTATGTCCTATTTAGAAAATGTATTTTAATCACACAATTGAACCTTTGCAACATGTGAAACAGGCCCATTGGCTACCATGCATAATAAGCTGTTTTACATTTCAAATTTCACATCGCGCAGACGTCACCGAGCCCGACCCGAACCCGAGCATAATTTCTAAATATCTGTCCGAACCCAACCCGGCCCGTCGGGTACCGTCGGGTACCGTCGGGTACCGTCGGGTCCCGGCGGGCTTGGGTCGGGTATCCAATAAGGAGCTGTTCAGCGGCCGTGACGTATGAAACGCGACTTTTATCCATGTTCCGATCGGTGATTCTGTGAGCGATCGCGAGGTCTATTCAAGTATGCCGCTTATCCCAGCTATCTTCATCCGACTTAACATAGCCGCGCCTTTTATCCTGGCTCGGCAATCGTGCAACCGAATAAGCCAGGATGCGCCGAGCTGACTAGTTCAAGCCGCGCTTGCTCAATTATCCTGGATTTCTTTATCCTAGTTTTGTGCAATACCCCCCTGTAGAGTACTTTCTTTTTGGAACTTGGAACAACAACAAACAAACGTGTCAGCAATGAGCGAGGATGGGTACTAAGCAGTGGCAAGGAAAGAGACACAATCTAAAATTGATTCCATATTTTACTAGATATACTGTCTATAATTATGCTGCATATCCTTGAGGCTACCATAGTGTTCCTAGTTCATGATTCCAACAGGCAAGAGCAGTCTTGTCTGTTCACATGATGACCACAGCTAGCCACAGAGCCCAACCCTGTGGTTTCCAGCCCAGTGATATTATAAGGCCAGTGGTCTTCCTCACATCGGGGACAGCCAATAAACAGTCCCCTTGCTGCATGGGCCTCCACAACACGGCCCCCCACAAGTATGCAAAACCATAAACTGTAGAAAATATGCATCAGTTTCAAACATTATCACTCGATGGAATGGATGTTATCAGTGGTTATCAACCCCATAGCTATTGGTCGGTAGGTGCCTACTCTACCTACCAGTAGGTTCATAGGGCCGTTATCATCCATTTGTATGGTTGATCACTGATACCAATACGAGGAGTCCAGATCCAGTACATAGAACGTTGACACTGTAATGAGGTAAATTAATGTTTAGAATGTAAGCAAGCAGTTTACGTTGCTTCTGAGTTCATGAGTTCTATGTAAAGTGACATTTACACAAACCCAGATGAAGAGTCATCGCCTTGTAATGATAGTGCACTTCAGTAATTTACTAATTTAAAGATAAATGATTTTAGCCAGCTTTTACTCCAGACCCTAGCACCCTGTTGCCATAACAACGTTATGTGCTGGCCAATCTCGGAACCCAATCGGATACCATCTGACAATGATTTAGCCTCTGGGGCCAATATTTTGAGAAGGGTCCAACTGCAGATCTCCCTCCAGAGGCCCCTACTTCTGTGAGCCAATGGGGTTTGAGCATGACCTCACATGATCTCCCTCCAGAGGCCCCAGTTCTGTGAGCCAATGGGGTTTGAGCATGACCTCACATGATCTCCATCCAGAGGCCCCAGTTCTGTGAGCCAATGGGGTGTGAGGTAAGGTTGCATCCGACTGCTAGTCTATTAGCTTACTACTATAATTTCCCATGGAGGTTAGCGAGTTTGCTAACATTAGTTTGCACATTACTGCAATAGGATAGGATCCTGATGAATGAAGTACGTCACTTCCTTTCCACCGGCTGAAAGGGGATGTGCATGAACCTCCCTATATGTTGGGATCAACACTTCAAAAGGATTTTTTAGGAAAGAAAAACTGCTTGAAGCACAAGATCTAGAATGTCAGGAATTGATGGAGGATTTTTTGTTTGAGTTTGAACGTTAAGATGACTTTGATTTGTTCACGTCTGAAGTCAGAGACACTGTTGACATTCCCGTGTGTGCAAGCTTTAGGGTTTCAGCGTCTGTGAAAGATTAACCTGTTATGTAATGGTATAATAAAATTGTTTGCAACCATTAGCCTACCTACTGTGTTGTGAATGTTTTCTCTTTTTCAAGGTGTGCTTGGACCCCTACAATCACTGCCTGCAGCTACACTGGAATTTGTAATTGTTTAATCTAATAAGTTTTACTTAACTGGAGTGACAATTATCAATGTAATGGAAATTGTGGAGCTTCAGAGTTCATATTTACATACTACAAACTACTTCCTGTAGTTTGGAATAATTGAAAAGTCACTCATATATATTAATATATTAATGATATATTGATATATCAATCAATAATTATTCATAATTATTTATTATAATAACATTATTATCAATATTTATGTATTTTAATATTTGTAATATACTGTATATATAGTAGTATATATGTCTTCATATATTTATAATTCGATTTCTTATATATAGTTTTCATTTAATTATATTTTGTGAACTATGACCTGGCAATTGACTTCTGAAAGAAAATTCATCCTCCCACCAACAGGGGGCGGTAATACCTGGATGAGGGGTCTAAGTCTGAAGCGCTGAATACATCCTCCAACCAGCTGGGGTCGATAATACCATAGACATATATACATGGACGCCTCATGACGTGATGGAACGTAACCCAGCGTCGCCGCCATATTGGTAGGGACTCCTCACTCTAGTCTAGCATAGGAGTCAACGGGAGAGCAAGCTATGCCAGTATTTTGTGCAGCTTACGGCGCAGTATTGACACCAGATCGCGTGGGATTACCTTTAACAAGTAAGATTGAACAATAATTCTTATTATTTAAAAAAAATAAAAATAAAAATGTATTCGTCCTGTATCATAAATAAATCTCTGCCATTTGTAACAAACCAAACCGTGTGAAAATCCGGTAAAAATTCGGGGAGTTATGCTTATTATTGTAGTTGGGTATACACCTTCCTCCATAGAAATGAATGCACTGGGGGCGCACTGGGGGCGCACTGGGGCCCCTTCCAAGATGGCGGCCGCGCTGCTACGTCAGCTCTAACAGGCAGCGTCAGTCTATGAGGCGTCTATGTATATATGTCTATGGATAATACCTGCATGAGAAGGGTCTGAGGTGCTGCAATACATCCTCTGACCAGTGGGGGGAGAGGGGCCTGAGGAGAGAGCAGTGAGGGGCCTGAGGAGAGAGGTCTGAGGTGCTGCAGTTGGACCCTTTTGAATATTTCTGGCAGATATATTGTAGCCAGCGGATATCCGGGACAAGACTTCCTCTTCCGTTCCATTGTTTCCAGTCCGATTAACAACTTGAAACGCATGAGCGGAGCTAAGAGACAAAGTGTACGACTGGATTGTTTCACAAGTAGCCTTTCCACAAGTAGCTAATAAAAAGCTATAATGTCGTCAGACGATAGATGATGGGTTCTGAGATTGCATTTCGGCCGATGTGTTCCGCCTCTTTTGCTCTCCACACAGATTGTTTACCTGGATGCGACCAAAGCTTGCTCAAAAGTGATTGGTCAATACTACTCGGACTACAAACGGATTACAAACGGAAACCAGAACGCTTCCAATACCAAAATCTTGTCCCTTTGCCTACAGATTCTGCGTTAATATGCAGATATCTGTTTATAGAGATTATGTTCTGGCAGCAGCTGAGCTGACGTAAATTGTTCACCATATTCTATGGTGCCTTTTAAAGTCAAACCGCAACTAACTCAGTTTAGTTTTAATGAATAAATTACTTAAGTAATCAATTGTGAAACTTTTTTGCTTTAGATCACTGTCCGAGTACTAGTTAGGTCACTCCTAGATATTTGGTAGCCCGGCAAAAAAAAAGTTAGCTAGATGTGTTGCCTAGTTGACCTAGTTGATCAGAATGTGGTGTAAAAGGCCACTTTAGAGATAGAAAGGTCCTCCCGCCCTGAGACTTGACAACCGTGTTCCAGGGCCCAACTGGGACCCCCACACCAAAACTTGGTCCTCTTGAAACCTGGGGGGGGGGGGGGTGGCTGGACCGCTGCCACCCGTCATATCGCTTAAACGGCAATGGGGGGCGTTATGACTGCACTGCACGCTACCTCCATTTCACTGAGTGACTCCAGATTCAGAGCGATCCTAAGGTGCCCCTTGGTTGATAGGTCTAATGACCAAATTCCTTTCTCTTTCCAACAAATTTAGATGAATTTATAGCAACTTTTATTTCCAATGCGTTTCAATGGAGCACTTGATGATGCTTTGTGAGTCACTTCCTGTAGGGCTAAAGCCACAAAATTGATAATCATATGTCGTTGAGGCCATCTTTCATATAAGAGACCCCATGTCATTCCCAAGTCATTCTAGGCCCCCATTAATGGTGTGTTTTTTTAATCTTCTGATGTCCTTCCAATGACCATTTGCATCACTTCCTGTGGGGCTAGAGCCACCTATATATGTCGTATATGTGCTTGAGGCCCTCTTTCATATAAAGAGACCCCATATCTCTAGCTCATTCACAAGTGTGCTTGACCCCAAGAGGTCACCTATGAATGCCTTTCTTCCTGGTTGTCTAGATACCCAAATGAATAACTTCCAGTCCCCAAATTGATAATTCTGGTTGTCCTTAATGTCCTGATATCTAATAGACCTCATGTCTCTAGCCCCCCCATACATAATGTGTTTTTTATCTTTTGATGACCTCCCTCTTCCATCTACTCACACAGTCAATAATATGGCTAATAATTGTGATCATTGAAATATATTCCACATTCCATCTTCAAATGATTGGAACTTAGCTACAGGTTTGACTGCATTTCCATTGGAAGTGCAATATGAATAAGATATATGAGTGAATTGTGTCAAATAAACGTTGAAATCAATGAGCTTGGTGTTTTGCTTCCACACTGTATAGGTTATCCACGGTGTCACTACCAAATCTTTCCGGGCTACCAAATCTCTGGGAGTGAAGTAAGTAGCACTCGGACAGTGATCTAAAACAAAAACCGAATCACATTGATTACTTAAGTAATTTATTAATTAAAACTAAACTGTGGAATCTAGTTTATGCTAAAAACAAAACAATATACAGCATATGTAACGTCATTATGGCAACGAGTGTGCCGGGGTCTGGAGTAAAAGCCAGCTAACCATAAATCATTTATCTTTAAATTAGTAAATGACTGAAGTGCACTATTAAGGTGATGCATCTTCATCTGGGTTTGTGTAAATGACACTTTACATAGAACTCATAAACTCATAAGCAACGTAAACTGCTTGCTTACCTTCTAAACATTAATTTACCTCATTACAGTGTCAACGTTCTATGTACTGGATCTGGACTCCTCGTATTGGTATCAGTGATCAACCATACAAATGGATGATAACTGCCCTCTGAACCTACTGGTAGGTAGAGTAGGCACCTACCGACCCATTGCTATAGCTGGTTTACAGCCTCACCTGGCCTGAGTCAGACTGATGATACTCTGGGCTGAGTGAGGCTGCACACCTGTGGTGATGAGCAATCATGGCACCCAGGGTAAACCAGCTATCAACACACACACTCAGGAGAGAGCCACTGTCATGGCAGCATGTTACATCTGCTCGGCAAATACCATCTTTCCATCTCCAATAAATGCATTCTACAACATCTACCTGTGTCCTGTGTCGGAGAGCCCCAGCAAAAGCCACTAAGGTGCCGTGTGGCAGGAGCAACTGCCACACTGGCGCCCCATGTGGGGCTTCTCCGATCAGGAAGGGACATGGAAGGGCTGCCCAAACCCGCTCTGGAGTCATCAGCCGGGGGTTTGGCGTATACCATCATGTCATCTCCAATAAATGCATATTCAAAGCAACATCTACCTGTGTCCTGTGTCGGAGGGCCCCAGCAAAAGCCACAAAGCCCATTTTTGCAATTTGGGGCTGGGCTATAGATGTTACAAATTAAAAATAACAAGAATCCCTAGAATAACAATCGGTACTAAAAATAAAAAATGAATCTATAGTCCCTCACTGCCAACAGCCAATCGGGTTAGATAGTAGATAAGAGCCTTACCCCTCCTTATACTGGCCCCGCTGCAGCCTGGCTTTTATCTGTCGCCGCTGGTTCTGCTCGGCCCGCCGGCGATCGCACGCCGTTAGGTTGACCAGAACCAGCGTGTCGTACAGCAGGCGGTCTTTCACCTCGCGGTCCAGAGCAGAGTCGGTGGTGAAGCTGGGAGAGTGGTTCACCTGAACAACAGATGCAGACGGGAAGGGAGGAATAGATTATCGATTAGCCATTACCATTTAGCAGACGCTTTTGTCCCGACTTACCCTCGATTTAATGTCATGTCCATGTCATTAAGGAGCAGGTAAGGTAAGGTAGGTAGGCTGCGGATATTAGGGATTGAACCAAGCACCATTTGGAGAGTCTTTAGGTTCTTAGGACCACACATACTTTCTATTATGAATAGCTCTCTTAGCTCCGGATGTGTGCCTGATTATTTTAAATATGCTATTAGTCAACCTCTTTTAAAAAAGCCAAACCTAGACTCATTGTTTCCCAGTAACTACTGACCTATATCCAAACTTACTTTTATTTCCAAGGTTTTAGAAAAAGTAGTTTGTGTGGTCCTGGGGCCGTATTCACAAATCATTTTATCTTACCGCTAGGAGTGCTCCTAACTCGCGCTAAAACATTTTACATAGGAGTTTTTTCTTAAAAGTTATTCACAAAGCCGCTGAGACCTACTCATACTAAGGATAAATCACTAAGAGTGAACTAAGAGTGATCTAAGAGTGACGCGCCGTTGCTATGGATTACGTCGATTCTCGTGCACGAGTTTAGAAGCGGTCAGTACGGTGATTGGTTGTTCAGAGCAGGCGTTCTCTGTGAAACTCATCCGCAACATCCCACAAATGAGCCCGCTAAATCACCGAAGAACAAGGAAATAGCCTAGGCTATAAATTAATTCCTATCAAATCGTTATGGACAGTGCAGTTAGAAGAATACAAACATGATGACAAGTTTGTGCAGACCACGATAATGACGTTGTAGCCTATATGCACGTTAAAGAGAGAGAGAAAAAGCAAACATAAAAATACGTAAATTGCATTAAATCAAGGAGGCAATTAAAAGCACCCTGCAAACTATTATCCAATCACTTCAACACTTTAAATAACAGCCCATACCGATTGTGGAGAATGGCGCATACAGTGATCACTGTGATCACATCCTCTCTCCACAAGATTTTGTGTATTTTTGTGTGCTCTAACATATATGGAGGAAGACAGCAAACAATAATAAATATGGATTTAACAAATAAAAGGCGACAAAGAGCTAATACAATTTTTTTTTTTACGCATAGGACTAAGCGTAATCTGCGTAATCACTTACATGTTATACTTTAAAGGTCTCATTCCGCGAGAAACAGTTTAATACTTGTTTTTGTTGAAATACTATAGGTCTCACCGAGTTGCATGTGCGTGCTGCGCGTGAAAACGTTCTTCTACCCCCATTGCCTGTATTTGGCAATGAAAGAACAGAGAAAAAAACACTGAGAAAAATCAGCGGATGAGAAAAGCCCCACGGATTGACGTCAGTCCGTGAATTAGTATTCATGGCCTCGCCTCCGCTACCGCCCACCGAAAGTCAGGAAGTAGCAGGACTGTGCAACAGCACAGTCGCGATTCTCGACTCGTCTCGCACTAGTTGAATATGGAGCGGAAAAATCCTCACTGCGCACTGGAGGTAGCGTCACAGTGCTGTTAGCCAACCAGAGGCGAGTTCATTAGCATGTCATGCATATTCATGATGAGAGGCGAAATCGTGTCGTTCGCCCCCCCCCCCCCCCACCTCCCCCACAAAACTAAAACAGCATGAAACAGGCGCGGCAGAGCATTTTTTTAACCAAAACCGGTACTGAGGGTATTTATTAACACTAGAGACCACCGCAAAATTAATGAAAAAACGATGAGATGAGACCTTTAACTGGGCTCCCGGTTGTGGATTGAGATAGGGTGTCAAGAGCCACGTCTTGCCTCAGACCGCTCCCCATTAAAATACGTGGATCATGGGTAGACCCAGGCCACTTTGCAACAACATCAATAATGTTAAAAGTTGCATCAAAAACAATCTGCGTGTTGATGGAATGTACTTTCTTTCTATTGACGAACACGTCCTCATCTTTTGATGGCGCAATTATTTTTATGTGCATCCCATCAAAAGCACCGACCACACCAGGCATACCTGCAATTGCCATGAAGTTGGCTTTGATCCTCCTGTGTAGTTGTTGATTGTCCAAAGGAAACCGGATAAACTGTTGGATGATATTAATGGTATTATTTCAGCCTTAACCAACTTTGAACTGAGCTCTGTCAGCTCTTCTAGCCTGTATGTAAATATAGGATCATTGTGGAATCGTGTGTGTGTTTGTGTGTGTGTGTATATGTGTATTTACATATATGTATGTACATGTATATGTGTATGTATTTTTTATTCTATTTTTATTATTTTATTATTATTGTATTGTGTTGTGTTGGTGTTATGGACCTTTCATGAGATGTGTCCTTAATGAAGTTTGAATTGAATTAATATGTGGTCTACAGAGCGCGTTGATGGTTCGGTTTATGGCACGGCTGACTGATGGTTGCGATATTCCTAAATCGTCGGCATTGCAAAGTTGCATTTTCCCTGTTGCTAAATATCGTAGTGTTGCCAAACATTTTATTTCCGGACTAATCGGGTTATTCCTGTTAGTCAGGGATGTTATTGCATCCCATACTAATTCCACAACACGTTTTATACCCTCACGATTTAGCCTATATCTCTTGATCAATTCACAGTCTTCCATTGTCTCCAAAACATTTCGTCTCGCAGCCATTTTCCGATTCTTTGTGAATAGGTCTTAATGAGTTAGGAGTCCTCTCGAGGACTTTTAAGCTCTCCTAGACTTAGGTGCTACTTTTAGGCCTAAGATCCTTTGTGAATTGCTCTTAGTGAAAAAAATTAGGAGTCCTAAATTTAAGACTGACATGCCCATTATTTTTAGGAGTTTCTCCTAAATTCGCCAGTTAGGAGCTACTTTTAGCCCTAAGATCCTTTGTGAATACGGCCCGCAATGAAATCTTTGATAAATTCCAATCTGGTTTTTGCTTGAGGCACAGTGGTGAAACTGCTTAGGGTTTCAAATGATATTTTAATGCATGCTGATGTCGGGGAATGTTCAGTTCTGTTGCTGCTTGATCGAAGTATAGCTTTTGACACTGTCGACCACTCCATTCTCCTCAGTAGGCTTCAGCAATGGGCTGGTATAACTGGGACTGCCCCTGACTGGTTTGCCTCCTATTTGTTAAATAGAGTTTTTCTGTGGCCTTTGATCACTATGACTCCTCATCTGCTCGACTGACGTGGTGTACCCCAAGGCTCAATCCTGGGTCCAACTCTTTTCTCCCTGTACGTGCTCCCCCTTGGTCTCTTACTTAGGGCGTGTTCACACCTAGCGGGGTTTTTTTTCTGCCAGCACTCTTTTTACATTATATTCCTATGTAGCAGAGCATTTTGGGAAAACGTCCCCGGCGTTTTTTTAAACGCCTCTCTCTGCGTTTTTTTCTCCCGCACCGAGCGTAAAAAAAAGTTGAAAAAAGTTAAACTTTCAGGAAAAGAGCGCCCGACGTCAGGCGTTTTTTTGACAGCTGACCAATCACAGTACGCCGCAAATCGCGCATCATCGAAACGAAGCTCCTGGACTATGATGGTCGGCACCTTGCTGCTGCCTTCCCCGAGTGATATCTGCACCCACAACCGTGCAGGTACATGATTCTCCTCGTCGTCAGGTAGGGCCAATGCAAGTGCCAATCGCCTGTTTCTAGCCATTTTGTAACAACGATGTAAGGGTAGCCTGGATACGTAGTAGGCGAGTAACGTCGGGGTCTAGAGTGGGTTCGTTGCTAGGCGATAGAAAAAACGCTCTCAGCACTTTTAGGACAAAAAGCGCTGCCAGCTTTTTTTTTTTGTTGAAAAAACGGTCGGCTCAAATTTTCCCTATCACAAAAAACACTAGGTGTGAACACGCCCTTAGTCGTTATAAGTGTATATTTTATCATTGTTATGCGGATGATACACAGCTGTACTTTTCTTTCAAATCAGTAAACTGTCTGTCTTGCAAAACTGCCTAACAAACACCAAGGCCTGGATGTCAGATAACTTCCTCCAACTGAACGCGGACAAAGCAGAAGTCCTCATCATTGGTCCTGAGAGTACTTACGATAAAATTCAGCAGGGTATTGTTACTTTAACTGCAAATGTTAAGCAAGCCTCAAAAAAGAGTTTTCTTTGGTCAACATATGAACTTTGAGTTGCATGTAAAGAAAGTGGTCCAATCCTGTCTCTTCCAAATAAGAAACATCGCCAAAATCAAATCTCTATTATTCACTCCAAATCTGGAAAAAAATCATGTTTTTGTCTCCTCCCGTCTCGACTATTGTAATTCGCTGTTCACCACCCTGAGTCGATCTTCTGTATCTCGGCTCCAGTTGGTCCAAAATGCGGCCGACAGACCGTTAACCAATACACCACATAGATCTCATGTTACACCAGTGCTGGCCAATCTACATTGGTTACCCATTGATTGCAGAATCAATTTTAAAATAATTTGGACCACTTACAAAGAACTACATGGCTTGAATTTATTTGCAGTTGTGCCCCCCCCCCCCCCCCCTCTGGAACCATCTTCCCCTCACTATAAAAAATGCAGTCAGTGGATCACTTTAAGAAGCTGTTAAAAACTCTACTGTTTTGTAAGCAAGTTGTCCTGTAATGTGGGCTTGCCCTTTGATGTAGTTTATTGTTTTATTGCTTGAGTGCTTGACTTCTGTGTTTGCGTTCTGGGTAATTTCATTTTTTTTTAAATTGTTTTTATATTTGTATATTGTTATTTCCTGTTTTTTTTTTAATCTTAAATCTGTTTTTCTTCAATCTTTGCATTGTACAGCACCTTAACTGCAACTTTGGTTTCGAAAGGCGCTTTATAAATAAAATGTAATTACTTACTACTCTAGCCACTAGACATCTACCGTCCCTTACCTTGTGAGGCAGCTGAATTCGCGAGTTCAGAGAATCCATGTTGCCAGGCTTAAATTATGCGCTTGTGAAAACCACAGTGGTTGGGACCAATCAGCGTCCTATGAGAAACTACTGGCAGCTATCGGCATGGTTTAGGTGTGACAACAGCGAGGAGACTGTTCGAAAACAACAATGGCGGCTCCTAAAGAGGTTAGCTTAGATGCTGATGTAGCATCAGTTATATCTGAACTGCAAAGTATTTCTTAATTGAAAGAAAAGCAAAGAAAGGCACTGTTGGCTTTGCGTGATGGTCAAAAAGATATTTTCGCTCTCCGACTACATCATATGGTTTGTTGATCTGATTGGTTGAAGTTAGCCCGTGATAGACAGTGCTAAGACAGATGGTTCATCCAATCACCTGCCAAGTATTTTCTGAAAGTGCCTGCCCTATTTCAAACGACTTCCCAGATTGTTCTGTGTAACAAGCATTCTGGTACAACAGCTTTTGTCCTCCCCCCTGGCTAGACAAACTTCCATCACAAACCCACTTATGTGCATCTTACCTCCAGTAACCATGGTTTCAGCTTCTGGTCGAGCAGCACATCGAAACCCAGCAGCTCAAAACAGGCTCCAGAGGAGTTGGAGCCTGGACAGAGAAAACAAAACACACCAACCGCTTTTAAGACATTGTTTTCTCAACTGTGGAATAAGCTTAGAACAGGTTTTATAAAATAGAAAAAGAGGGACGAATAGAAATAGTAAATAAAAGACAGTATATAGGAGAAGCAGTGGTCAGTGTTCAATATAATCACATAATATAAAAACGTGTGTTGCCTTTTGAGCGGGGAACCTGTGGCAGATGTAGCGGCAGAAGTAGGAAACTAATGAGGTCACTTTCTCTTTTAATTCCCATCTTGATGGAAAAGCAAGAGGAAAAAGGATCAAGATTAAACCTAGAACAACTGGCCGACCTCATCACCTGGCAGGGTGTGACGGGGGAAGCAGGTGTGGTAGCTGTGACTCAGGACCGAGTGGGCAGACGCCAGAGTCTTGATGACCAGATCGTCGATGTCCAACCACAGTTTCGTGACGTCACAGGATCTCTCATGCAAGAGGCGGGTCAATGCTGACAGTTTCCTGATTCGTGGAGAGAAAATAATAATTTTTTTTTTTTTTTTTTTTTTTCATTTTGGAATCCAAAATAAGTACATGTGAATGTACTGCACAGGCTCCCATACATCATATTAATACAACATTATAATATTGATAAAAGGTTATGACTGGGTTGGAATTGTATGCTATATACATGGATAAGTGTAATGGTTCTAGGTAGTGCAGAGACTCGGACGCAGAAAACGAGGTAGAAACATTTTTACTGGGAAGCCAGATTAAAACAGGTCAATCCCCAAAATCCAACAGCAAGAAGGCAAAATCCAGAACCGGATAGACGCAAGGTCAAAACCATGGAGACAAGACACAAGGAGATTTATGCTGGAAGGTGATGCACTCACACTGAGGAACAAAGACAATCTGGCAAGGGAACAAAGAAAACATGCAACCCGGGTTGGCGGACAGCACATGCAGAGAAAGAAGAGTAATTGGAATCAGGTGTGGAAACACCAAGGGGAACACAGAGTAGGAGGACCATCTAGTGGGGAAAACACAACCCTAAAACAGGATAAACGGGATGTGGCAGATAAGTATCCAAGAGTATCAAACCTAGGCAAAATAACTCACCTTTTGCTTCCTGCCTTTTCGTCGCGCACAAAATTCTCATTGCGCTTGTTTATGGCGTAGTTGGTTAGATGCATGCAGATATTCTCCTGGAGACCGAAAGAGACGGGGAGGGGTGAAAAACCTGTACTGCTTTAGTTGCCACTGAGTCATATATCTCCTAGCGTTTAGATGTTATTATTATTCAATTATTATGACCATTATTCAATAAATTAAAATGTGCAGTGGCGAAAAGGAGTAAAACATTGCCTTAAGTAGTTTAAACTGATCAGGATCTAAAAATGTTAAATAACCATAACATATCACAGATGTTATTATTATTCAATTATTACGACCATTATTAAATAAATTAAAATGTGCAGGGGCGAAAAGGAGTAAAACATTGCCTTAAGTAGTTAAACTGCAGGATCTAAAAATGTTAAATAACCATAACATATCACAGAGGGAAGTATCCACTACAAACATGCTGAATATCTTGTAAAATATGTTTTTAAAAAAGTATATTCAATTTTAATATACATCTCAAAGTCAGCTAATAAACACAGTCTTGGAAAAACTCAGGACTGTAGAGTGGGGTGTGAATCCCCCCTTCCCCCTCGCTGTATTTTGTAGTTCGTACTTCCTCAAAGTCTGAAACACTGTCTATAGGCACCATTGCTGTAATGTGAGTGGCCTAGCTTGTCCACATGAGTGTATGGTAATTGGTCACCCACTTAGCTACGTAGCCAGGAGGCAAAATAGACTCCACCCATTAAATTGGCATGAAGGAACATCATTTTATGATGCTTAAAGGACCATTCCGGTGCAAAATAAGACCATATGATCATAACACATGTCCACCGAGTTGGACCGTTCTCTGGGATCAGTTTTCATTCTAGTCGAATGTAACCAAAGTTATCAAAAACCGCAAATTATGTTATAACGCTAGCTGTGGGGGCAGATATTCATGTAAAATAAATCGCAATTCTATACCACTAACCAGTGTTGGTTAGGGTTAGGGTTAGGGTTAGAGGGTTAGGGTTAGGGTTAGGGTTAGGGTTATTAAAAAGAAAGTTTAGAAAGCCAGTGCCTTCATGAAAACAAGCAGGCGCCATCTTTGGAAAACAGTCACGACCAGTCGAGCGACAAACACAGCCGGGAAAAGCACAAACATAAACCATTTTCTTCTGTTCTCTATGCACACACACTGTGTTCGCACTTCGCACACCTTCTACTAGATTGCACACCTTCTGATTCATTGACATCTCATGTGTACGCCTCTTCCGGCTCATTACATTGCACGGCGTTCATCGCTCGACTGGTCGTGACTGTTTTCCAAAAATGGCGCCCGCTTGTTTTAGTGAAGGCACTGGCTTTCTAAACTTTCTTTTTAATAAACTGTCTGTACACTTACAAAGTTCTCAATGCTTCGTTTTACATGTAGGGACCCTCATTATGCTGCCATGGAAGTGTGGTGCGATTTTGAGCCTCGTTAGTGGTATAGAATTGCGATTTATTTTACATAAATATGCTGCCCCCACAGCTAGCGTTATAAGATAATTTGCGGTTTTCGATAACTTTGGTTCCATTCGACTAGAATGAAAACTGATCCCAGAGATTTTCAACCATCTTTGAACATTACAATGTGGGTATGCATATGAACACAGATATCCCCACTGCTTTTGTCTGCCAGATGAAATGTTTTGCGCAAGAGAAATGCATTATTGCAAATAAGTGGTGGGATGGATAACGGTGATGCCAGACTGAGTGAAGGGGATTCATACCTGAGCTTAGACTTACAGTATATAGAGAGCACAACACCATGTCCCCGATATGACAGAACACTTGTAAAAACCAAGGTCAGCACTTACTGCTGAGAGTATATAAAACTGCTCACACACACACACACACACAAATAAGCACGCGCACATACACACACAAACACACACACACACACACACTCTTTTCTCATATCCATTTTCTCACAACCAAATATAGTGTGCGTGTGTGTGTCTTACCATATTAGCCTTAGCAGGCTGGCAGTATTGGCTGGTGCAGAAGCGGGCCAGTCCTTCCTGGTAGATGAAGATGTGGAAGGGGTCGCAGGAGGTCACCAGCACATAGATCCTCAGGTCAAACTTATAACTGTCGATGATCAAAGGCTGTGTGGGAAGCAGGGTCCAAAATTAAAGTTAGAGTTTAGTCTTTATACCTGCCTGAGTGAAAAACTCTACCGGCCAAGCATTTGTTTTAATATGTAACCCTGGACCTCCATTAGCTGGTGGCAGGTGTTCATTTTGGACCCTGGTGGGAAGTAAGTTAGTTAGACATGCAGGATTTACACATGTACTCGTGGATGGCAAGACTGAAACTGGACTCTTTACTTACTGACAGTAACAGTCGTTCTATTCCCACCTCAAAGAATACTGATTGCAAAGTGGGGGTTGTCCTCAAAGTACCACCGCTATCGAGAATCACAACCTAATAACTCAAAGTGAAAAAAAACCCAACATCAATCAGTTATGTTTATGGTTCACAAACAAGTGATTTCTGTTATCTCACCCTATGCTTGTGGAGAGTACATTAACTTTTCATTTGTATTTACGGTCTTGGTCTTACCCAAGACTCACACACAGCAGCACACATTGAAATGGTCAAAACCTTCGATGGAAGTGTCTCAGATAGAATATTAACACACAGGAAGTGATGTAGCTTACACATTACACAAATCAAAAAGGTTACTATAGTGACTGCTGACTTCTAAAAAGCAAGAATACAAATCTAAAGGAGTGCTGAAAAGTGTGAAAGAAAGAAAGAAAGAAAAAAAAAAAAAAACCACCATAAATGCTACTGTAATGGTAAGTACTGCAGGTGTTCACCTTGGCTATGTAAAGCTGGCAAATGATGTGCTCTCCATGGGGCACCTCCCTAGCCGACTTGACCAGGAATATCCCCTTGCCTTGACTCCCTGAGTCCGGCTTACAGATGAACGTCTTGTGCTTCTTCGCGCGTGCATATGCCTGGAAGTCACTGTAACTGATGGAGACAAAGGTGAGAGAGAAAGAGCGAGAAAATGAATTACATCTTGCATTCATGCAAGTGGTCTCTTTATCATGTCCCTTTATTATCCCTATTATTCCTTTATTCCCTTATTATTTCAACAGTAAAGTGACAAGGGTGTTTGACTCCCAGCCGAAATAAGAGGTATCGTGTTCGATTCCCAATAGTCCACAGCCTTAAAGGTTAACTTTGGGATTTTTCAACCTGGACTCTATTTTCCCATCATTTTGGCTCTCAACAATTTTGGACAACAATTTTTGCAATTGGTTGAGTATTGAGCAAGAGGGCTTCAGCCGCGAAACGGGCAGCAATGTAAAACCATAGGGCTATAGTGCCCCATCAATGTATGTCCTCTAAAAGTGGTGGTTATGTCACTGACAGGCTCAGATTGTTATTATAAGTGTCTGACAACATTATGAAAAGGATCCCTATACCCCTATACCTTTCGCTTGATCCGGTCTGTTTGTTATTGTTTCTAACCAGCACTTATCTCTATTGTATACTAGCAATCGGTTAACTTAGCAATTGGGCGTGCTTCAAACTCATTCTTGTGAAATCCTTACTCTACTGATAGCGATTTACTGTTGCACTTTCTTCTAACAAATGTACTTTTTGTAAGTCGCTTTGGACAAAAGTGTCTGCTAAATGCCCTAAATGTAAATGTAAATGTAACCAAGTCTCACCAAGGAGAGAGGCGAGACTTGGTTACCCCTCTCCTTCAATACTGGACCAATTGCAAAAATTGTTGTCCGCAATATCCCCTGAGACCCAAAATAATGGGAAAATAGGGTCCAAGTTGAAAAATTCCGAAGTTATCCTTTAAGATGCATAACCCCTTACCTGCTCCTTAATGACACGTCAAAAAGGATGGACCTTTATCCAAGTCTCCTTGGATAAAAGGATCTGCTAAATAATTAAATGGCAGTAGGTCTGTCTTACTCTGCTGGCAGGCACCAGGTGTGGGGGAAGATGCTGTAGTCTTTGGGGAACCTCTTGGCCATGCGGTTAAGGTTCCTGGCTAGCATGTCCTTCCTGCACACCTCCATCATGCCGGGGAAGTGGTTAACCTTCTGCTCCAGGAGGACACAGAGGAGCGAGGAGTGGTAGAGAGAGAGAGAGAGAGACCGAAGTGACCTACTCTCAAAAATATAACTTAAATATACACTTGAAAAAGGTGTAGGTAAGTTTTAAGAGCTATTATTTGAATGTAATTTCTTAAAGGTCTCATCTCATCGTTTTTTCATTAATTTTGCGGTGGTCTCTAGTGTTAATAAATACTCTCAGTACCGGTTTTGGTTAAAAAAAATGCTCTGCCGCGCCTGTTTCATGCTGTTTTAGTTTGGTGGGGGAGGTGGGGGGGGCGAACGACACGATTTCGCCTCTCATCATGAATATGCATGACATGCTAATGAACTCGCCTCTGGTTGGCTAACAGCACTGTGACGCTACCTCCAGTGCGCAGTGAGAATTTTTCCGCTCCATATTCAACTAGTGCGAGACGAGTCGAGAATCGCGACTGTGCTGTTGCACAGTCCTGCTACTTCCTGACTTTCGGTGGGCGGTAGCGGAGGCGAGGCCATGAATACTAATTCACGGACTGACGTCAATCCGTGGGGCTTTTCTCATCCGCTGATTTTTCTCAGTGTTTTTTTCTCTGTTCTTTCATTGCCAAATACAGGCAATGGGGGTAGAAGAACGTTTTCACGCGCAGCACGCACATGCAACTCGGTGAGACCTATAGTATTTCAACAAAAACAAGTATTAAACTGTTTCTCGCGGAATGAGACCTTTAAAAAGGGCACAGCAATCCATCAGCTATTAGTGAGTGAAATGCGCTGTGAGAATGTCGGTTTCAAGTTGACTGCGCCTGCCTCTGTGTGAGCCCCAGACCACTCCCGGCTTCTGAGCAGCCATCATTTTTTGATTCCAAAGTAGTCACCTGGTTGATGTTTTTTGATTCATGCTTTTTTGCAATGTGAACTGCTTTGACATGTTAACTTTGATTGAGGCATAAAGGACATGAACCTCCCATCTGTTACCTGGTAGGGTTTCATGCCGACCAGTCTGTCCAGTGTGACGCTGCTGTCTGTCCAGTATAAGTTAAAGTCCTCACCTTCCAACGCCTCTCGCAGGCCAAAACGGTATGCTGTGCGACGCACTGTCACACACACACACACACACACACACACACACACACACACACACACACACACACACACACACACACACAAACAAGTATTTGTTGAAGGCATTGACCTAATAAACAAATGTATTTGGTCCTCTTTTACAGTATGTTATGGTTATCTAGTCCTTTTATATAGATTTTTTTTGTTTATAAAATCGCTGCATTTAATAAACGAAACCCTCAAATTTTCAATATTCAATATTTTAGAAAAACATCTTTTGGGTCAGTATTTACAAAACTATAAACTTCAAAGGAGCTAATAATAAATCATTATATGCATTCCAGTGAAACGTTCTAGACGTTGTCATAAACCATTTTTTATTTTGCATTGTGATCACATCCAGGGACAAGAGAAATAAATAGTGAAAAGGAACAATCAATAAACAAAGATTTTGTTTTTTCAAATATATTTTTTAAAAAATCACTAGTGTAAGAGTCATCATTATTGTATTAGCGGGATACTGCCCGCATATATGTAACATGTTTTATGGAGTCAGTGATATGCAATCAACAAAGGAAATGACGAAGGAGAATAAAAGTCACCAAGTATATAAAATTAGGTTTCAAAATCGTGAAAAAATAAGGATTATTCTCTGCTTTCTCCGCTGAAGGCGCTAAACCATGCCCATTTGTGCACAGGGGGCGGAGCCTCTCTCAACTGTCATAATAACTGTCAAACTAATAACTAATGTCAAACTCGCCATTGAGCGTGACAAGCAGTAACACAACTGCGCTCTGGTTGTTAGGGGCAGGGCAATGCTAAGGGGTAGCGCGGTGCAACATCAGGTGCCCCTTAAGCCCCGCCCAGAAAATCCTGAACACAAAAATGGTGAAAAACAGAAAATTGGTCTAACTCCACAATTCAACACTACATGGTTCTACAGGGTTTTCAGCAATGACTTTCTAGTGTGTGTAATGTGTTTAGAAACAAATCTCAGAATTTGCTTTACATGGACTTTAAAGATGTGTTGTGTGTTTTGCATTTCTGTATATGTCTCTCAAATTTGTACGGTGGCATAGTAGCAGCCGTTGAACAAATCCTAATCATTCATAGAAAGTCCATTCATAGCAATAAATTGAAAATTATTTTGGAAGTGATGTGTATTTATAAGATAAGATGATATAACTGCAAAATCAGACCTATATTCAGCATTGGTATTAAAAGTACTATGTGTAAGAATCAGAAATTCCTTCTCATTACTGGCCCCTTTGGCAGATAAGTGAACTGCAGCCTGCGTAAGCTTGTGCATTCAAAGCACTGGAATGCGAGCTCCGTGGGTTGATACAATTACAGTCATAAACTAATGGTAGTTATAATCATAAATAAACATTGTAAAAATAAAAAAGACAGAACAGACAGTTTTGCCATTATCCATGCTTAGACGTCCCCTTTTTCACAATGTATTTAAATTAAACAACCAATTAATATATTGGCAAAATAGAGCGATTCATGCATGTACAAATCCTACACGTAGGCCCTTTAAGAATTCAAAGAATTGGAATACACAATTCTACTCGTTCAATATGAGAATAATAGCAACATAATGATCCGACCTGAAGGTAAAAGCCTTTTATAATGCATGTCTAAATATTGCTAAACAAAATACAACCAGCTATAATAGTCAAGTCTCTGTAAGGCTGTACCGTAAGAATAAAATATAACATTGTGAATACTTTCAGCAATGAACAATGATGTACATTATTTAGTATAAATGTCAGTGGGATGTTTACTTGCTTTGTTTATTTGTATTTGTTTATATGCCCTGACTGTGTTCCATCTAACTGAATTGCCTTATACTGGGCTTGAGTGTGTATAAAAAACATTATTATTATTATCAATATTATTATTTCAAAATGAATATTTTCAACAATAAAAAAAACTGTGCTATGCGTTTTCAATTATATACAGCATCCACAATATGACAATAGGCTACCTTATCTCTTATATTGCAAATTTGCAATCATTCCATTCCATCCATAAAACCTATAAAAGTGTGGCCCCTAACCCATGCAGGCTTCCTTCTGCATTTGTATTTAGCAGCAGTGGTGCCAATTGGCTATACTGGCTACAAAACAATCAAATATTGGGTAAATATTTGCACATTTGCAAATAACAATGTTTTGCGGTGCATCGTGTTGGGAGCTGTGTCTTGTATTCCTATATGAACTTGGTATTATCCTTTTTACCTTGTGTGCTGGTAAATTTCCACTCTATTGTGTACGCAACTAGTTGCTTATTGTTATTGCCAAAAGTGCTATGGCAGCATATCTTGTTATCTTGAAGGATGTCTGGGGCGGTTTATATCTTGCCCCTGCACCCAAGGTTAAGCTCTCTTCCGCTCTAAGCAAAGAGCCAGGTCATGTTAACTGTCTGCATCTTCTCTCTGTCACGCAATGGGCATAATTCTCTCAACTGTATATACTGTATGCTTTATGTATGTGATACTGCCTTGTGTCACATCCATTTCCGAGCTCGCTGCTTTGCTACAGAGACCATCCTGAACCAGAGAAAACTCAGCCACACTAGAGGACAGCTAGAAACAGCACAGAAACACATCATTTTCAGGAAATATATCTCAACTACTTTCTGCATTATTGCATAGCAGCGCTACGCAAGAAAAGAAAGAAACTAAGAAAAGGATTGGTGGTGAAAGGAGAAGAAGAACTGAAGCCGGCCCTAATGTCACTAATGTAGTGAGATTTATTTAAACCTCAATCAATACAGCAACAGGACCGCCAGGATTTATGACCACTGGAAAGGATCCTGGTCAACTCAGTGGTCTGTGTGTGTGTTTGTCTGTGTCTGTGTGTGTGTCTGTGTGTGGTAGAGAGCTCGCCCGATACTCTGGAGAATAAAATAAACCCTATTTTTGTTTTCTCTCATTCAGACAGACACACACACAAACCCACCAGCCCCAAGCACGCACCAACACACTCACACACACACACACGGACACAGGGGTAGAGTACTGGGCCCTGCCAGCCAAGCGGTTGTCTTTTATAGGCTAATAAAGAATACCTTTTAGCTCGACATCGCAGAGCCTGTCCAGACTCTTAACACAAGCTAAAAACAGTCAGCCAGCGTGTGGCCAACTGTCAGGCCACTAAACAGCCACTCATTCAACTAATATTCACCAACTGAAACAGCCAAACTGCCAGTCAGTGAGTTTAACAGTCAACCAGCACCCAAATAGGTAACCAGACAAAATGACACAAACTGTGACAAAACTAGTGAAGCACATTTGAGGCAAAGTAAAATAGCTAGATAGCAGGTTAAGCAAACATTAAAGTAATAATAGTGGTTAAACAGCCATCCAGAATAGCCACCCACTATTCTAAGATGGATGTTATGTTTACTTTGTATTCAGACTTGTCAGTTATTTCCCCCTACAGTGGGCCAAATTTAAAATGTTCCCAGTTTTTCACAGGCCAGGTCGGGAGCTAGGCTGTAGCTAGCCTGCAAATAAGATTGTTTATTGTTCATTTGTCATTGCACAAATAAAATACAACGAAATGGTAGGTTTGCAATTTGTGTGTGTGTGTGTTTGTGTGTGTAGCCTATCTATACTGATTTTGTTTGTATATGATTAAATTGTTGCGATGCAGGGTTCTAGTTATGGGGGTAGGTGGGGGTATTGATTGAATCTCCTGCAGATGAAAATCAAATAAAACATTGGGTTACTCACCACTTTCATACCTGCAGTTCACCATGTTGATCAAGAGTCATCTGGAAAACAAGAAAGAGCAGACCACCAGACCAGAGGAAAAAACAACAACAACTTGTATATACTGCAGTGTGTGTTTGTGTTTGTGTGTGTCAAGCAGCAGCACTGACAGCTCATTTCAATCATGTGCAATTCAATTCCAGCATGAAGACACATTTAAGGTCTACTCGTGGTAATTGTGTAAACATCAGCGCGCATATTGTATTTACATTTGGTTGATGACCTGTTCTCCCTGCATAATGTAATTGCTGTAGCAACTAGGCACCATTTAGACAAAATGACTTTCAAAATGATCAAATCAAAATTATTTTCTGGACCGAACAGTGGCAATGGTCTCCATTGGAAAAGATAATAGGCTCAATCTCTTTGGCTATGTCTGTGTGCTCTAAGAGAGTGTCTATCAAATAGACAAATTTACAATAGAAAAAAATAATATAGATAATGCATAGGAAAATAAATATTTATATAAATATATTATAAATAAATATATCATATTATGGCTTGTTATTATTTCAAAAATAGTGTCGCTTTGTGCATTCCATCATGTTTCCATTGTAATGTTTTCCATTGATGTTTTGTATTAATTTGTGTTACATTTGTGTAAATAAACACACTGGGAGCATAAGCAAAGCAGTGTTGCTGACTTTATCTTTCCACTCTTTCCCACTGGCCATGGCCTTCTTGCAGTAATAATTGTGTATACAGGGGGCGCTGGCACTCTTTGCTTATGGCCACTGCATGTGCATTTATCTATTGTTTACCGTTTGCATATGAGGTTGTCTGCAAAAGGTCTTGATGACACTTTAGTGATACACCTAACAAGGTTGGGAACCACCGCCCTGAGACAATTCCCTTAGTCAGGGCCTCTGTATCCGAGTGTAGGTAGTGCCACCTGCTGTTGTCAAATGTGTTCTACATTGCATACTTAAAATGGTGGAGTTTAGCAAAACAGCGATGTCTATGGACACCACTGTTGTGGAGTTCATTCTGGTATGTAAGTATACAATACTTTATGTGCTGTTAATTATGTATGTATGTACTATTCCTTTCCAACTATGTGGCATTAGAATTTAGAATACATTTAAATATGTGGAGTTAGGCTATATAATAAGAAACATGACACAGATTCAACTGCTGAACCAACACATCCATTAATGTCTCAACAAATGAAAGAAAATAACAACATGTAAACCTTTATTGACAAAACAAACTTAACAGACTTATGGGGTAAGAAGATTTAAATTTTTTCGGAAATAAATACTCTGTCCAATGCAGATATCGGCACCCTGAGGCTAAACACACAAACACTTCCTAAGCCACGGTTTCTGTTCTGCCTGGGAGTTGTTTATGATCGTAGTGATGACAGATCTAAATCTCCATTCAGTGCTGCACTCATTCTAGATTACCATCACTATAATGAAGGACACAGTAAGCTATGGGACATCTGACGACAAGCGACACACACACACAGGAATGGATTCCTACTTGGGTCATACTACCATGACTTCAATTAAAATCTTAAGTCTCCTTCTCTCCGTCACTTCCCTTCTGTCTCATTCCATTTCACTCTCACTCCATTCTCCCATCTGTGTGCGTGTGTGTCTCCCTCTTGCTCTCTCACTGTGGTCTAGAGCAATAAAAGTAGGTGTGCACCACACAAAGCAGTAAAGCGATTGCTTGTAAAACTGCCTCACAACCACAGATGCATGTATACACACACAAACATGGGTGTAAGGGAGAGAGAGACAGAGACAGATTGAGCGAGAGAGGGAGAGACGGAGAGAAAGTGAGCCAGAGAGACAGAGAGAGTGAGCCAGAGAGAGAGAGAGCGAGCGAGCACGAGAACGAGAGAGAGAAAGTGGGACAGAGAGAGAGATAGTGAGACAGAGTGAGCGAAAGACAGATATAGCAAGAGACAAGAGAGATATTGAGAGAGACTAAGCGAGAGAGAAACACTGAGCGAGATGGAGGATGGAGCAATTGAAACGCTCAATCCATCTGTAAGTGCAATTACTGGAGCAGTTTGGTAGCTTTTGCAGCGACACCAACAACAGCATTCAGGAGCAGTGTTGCATCGACACCAATACTCCATTTCAGCCTGCCATCAGATGCCTCGACAGGGCAGTTATCAAATACACAAGTACACCATGTGTAAGACAGCATCACAAATAAAAACGTCACAGGTGAACAGCCATATGAAACTGGTTCTATCTATCGATCCATCCATCTACCTCTTTTTCTTCTTCTTGTTCTTTGCTAATGGTGGTAGGTCATCCGGGGGGGTCAATTCTCCATCCGGGGCCCCGACTCCGGAGGAGGCTGAGGACTTGGACTTGCCTTCATCAGGAGGCCTCATCCTGGGTGGAAACAGTTAGCTAGGCATTCAGTAAGACTATAGTGAATTGGCATATTCACCAAGCCTTCAAAATGTACTGGATTCCATTCTACAATCGCATTTAAATTTCATTCTGAATTGCTCACATCAGTGCAAATGCCTGGTGACCAATATATCTATGGACTGGTCGCACATGTACTGCCATTTCTACTGTAATGATATATTTTCATATTTAAAGGGATTATGTGTAAGAATCAGAAATTCCTTTTCATTACTGACTGAGTAAGTGAACTGCAGCCTGCTCGAGCTTGTGCATTCAGAGCACTGGAGTGCGAGCTCTGTCAGTCGAGACAATAACAATCTAAAGTTTAACTAAAGTTTGTTATTATCATAAATAAACATTCCTTTTTCCCCGCAAAACCAGCCCGGTTCAAATATAATATTATATGCATCGGGGAAAGTCTTTTTTGTTAAATTACAACCTGTTCATATATTCACAATTTATGCATGTACAAATCCTTAGTCCCTTTAAAGTGACAATCTCAAAGATTTCCATTTGGTTCTCTTTGGCGACACACCTATGGCAATAAGTGGTATTTGCAGGTGTGTTTTTGGACCTCACTTCCATGGCTTCACTTCCATCACTACCTGTGACCTTGTGATTTTTTGCAGGAAAGTTGCCACCGAAAACCCAGTTTGTAACATTCATTATACTGCAAATGCAAGGGCTTTTATCAGTGGAGAATAGGCTCTATCACCATTGTGTTACCTCATTGAACGATACATAGTGACTTAACAGACATTTATTTAAATGAAAATCTTCGAGATTGCCATTTTAATACGTTTAATTCAATGTTTCGTCATACATCTGTATCAGCTGAACAAACCCTGTCTAGTTCAACCAGGAGCACAACATCTAGCACTGAACAGAGGGAACAGAAAATATGCCCAAAAGTCAAAGAGGAACTTAATTGAAACAAGCAGAGTAGAAATCTTAGCTACAACACCTTTAAGTAGGGAAGTGGTTTTATAGGTTAGTTTTGATGACCCCTATATCAATAAAATCAGAACACCCTAACAACCACCTAGGTCACCTAGCAACCACACCGAACAGCCTATAGCAATCACCTAGCATTGCCCTAGTAACCACCCAGAACACACAAGCAACACCCTAGCAACCACACAGAACACCAGAGCCACTTACCAAGCAGTGCCTTAGCAACCAACAACCGAGCAACACCATAAACCACTGAAGAACGGTATAGCAACTACCCAGAATGTATTTTCTTGCTACAGCGCTGCTAGGAATCAGGGTGTGGGATAGCATCTGGGAGAGCTCTTCCAGTGCGCCAGCAACATGGCCGCAGATGAGTGCTCTGTCCCAGGGTCTTACGAAGGGTTGTCAGGACTGCACAACACATCATTGGCAGTGAGCTCCCAGCCCTACAGCACACCTACCACACGCTGCCTCTGGAAGGCTCTTAGGATATAAGGGCTCCCACTCAGCACATAAACGTTTCACTCTGCCGCCGTCTGGCAGGCGATACCGGAGCATCCGGTCTCGCACCTGCAGACTGAAGGACAGTTTCTACCCTAGAGCCATCAGGCTTCCCAACAGCCTGTGATTTCTTCCATTCACATGTCACTTTCTAACCTTATTAACCTTACAAACTGAATACCTCATAATTGCATATAACTTTGACTTTTGCACACAACTGGATTTTGTATATAATTGGATTTAGTTTATTTTGGCAGTTATACTATTACCCTGTAATATACTTATTGCTTTCTAGTAGGCCTATTGTTATCTATATTTGTATCTTTATTTTTGTCTAGCATATTTGATCTTTCTAGTATATCATGCCCTAAATAGGTAGTTGCCGGTGACTTGCCATAAGAATTTCAGTGCCCAGTCTTACTATGGTTTGTTCTGTGCATCTGACAATAAAAGATTTGAACTTGAAAATCAACCAAGATCAATCAGACTTGTTAGTTTCTCTACACATGTGCCAATGGGTAAATAAGTATCCAGTTGCAAAAGTTTAATCATATACAATGTGCATAGATAGGCTACACACACGCGCGCGCGCGCACACCACGCACACACTTTTTAGTGCGGTTTAACTTTTTAGACGGTCCCTAAACGCCCCGCAGGAAACAAGCTTCGTCCACTGAATTCCAATGTATTCAAAAAAGGTTGATCATAAAGATGGAAACGGCTGCCTCCTTTGGAGTAGGCCTACAGAACCCAATACATGTGGCAAACGTAAAACCAGGTAAAACTCACCGCAGTGCAACAGCATATCTAAAGAGACTATTAAAAACCGAAAACACATGCTCACCTTTTGTTTTGATCATTCTTGGACGGTTCTAGAATACGTTTACACCGACTATGACTAGTTTATGCCGACGTCTTACGTTAACATCTCTGTATTTACACTTAGCCTGTGTCCAGGCCTACGTCGTCCAGCACAACGTCTACATATCGGGACGACTAAAGTTAGCCATGTTCCGCCTAGTAATGTGATTACAAAACAACCCTGTGTTTTCTGTTATTTCGTGCAGTTGTGAACAAGTTAGTAGTCTAGGAAACGGACGCCGGTAAGGTTGCTGACATACGAGAATGTAGAGGACCGATTCCATACGGCCAAACAAACGTCAATCTTTGGTTACATTGGTGTGGCTATCTTGTTACGCTGCACTCTCTGGATTAGCTGCAACCAAATATCCCAACTGTTGGAAACAGGGTGACGGTCAGACAGCCAGGGAGATCCCCATCCCTCATTTTCCACAATATGGCCATATTATTTCGAGTGACTCTCTCACTGCTGTAAATCTTGCATTATGAATTGCTGCACACATGTAGAAAAAGACGGGCGTTTCAGCATCGAGTCTTTGCATGGAAAGATAGTGCCCTCTGCTGGTTTGCTAACACACAAACACACACATCAATGTATATACAGTATATACTGTATATATATATATATATATATATATATATATATATATATATATATATATATATATATACTGTATATATACTGTATATATACTGTATATATATATATATATATATATATATACATTGTGTGTGTGACTCCGGCGATAATATTTTTGTCGCCGATATAACGCGGCACCGAAATCCACCGGTAGCACCCCCCCCCCAACAAAAAGCTCCGGTAGCACCACCCCCCCCCCCCCCCCCCCTTTAATCTATGCCCATCTCTAAATCTCTATATGCACATACATACATACTGCTGGGTAGCTTGTGAATTACATCCTGGGGACCAATAAAGCCCTATTGTGTAATAATATGCCAAAGGAAAACGCCTGAAGGAGAAGGCAGTCCTAAGAGGTGATCTGCAGAGGCTAGGCTTTTCGTGAAGCAACAGACTGAGAAACCAGCACTCATCGAAATCCGAGACAACCTGAGGGAGTGCATTAAGATCTTGCGCCAACCTGACTGCAACCGCAGGGACAGGAAGCGAAAGATGAAGAAAGGGGTGGACTTCACCAAGAACCCTTTCAAATATCTGTCGAAACTTCTGGACAACAAAAGATCAGGGGAGTTGAGAGCAACAAAACAGCAGGTGGAGGAGCACCTTCGTCAGGTCCACAGTGACCCTAGATGGGAGGACAGCTTGGAGGAGATGGAGAAACTCATCAAACCAGCCGAACCAACTATCCCCTTCGGCGCAGTGGAACCAAGCTGGCAGGAAATCAAAAGGTTTCTCGAGAAGGCCAGAGGAAAATCAGCCCCTGGGCCAAATGGTATTCCGTACAAGGTGTACAAGTATTGCGAAAGGCTCAGAAGACGACTCTGGAAGCTACTGAGGGTAGCATGGAGAAAGAACTTCCTCGCTGACGGTTGGTTGGTTGCTAAGGGATGCTTCATCCCTAAGGAAGAAAACTCCACAGAGATCAAACAATTCCGTATCGTCTCACTCCTCAACGTGGAAGGCAAAATATTCTTTGGGATTCTGGCAAGAAGGCTGACCACTTTTATGTTGGACAACAACTATATGGACACTTAAGTTCAGAAGACCTGACAGTAACGTGGCTCGACCTAACCAATGCCTACAGTATGATACCCCACAAGCTAGTGGAAATGACACTGAAGACCTACCATGTCCCTGAGCGATTCCAGAAGCTCTTGTGTCATACTGAGTGTCATGTTAATGCATTACTGCTGGTTATATTTGTTTTCTATGATGTGCCGTATTTTGTTAATTGCATGTTTTGTTTATTAATCTATCTTCATGTATGTTTTGAAATTTCTTCAGTTATGATTGTTGTGGTTATTTTCTTTGATTTGAGTTTACATGCATGCGTTGGAACGGACGATTATGATTTTAGGCAGTGAATGCAACCTCTGACTGACAGCTGCACCAGCCAATCGGCTGTTGCAGCAGGCCCACAGACTAATTGATAGGCAGGCCAGGTAGCCGGATGTGGGCGCGTTTTTCTTTGCCTCTAAAAGACGCTGATACACCGGGGGAAACAGCGCAGAGCGGAGAGGACCACGAGGGCCGTCTGGAGACACCAGCGACAGTGTATTGGAGGCCTTGGACGCGAAGTGGCAGAAGCAGGAGCTTCTGCCAAAAAGCGGTGAGTCTCTGACCGATGCACTGTTAGCTGTAGCCGGAAGAACCCTAAGACCAGAGAGGGTGCACCCTGTGTTTGTGGAATAGACTGCTGGCCATCGTCTGTGTTCCAGGTCTACGGCGTCGCCGGGAGTCGCTTCAGCCAAAGTGGAGGCCGTGTGACGGGTGAAAGCAGCACAAACAACCGGGAGACTAATAAAGTGGAGGACGGCTCGCGGTGGCTAACCGGTGTGGTATAAGGGACTGCAGAGGACAAAGACTGGAGCATGGTTGTGAGCTTTCTGACTGCTGAATTTTAACATTGTTCTTAATCTGACTTTTAAAAGGAGGCCCTCCCCTCATTCAAGAAAAGACATTGCCCTAACAATATTATTCTAGTTTGGACCTTGTGCAATAAATTATCTCTGTTGTAACTTGGTGTTCGGGTCATTGAGTACTGCTCACCCTCGTATAAAAGAACTTGCATTTTAGAATTTGGTGGTTTGTATTTAAGTTTGCAAAAAAAAAACACCCTTATTACATTTGGCACTGTGAGCAGGATACGACTTTGTGAGCAGTGCTTAATACCCGTAACATATTTATAGATGATGATGATGCCAATTTATCCTGGTGCTCCTTGGGTGCCGAAACTACATGGTCAGGTGGTGATTTGAAATATCACGAATGGAAAGAACAAATTAAGGGCATTTTAGAAGTGCAAGAGCTAACAGAAGCACAAAAGGTTGCAACTGTGTTGGGGGCATTGAGTGGGGAGGCGAAATGACAAGTTGATGTTTTAGAACGGGAGGATCGTGAGAGGGCTGTTAGGATTTTTACTGTACTAGATGCACTTTATGTGGAGAAGGTCCCATTGTCAGTGAGAAGGGCACAATTTTTTGGATGTGTTCAAAAATCAGATAAGCCGGTACAAGCATATTTGTTGCGGCTAAAAGAACTATATTGTAAACTGCGGCAGCACGACCCAGACGAGGCCCCTACTGACTCTCACCTCAAGGACCAGTTCCTGTTGGGCCTTGAGGGAGGACCTCTTCTCCAAGCTCTGAAAATGTTTGCCCATCATAACCCTGATGCCACCTTTGCCCAAATACAGCAAGAGGCTTTGTTACTAGAGGGGGAACAACAAGGCACAAAAAAAACTATTCTAGATCTTGTTCACAGACTGATTGGAAACAAGAGCTCAAGAAAGAAATTATGGAAGAAATGAGAGGTCAATTTACTGATTGGAAACATGACCTGGTTAAAGAACTTAAATCATGGACCACAGGTCCCTTCCAGTCCAATCAGCCCACCCATCCTGGGGCCTATAATCAGCAACAGTTTAAAACCAGGCGCCCTAGAGCTGATAACTCCAACATGTGGGACGAAAATGGTAAACCCATCTGTAGGCAGTGTAAATCTGGCCACATTGCAAGATTCTGCAAAAACTCCTCAGAATCTAGTTCAGGTTTAAACTGATTCACCCTGCTACCGAGGTCCATGTGGCAGGGTCGACAGCTGTCAAAGATTCTCAAAGGACCACAGAACTTTTTATTGGTGAATGCCCCACAGTGGATTTGTCTGTAGGAGGTGTCAAACTACAGGCCCTCCTAGACACTGGCTCCCAAGTTACTTTAATGCATCAGAGTTTATTTGCCCAACACTTTCACCAACACTCCACAGATCACATAGGCACAGACGCCTCCTTTCTGAAGCTAAAAGCTGCTAATGGACTCAAAATCCCCTTTATTGGCTATGCTGTTATGGACTTTGAAATAGAGGAGTTAACTATACTGGGCCGTGGCATAGTTATTGTGGAGGATGGGATTACTTCTTCACCATTGATAGTGGGAATGAATGTTATCCGTTCTTGCTGGGATGCTGTTTTTCAGGGCCCAGGAGGCCCAGTTTCATTCTCTTGCCAGAATCCAAAGTCACAGCAAGCCTGGAAAGATGCATTCGCTGTGTGCCAGAAGATTGCTGCCACCCCTGCAGATGGATTCTTGGGCTACATCTAGCCAGTGAGACGCACAGGAATCCAGGTGCCAGCTAGAAGTGAAGTGGTGGTGTGGGGCCGAGCCCGAGCTGGTTCTGGTGGTAAAGACTATCTTGCAATGGTAGAAGGACACCAGAAGCCAAGTACTGTGAGTAGTGCAAAAACATTGGCTGTAGTATTGCAAAAAATAATGGCAGAGTTCCTGTACGAATTCATAATCTGAATCCATTCAGTGTGTCCCTGGACCGCTACCAGAAGTTGGGAAAGCTGTTTCATGTGGAGGAGACAGATGTGTTGGGAGCTAAAAATGTGAGCTTGACCCCAGAGGCTGATGGTGCAGTTGAAGTGGGACTGATTGAAGCCTGTGTCCACACTGTAGAAGGTGAGCCATCTGACCTTTTTGACCTAAACAATCTAACAAGCAGACCAGAGTTAACTGAAGAGGAACAAGATAAGGCGAAGCAGCTTCTCAGAAAATGGGAGAAGGTGTTTGCCACCCATGAGGAGGATTTTGGGAGAACAGGTACTGTAAAGCACAAGATACCCACTGGTGATGCTAACCCAATTAGAGAGCGTTGTAGACTACTACCACCTATGAGGTATAAGGAAGTGAGGGCACTTCTCTCTGACATGCTTGAAAAAGGGGTGATATGTGAAAGCTCCAGTCCATGGGCAGCACCTATTGTACTAGTGAGGAAAAAGGATGGCAGTTGGAGGTTCTGCGTGGATTATAGGAAGTTGAACTCTGTAATCCACAAAGATGCTTTTCCCCTCCCTAGAATTGAGCAGACGCTGACCTCCCTCACAAAAGCAGAGTGGTTTACCACCTTGGACCTGGCGAGTGGGTATTGGCAAGTGGAGATGGACCCTGAGGACCAAGAGAAAACTGCCTTCACTACACCACTGGGTTTGTTTGAATTCCAACGGATGCCTTTCGGTCTCTACAATGCCCCTGCCACTTTCCAACGCTTAATGCAACAGTGTCTCAGTGGCCAGATTGCAGAGTCCTTGCTTGTATATTTAGATGACATCATAGTATACTCTCCAGATTTCAGAACACACCTTCAACACCTGTAAGAAGTTTTTGCCAGACTGCATAAACATGGACTGAAGTTGAGACCAGACAAATGCCATTTACTACAATAACAAGTAAAGTTTCTTGGTCATGCAGTAGATAAGCGTGGGGTTCGTCCAGACCCCTCAACGATTTCTGCTGTGGTTGACTGGCCCACACCAACCACTGTCAGAGAGGTGAGAGCATTCCTTGGGTTAGCCGGGTATTATAGATGTTTTGTCCCAATTTTTGCCAAAATTGCCCGCCCTATGAATGCATTACTAAGTGGTATTCCCAACTCTAAACGATCTAGTGGAAGAAAAGTGGACTGGACAGAAGAATGTCAATCTTCCTTTGATCATCTAAAATCTGTACTAACCCAGTCTCCAGTATTAGCATATGCAGATTTCACTTTTCCATTCATTGTCTACACTGACGCTAGCAACCATGGACTGGGGGCTGTGCTGGCTCAAAAGCAAGATGGACGTGAACGTGTTGTAGCTTATGCTAGCCGCGCCCTGCATCCCACTGAACAGAATTATGCTAATTATAGCTCATTTAAGGTGGAACTTTTGGGATTGAAGTGGGCAATCACAGAAACATTTAAAGACTATCTTACTGGAACCAAGTTCATTGTCTATACAGACAACAATCCTGTTGCCCATCTAGAGACAGCCAAGTTGGGTGCCACTGAACCGAGGTGGGTTGCACAGCTAGCCTCTTTTGACTTTGAGGTGAAGTATCGCACAGGAAAAGAGAACACAAATGCAGATGCTCTGTCCAGATTTCCTGTATCTGTTGTACCATCCACAGGAGCTCAGAGTCCAACACTCGCTGTCAACAGAGTTGGTGTTGCTGCATCTGTGGACCACGACGACGTGCTGGAGTGTGAGGATGAGGACTGGGGGGCTTTACAAGATGGTGATGGGGACATCCAGCCTGTCAAGAGGTATGTTGAGAGAGGATACTGGCCAGAGAAGTTGGAGAGAAAGGCTCTGCCTGCAAAGACACAGCAACTATTGCACCACCGTAAAAGACTTTGCCTACAAAATGGTGCGTTGTGCCGCAAGGCTGTTGACCCTCACACTCATGAACTACGCCCCCAGGTTATCTGTCCAACCTCTAAACGTAAGACTGTCTGGGAGAAATATCACATGGCTGCTGCACACGCCGGTGTGGAAAGGACCCTGTCAGCCATGCGATGTTTCTTCTTCTGGCCCAATATGGAGGAAGAAGTACGAGGATACAACCCTGGGTGTGTTTGCTGTAGCTTGCAGAAGGATCGGACAGAACCTAAAGCCCCGTTACAACCCATCTCAGTGTCGTATCCCTTGGAGGTTGTTGCTTTAGACTTGTGCCCACCGGTGATCAGACTGCAAAAACAAATGTCAAGGCAATTTGGACACATGTAATTCAAATTTGGCTGCCCCCGTGACGGGGGCAGCCAAATTCAAATCAAGGTCCAAACTTTGAGTCAGACTTAATGAAACCATTGTGTGTTATGTACAATGTTTCCAAGAGCAGAACCACTCCCTACCATCCGGCTGGGAATGGCAGAGTTGAGAGATTCAATCAGATGCTGCTTAACATGCTACATACCCTTGAGGAAGACAAACGGAGTAAATGGCCAGAACACCTCCCTGAGCTTCTGCAAGCTTACAATAACACTGTACACAGTTCAACAGGTTTTGCCCCTGCTTATCTGATGTTTGGCCGTCACCTCAGGCTCCTAGATGTTAGTCTAGGGGTCGCTCCCACTCAGCTCCGCCAAAATGCAGTAACTTGGGTCAGTGAACACCATAAAAGGCTAAAGTCCGCCTATGATCTAGCCCATAGAAAAATGGAGGTTACAGCTAGTAGGGAGAAAGGACATTACGACCAAAAGGCACACGCCCCCTTGTTTTTGCCAGGAGAAAGAGTTTGGGTGCGAGATAGGAATCGAGAAGGTCATGGGAAGCTGCACAGTTGGTGGGACCCAGAACTACATGTGGTGGTAGAAACTGTGGGGGATTCAGGACTGATTTATAAGATCAGGCCAGAGAAGGGAGGGAGGGAAAAGACCCTTCATAGGAATGCCCTAAAACCTTGTGTTGGCCATATCGAGGAGGCACCTAAAGAGAATCCTGTAGGAGAAAAAGAGAACAATGTCCCAATGCCCATCTTATACTTCCCACCAGGTTTCAGGGCACCGGCTGAGCCAGCTGGTGTGCCAGATTTGCTGCGATGATCAGCCCACGCAAACTTAGGCCCGCGCAAACTTAACCACCTGCCCGCTATAGACAGTAACTATTGGCAGAGACTGCCAAAGGTAAACTGTGGGGGGGGTGTCATACTGAATGTCATGTTAATGCATTACTGCTGGTTATATTTGTTTTCTATGATGTGCCGTATTTTGTTAATTGCATGTTTTGTTTATTAATCTATCTTCATGTATGTTTTGGAATTTCTTCAGTTATGATTGTTGTGGTTATTTTCTTTGATTTGAGTTTACATGCATGCGTTGGAATGGACGATTATGATTTTAGGCAGTGGACGCAACCTCTGACTGACAGCTGCACCAGCCAATCGGCTGTTGCAGCAGGCCCGACTAATTGATAGGCAGGCCAGGTACCCGGATGTGGGCGCGTTTTTCTTTGCTTCTAAAAGACGCTGATACACCGTGGGAAACAGCGCAGAGCGGAGAGGACCACGAGGGCCGTCCGGAGACACCAGCGACAGTGTATTGGAGGCCTTGGACGCGAAGTGGCAGAAGCAGGAGCTTCTGCCAAAAAGCGGTGAGTCTCTGACCGATGCACTGTTAGCTGTAGCCGGAAGAACCCTAAGACCAGAGAGGGTGCACCCTGTGTTTGTGGAATAGACTGCTGGCCATCGTCTGTGTTCCAGGTCTACGGCATCGCCGGGAGTCGCTTCAGCCAAAGTGGAGGCCGTGTGACGGGTGAAAGCAGCACAAACAACCGGGAGACTAATAAAGTGGAGGACGGCTCGCGGTGGCTAACCGGTGTGGTATAAGGGACTGCAGAGGACAAAGACTGGAGCATGGTCGTGAGCTTTCTGACTGCTGAATTTTAACATTGTTCTTAATCTGACTTTTAAAAGGAGGCCCTCCCCTCATTCAAGAAAAGACATTGCCCTAACAATATTATTCTAGTTTGGACCTTGTGCAATAAATTATCTCTGTTGTAACTTGGTGTTCGGGTCATTGAGTACTGCTCACCCTCGTATAAAAGAACTTGCATTTTAGAATTTGGTGGTTTGTATTTAAGTTTGTAAAAAGAACCCACCCTTATTACACTTGCAGTGCTACTTCAACAAGTTCAACATGTGTTTCACCTGCGGGAACTTCACCACTGACTGGCAGAGACTGGGGGTGGGTATTGTCACTGGGTGTACAATCTCAGTTATCCTGTTTGTCCACAGCGATGAACCTACTCGTCAAATTAGCAGAGAAGTTATGTCAGGGATGCAGTACTGGCAAGTGCCATCCAACAGGCGCCCATCAGGGCATTCATGGACGATCTCACCATCACAGTCAAATCAGTGAAGGGAGATGGATTTTGGAGGACTTGATCGAGTTCACCGATTGGGCAAGGATGGAGTTCAAACCTGCAAAATCCAGAAGCCTGGTACTGAGGAGGGAGTGTGTCCAGGATCAGTTTCACTTTAACATCAGAGGACATCATCCCAATGGTCCAAGAGAAACCAGTGAAGAGCTTGGTTAAGTGGTACAGGGCGGACCTCAGTGACAAGCAGAGTGTGAAGGAGATGCTCATTCAAGCTGAAACCTGGGTGATATCTCTGGAGAAGGACAGCCTACCCGGTAAGTATAAGGCCTGGGGATACCAACATGGGGTGCTTCCCAGACTGTTCTGGCCACTGCTCGTTTACTAGGTACCCGTCTCCACTGTTGAGGGGCTCAAGAGGAAGATGAACACCTATCTAAGGAGATGGCTGGGTGTCCCGAGAAGCTTCTGCTCCATTGGCCTGTAGATCACAGGCAGCACAGTTGCAGCTGCCATTAACATCTGTGGTCGAGGAGTACGAGGTAACAAAAATACGCCAGGCCATGATGCTGTGAGACAGTCAAGATGCAAGAGCATGCCAGGTAGACATTGAGGTTAGAACAGGTCACAAGTGGTCAGCCAGCAGAGCACTGAGGGAGGTGGAGATTGCCTGCCTCATGCTGCTGACACGGGTCAGTAGCCCAGGGCAGGTTAGGCCTGGGTTGCTCCACTAGTGCAAGCTGGATCAAGGCCAACCTGAAGGAGAGGTGTGGCATGGTGCAGAGGGAGATCCACAAGGCAGAGGAGGAACGGTGACGTGTTCAGGCTGTAGCCATGAACAAGCAGGGCAGCTGGACAAGGTGGGAGAGCGTGCAACAAAGGGCACCAAGCAGGTGGTTCTTATTGAGCTTACAGTACCCTGGGAATAGAGGATGGAGGAGGCACATGAGCGCAAGCTAAAGAAATATCAGGCCCTCATCTTTGAGAGCCAAGAGAATGGATGGAAAACCTGGAACCTTCCAGTTGAAGTCGGCTTTGCAGGGCAGTCGCTCTGGAGAGTGCTTGGACTGCTCGGGATTGAAGAGCCAGCTAGGAAGCGGCTGGTAGCCAACATCACCAAGCAGGCAGAGGCAGCATCCCGGTGGATCTGGATAACGTGGAATGAACAGTGGCAGAGCCAACCTGGTGATGGGCTAACAACATCTTAGAACATACTAGGAGAAAAGACTTAATGCAGATGCTGGAAGAGCAAGCAACAGCCACAGTTTTCACATCAGTCTGACCTACCCTACGTACCATAATATGGTGTCTTCAAAATATGGTAAGTAAAAAATCGAGCCTACAATGAAATATCAGGCCCTCATCTTCGAGAGCCAACGGAATGGATGGAAAGCCTGGAACCTTCCAGTTGACGTTGGCTGCAGGGGTTTGGCAGGGCAGTCGCTCTGGAGACACTTGGACTGCTCAGGATTGTTAGTTTTATTATAGGATTGTTATTGTAAGTCGCTTTGGACAAAAGCATCTGCTAAATGCCATAAATGTAAATGTAAATGGATTGAAGGGCCAGCTAGGAAGCGGCTGATAGCCAACATCGCCAAGCAGGCAGAGGCAGCATCCCGGTGGATCTGGATAAAGTGGATTGAGCGATGGCAGAGCCAACCTGGTGATGGGTTAACAACATCATAGAGTTAAGTGGTGGACAGCGGGGGTAGTACCAGGATGCTGGTACTACCATCGAGCCCCCCTGAGATGTTATGGGTGTAAAGTGACGAAACATCAATGAAGGGGAGTGCCCATTTGAAAATCTGCAGAAGCCACTCAACTCAGTTTGGGGGGAGGTGCCTTGAGGGAGGGAAAGAAAGAGAGAGCGATGCCACTGGCTCACAGATGGTGCAGGGTGAGTACCTGTAAAGGTAAGCCGGTTGCGATAACCCTTATCGTATTTTGCATATATATATATACTGTATATATATATATATATATATCAGGGGTCGCGTTAACCGAATATTTTCCGTCATTGACCGTTTTTTTCAAACGGTCTGAGGGCCGTCCGTCATTTTGACAGATTGCATTTCACACCCTGACCACTTGGTGGCGATGAGCATATTAATTGGTTCTTGTATAAGAAGAGAAGTAGAAAAGAAGAAAGAAATAACAAACCCACTTGAAAGTGGCGCAACTATCGACGGTGTCCATGAAGGCCTACAATCGCGCAGCAAACCCCCCCCCCCCCCCAGCAATCGCGCAGCACCCCAACGAAAAAGTCTAGCTAGACTTTTTCGTTGTCCGTCATTTTGACTGACAGGGTCATAAAAATCCCGTCATAATCTATTTTTACCGGTCACAAAAAGTAAAACAATAAGAAGGCATGAGCATCGCAAACCGAATACATCCGTGGTCACAACAAGCCCTGATTTAACTCATCGCTGCAGGCATACTGACCAATACACCTGGGCAGGTATACACCTGGGCAGGTAGACACCGCTAGACACACGGGACTCATACCGGTGATCACGGCTTTAGTTCCCTGTGTCTGATCGCTGTAATTCGGAGCGTGAATATCGGTTGAATATCTAATAGCTTTCTAACTTTAAAAAACACTTTAGTATTTTTTAAAACGATAGTCGCACATCCCTCGTAACTACGCCATGAAGGTGAACCCTCCCGGACTCCGCTATTAACATGAACCGCTCCGCCGGAGGAGCCGCACATCCACACGCACCGGACACCAAAATACAAACAAACATTTTTTCCATTTGGTTGCTTTTAAATAAAGTTATGTGCAGTTATACGGTAAATACGATTATTAAAAGTGTTGGTCCATGCCGTTAATAGGGCCGCCTATCAAACGCGCGTAATCAAATGTTTCAAGTGGGTTTGTTGTTTCTTTCTTCTTTTCTACTTTTCTTCTTCTACAAGAGCCAATTACCGGTAATATGCTCATCGTCACCAAGTGGTCAGGGTGTGAATTGCAATCTGTCAAAATGACGGACGGCCCTCAGATTTTTCCGTCACCGTTTTAAAAAAACGGTCAATGACAGAAAATATTCGGTTAACGCGACCCCTGATATATATATGTATAGGCTATATATATATGTATATATATATGTATATATATATATATATATATATATGTATATATGTATATATATGTATATATGTATATATATATATATATGTATATATATATATATATATATATATATATATATATATGTATGTATATATATATATATATATATATATATATATATATGTATATATATATATATATATATATGTATATATATATATATATATATATATATATATGTATATATATGTATATATATATATATATATATGTATATGTATATATATATATATATATGTATATGTATATATATATATATATATATATATATATATATGTATATGTATATATATATATATATATATATATATATATATATGTATATGTATATATATATATATATATATATATATGTATATGTATATATATATATATATATGTATGTATATATATATATATATATATATATATATATGTATATGTATATATATATATATGTATATATATATATATATGTATATGTATATATATATATATATATATATATATATATATATATGTATATGTATATATATATATATATATGTATATGTATATATATATATATATATATATATATATATATATGTATATGTATATATATATATATATATATGTATATGTATATATATATATATATATATATATATGTATATATATATATAATGTATTTATTGATTATATTTTGTATTGGTAATCTGAGTGTGTGTGTGTGTGTGTGTGTTTGTGTGTGTGCGCGTGCATGCGTAATAACATTATAACTAAACAATCCACATTTTTCTGTATGTAGGCTGTGGGCGGGACTTACTTGAGGACACCCAATGGACATGGAGGACACTGGATGTCCATTGAAAGGGCACCCAGGCTGGTAAAAAAAACATTCCCCCTGGTAATACTGGCCAATGATATCACGTGGTTCCACCCTTACAAACACTGAGTTCAACTAAACCACATATGATAGGTTAGTGTAAGAACCGCCTGGTGGACAGGCCGATTTTAGTTAAATGACGTTGATCTTCAACCAATGAATGCGCAGGACGTAGAAGCTTAGCTTATAAATGGCAAGGTGACAGTGTGTCACATCCTACATTCATTCACTACCGCTGCGCGATTCAACAGCAACCACCGGACCCTCCTAGATATCTAAACAAATCGGTAAATTCAACCTCTTTAGACGATCTACTTGTTTTAAATGTGCGACTGTGTAGCTCGCGGTGTTACTCCATGTTAGTGATGCGTTGACATTATTTCGTTATGTCTTTCTTAGCTGTCATTGCTAGCCCTTAGTAGCTCGGTCGGCCATTCAATGATTTGATCCCTCTGAAGGACTCCGCTACATTTTGTATGCGATCTGGTTATTGTATGCATGCGGTGTGCGGTGAACTGAAAGTGGGCATTCATGACTGCAGCACATGACGTGTCCATGCGTGGTGCAGGCCGGGCACGACATGGTCACGACCCTGCAGCACGATCAGGACTAAATGACACTTGGATGTAAAATTTCTGACTCGCTCATTTCTGGGCCTACTATCACCAAACCTCGCCGCTGCGAGGGCTCTGCAGCGGGGGGCTTTCAAACAGTCTCGTCTTTCAAGTGATTATTTGTCCTTAAACGACCGATTGTGTGCAACCTTGGCCAGGCCCGTCTTTTCATCGTTGGTCCTTTTTTGACCTTCAAGGCTAGGCTGTTAGCTTAGCATTGTAGCTAACCTGGGTAGCTTCCCACCGGGTCTTAGAGGACGCTTCTGTCTGCTGGGTAACGTGAGCTAAAGGGCTAGCTGTTGGGAAACCTTGTCCATGCATGGGCTTTCACACGGGCCAATGAGCAAATGTAACTCAATTTATCATGAATGTCCCCCAGCAAAAAATGTGACTTTAGCTTTAGTTGACTTGCACTCAGCCGCGGGAGACTTAAAAAGGGAAACATGTCTTTCGGCACAACGCTAATGGCGTCAGATGTGTTGAGTACACTCATTCAACCAAGAATGTACTTTACACTTAGCTGTATGTAGAAGTGTTTGTAAGGAGGTTATCCTCGCCGCCGTTTAAATTGGATTACATTAAATGTCGAGTAGTTGGTGCAATCTTGTTGGTCCCGCGTCGCTAATTGGCATGTCTGGATGAATTGGCATAGTCTCTACTGTGGATTAATCTACTTTGAGCCCACTTGACGCCATGCTGCACAACGTTTGCCCGTCAGCTCCATTATAATTTCTAATGGAATATTGGCTGCATTCAATGGCATTATTAGTAAAAACGTAATACTCTGGTCACCCATTTGGGAATTATGTGGCCATTTGCTTACTGGTGGAAGACTTAGTTAAAGACTTAGTTAAAAATATTCTTAGCAATTCATCCTATCAAATTTAGAGTAGTTAATTAATAAGTTGCAATAACTGTTGCACCTGGGCAACGCCCACTCCGCAAGTTGCATGTAATGCAGCCCATGCCCATCAAAAAGTGACTTGGGGATGAATACAGTGCCTAAACATGTTCACTTTGCCCCTCAGGTTCCAGCCATGTATGCCTGTGCAAAGTTTGTCACCTCTCCTGCTGTGGTATGTATGATGTTGCCAATCACCCAAATGTATATTTAATATCCTGGTAAAGCTGTATTTTTATTTTGCTGCACCAACACTGATTCTGATATCAGTTTACAAACTAAAAAAACGCAGGGAAAGATGCCCATTAATATTTCCTTTGGCAGTGTTGACACGGTTTGTTAAGCACCTGGCCTAGGGGCGCCAGGCTACACAACAAAAAAGATGGGAGACAACAGTTTTCCAAACAAATTTAAGTATTTATTAAATAAACCAATTTAAGTGTTCAAATCATGACTCAAAATATGGGATGTGGAAGTCAGTAAATCAGTAGTGTTGAGTGTATATGCATGAGTGGATTTTATGTGTGTGTTGTTTCAACAGAAGTGTTGAGAGGTGTGCATGGCTGGGGAGCTGAATAGGAAATGAAAAGACCAGAGAGGGAAGGACTGGGGAAGCAGGCTTTTATAGGGCGTTGGCACCCGGGCCCAGGTGCACGCCAATTGCTCTTGCTGGCCAATCAATTATGTCACTGCTCCCCAGTCCTGGAAACAAATAGAAAACAGAATGAATAGGGGACAAACCATAACCAATAACCATAGAACCTAAGAGTGCAACAGCAAACTACTATAATACACAATATACAGGGAACCGTCACGGTTCAAAATGCTTAGTAGTTTGAAATAATACTTGTTTTAATACTTGGTTGTTTAAAATGTGCATTAACTATGATGCATTACAAGGTAGAACATTTGTTGATTGACACCTGTAGTGTCTTCCTTGTTTACCTGGCTGACTGTCTGTTTTTGTTTCTTAGCTGCGTGGAGGGTCCAGGGTCCTTGCACGGCCTGTCTCTGTCACCGTCTTTAACCGACCTGAAGCCACAGTGGAGCAGCAGGTGACGTCCACATTTCTAACATTAAGCCCTTTACAGAACTATAGAGCAGTGATTCTCAAAGTGGGCGCCCCCCCCCCCCCCCACCAGCGGGGTCGCAAGATGATTTCTAAAAACGACTTTCCTTTATCTTATTAATAAAGACACCAGAGATGGTTTATAACTAGGGATGTCCGATATTATCGGCCCACCGATATTATCGGCCGATATTGGCATAAAAAATCAATATCGGAAAATATCGTATCGGTTTTTAAAAAAGCTCAAAATGACTAAAGTGGCCTATGGCATGTTATACCTTGTTGGAAAGCTCTAATTGTCCTGAGTCGAATGCAAGCGACCATTTTCTGTTAGTACAAAGACAGTGTGAAATAAATAAACACTTTTTTGAAATAATTTCAGACATCTGTTATGTTTCAAGTGAGGACGTGGTTTGATGACATCATCAAACGCGCCGCGCCGTCTCAATAACAAGCCTGGGCATGTGCGACCATGTAGTGGGATGCTAGTTGTAGCTGTACTTATGTCGGTGGTTTGGAATTATTTCAAAGTTTCCGCATATATCGGTATCGGTTGATATCGGTATCGGAAATTAAGAGTTGAACAATATCGGTTATCGGTTAAAAAAGCCAATATCGGACATCCCTATTTATAGCTATGCTAAAGTTCATAGGGTCTGATAAATAAAGGTAGGTCAAGGGGTCGCAAGTCTCAGCCGTAATCATTTTTATGGGTCGCAAGCTAAATAGTTTGAAAACCACTGCTATAGAGCTATGTTCTTTTTAAACAGGAAGTCTTGGACATGAAGGCCTTGCCTACGTTGCCATCAAAGGCCTCGCGACCATGCCATCATGTTTTCTTGGTTTTTACCCATACCATAGCAGTAATGTCCATTGTGGAACCATGCATTTGAAGGCACAACAGGTTTTTGAGTATTAAAGGAAGGAAAAATGCTAGCCTTTTAGTGGCGTATCGGAACTTAAGCTCACAAATGACCACTTACTTGTGTTTCAATTTGCCAATTGGAAAACTTCAAAAGCCATTCCAATGTTCTGTAGGATAATGTATGAATATAAGCCACACAAGATGTATCCAATCACTATGCACCCCTACTCTTACGATAAGTGCCACGAGATTTCTAGTGACCACAGGGAGTCAGGATGACACACAGGATGTGTCATCCCAAAGACGGTGCCGTTCGACAGGACAGATCCTCTCTCTTGGGGATATTATGTAGGGATTTTTTTGTTGTTGCGTAGGGATGACCAGCCCCCTACTGGCCCTCCCAACACTTTTACCAGCACTATCTGATCTCTCAGCCAAGCATGGACCAGCCCTGTTTAGCTTCCAAAGAAATCAGCAGTTCTAGGCATATAGCTGTGGTGCTGATGATATTAAAACGCATCTCTAACATGGTGCCCATACAGCTGGGTGTAACGGGTTTGAACTTTAGTTTTTCCCGTCTACCCTTCCCTTCATGTCAGGGGCCCGTTTAACAACAGCATCCTTTCTTCCAGGCCCTGTTGCCAGTCAGCAGGTCGGCCATTCTGTCCCGCTCCATCCAGACTAGCGCGGTCTCCCGGGACATCGACACAGCCGCCAAGTTCATCGGCGCTGGCGCTGCCACAGTTGGCGTGGCTGGGTCAGGAGCCGGAATCGGAACGGTTTTCGGCAGCCTCATCATCGGCTATGCCAGGTAATTGCATGACTTCAATATGGTTACATATAGGGCTGTGTATTGGCAAGTAGGGCTCGGCCCAGTTTCCCGATAACGATGGATCCACGCTCGTACGATCCTTCTTACGAATCATCTTTCGAACAATCGTTATTTTTTTCCATGCGTTTCCCGAAACGCCTCTTAACATGAACGCGCGTGCACAGCTCTAACGATCGGTCGTAGCCTTGTACCTGTCCACTGACACGGTGCTGAAATACATATTATACCATGGTCTGGGTGAATACTCGATTCTGATTGGCTGGAGGGTGTAGGTTGAAAAGTACACCTAGGAAAGACCTTGACGCTATGAAGACGCTATGGCCACGTTGTTTGGCAACGCCTGCATACGGGAGATATTAAATAGTCCGCTCGACTTGTAAAAATAAAAAAACCCTCACGATCGAGGTGTCCATTAACAGAACCGTCCTCACACCATCCTCACGGTTCACGCCTCCGCGTCGTCCATTCATTTCTGTTAATATTTAATCAATTTCTAATACTTATGTGTTTTTAGAGTTAAAATCGCGAGGGTTTTTTTATTTTTATAAGTCGAGCGGACTATTTAATATCTCCCGTATGCAGGCGTTGCCAAGCAACGAGGCCATAGTGTCTTCATAGCGTCAATGTCTTTCCTCGGTGTACATTCAACCTACACCCTCCAACCAATCAGAATCGAGTATTCACCCAGACCATGGTATAACATACTAAGCTATATAGCTATAATCGTAACTTTAGCCTCAGTGGAGTCACCAGCTGGACATTCAGTGGTATTGGATGTTTTGTGCAACGTTAACGATGCTCGTAATGCGCTACGAGTACCCCTGGAGCTCTCGTTGGCTACGAGTGTCTTAACGACGGTCGTTACGCAACGATGCTTTCGGGAAACGGTGTGAAAACTGTCTGATGGTCGTACGACGAACTTAACGAACCACTTAGGCTAACTGTGTGTGTGTGTGTGTGTGTGTGTGTGTGTGTGTGTGTGTGTGTGTGTGTGTGTGTGTGTGTGTGTGTGTGTGTGTGTGTGTGTGTGTGTGTGTGTGTGTGTGTGTGTGTGTGTGTGTGTGTGTGTGTGACGTTGGACTGCTGTTCGTGGAGGTGGAGGAAAGCCGACTTGAAAATAAATGTATTAACGTTATCAGGGAACATTTTATCATGAAAATCAAGATAATTTTTTCGCCCAGCCTTATTGGCAAGGACCTTTCGAATTCAAAACTTTGGGTCACAATTCGATATCGATTCAATACTTCACATACATAGTACTTTATAGTTGTTGGGTACAGGTATGACCAATGACCAAAGCGCTTGACAACTATTGCCTCACATTCACCCATTCTTTCACACATTCATCCTCCGACGGCGGGTCAGCCATGCAAGGGAGCAGTTAGGGTGAGGTGTCTTGCTCAGGGACACCTCGGCACTTAGCTAGGAGGAGCCGGGAATGGAACCAGCAACCTTCCGGTTACTAGGCAACCCGCAGCCCCACATCCTCCTTTGTACTTCAATACTTTATATACATAGTTGACTGAAATTCCCAAATAATTCATAAGAGTACCTTCTGATATTTGTGATCGGTTATGTGCATTGATGGATGTCAACGCATCACTAATGCGGAGTAACACTCCGAGCTATACAGTCGCACATAGTTGGCCCCAAAACTTATTTCACCATTTCATTATTCTATATCAAGCAAAGAATAAACCATTCAGTTTGCAGCACAATATAATCGACAATGCACAACACTGTGCTGTAATTAAATAAAGTTTAAAGTGCATATTATTACACACTTGAATGCAAATCTTAGTCTCTTGTTTTAGGCTGAGCTGGCTGCACAATGTGAGCATAACATACTAACATATCATGGGTTCCCACAGCTGTGTATAGGCAAGGTGCAGCACCTCCACTAACTGACCGCCCGCCTCTACAAACAAAATTGACTTTTCATAATATGATGACGACAATGTGCGCATCCATTCATGTCAACATCTGCAGTCAATTTGACAGAAAATATAGGTTTCTATTAGTCTAATATAATAGACCGTAAATAATAAAATACATCTATGAAATCAAACGGTGGCCTGTCTCTGTGGTGATGGAGAACGCCACTCCATTTGATTGCGGACGGTATTCACATCCGATCATGACAAAACCCCCATCGATAAAGAGAATGTATAAGTGTTTGACTGATTAAACATTTATACCGTGGCCCGGGTGAATACTTGATTCTGATTGGCTGGAGAGGTGTGGATTACTTTTCGATACGCAGGGCTATGACGTGATCGTCTTATCACCAGTCTACAAATGAATACGCTAAACGGTAACTGTCAACTTGGATGTATCGAAAAAAATACACTTCGCGGAGGCAAACCCTCTTAGCCCCCGCATCGTGTATTTTTCGATAGATGCACACCTCGTCGTGGATTATCCCTTACTAAAAATGCATGTAAATGATGCATATCAGTGTATAGTGCCACATAACAAATGTTTAACAGAATAGCGAAAATGTACTACAGAGTAGGGCTACTGACAAAATGTTAGACATTTTCGCGAGTGGGTGTGTGCGCAATCCCTGCCTGTTGTGATTTGTGTTGTACGCTTATGTCCTTTTAAAAATTATTATACAAATAACATGACAAAATGACTGTGGGGACGGTGTGAACAAAATCCCACCAGTAGTGCATCAAACACTGTGTAACCGCAACAACACTACAACAGCATTACTACAGTATTTTAATACCGAACCACAAAGCTTACAGACGACATGACTTATCGAGTTCATGAACAGACGTTTCATCAAGTACAATGCGAAATGACGCTAGAGTAGGGAACGATCATTATCGGCCGATATTTGTTCTGAGTAGTGTGGTCAGTGGTCTCTCTATAAAGGCCGATCAGATGACGCATAACACACAAGACAATTTCTCTGTGTACAAGTGTCCGAAAAGCTTAACCGTCTCTTGGACATGGACAACAAAATGAAGCACAACGTGGTTGGCGGAGACTGGCAAAAACACGATTTTACACGTTTTCTCTAAATGCTGGTCTTATTTTAAACGGTGACAAAATGGCATAGATTACTATGTTGAAGGTCATATAACACAGTTACAAAGTGCTTCACGCACACGAAAAATATAAATAAGGCAAAAATAAATTACTATATAAAACACAGCTGAATGAGAGACGGACCAAAGTAAAACAAATCAAAAGATAAGACGGGATGGCGATCTAAAGAAAGGCTTGCCCATAAAGATGGATTTTTAGAAGCTGCTTAAAACAGTCCAAAGAATTCTCGCCCGAGAGTATACAATATTGGATATATTACCACGTTTAAAACAAATATTTTGGGTTCACTCGCTACTTTAATATACAATGTTAAGAATAGTTAAATAAATAATGCTACACAACAAATAAAATGCTTCAAATAGACCCCATGATCGGTATCGGCCGTAACTGCTGCCAGCGATGGGTGATCGACCCCTGGTATCAGCCGATATGGCTCATAGACGATCGCCGACAAACGATATCGGGGCATCCCTAGAAAAATATTTTGACCCAGCCCCTAGTTACACAGGGCCGGGCAATATATCGATATTGAATCTATCATGATATTGCACTAGATATCGTATCGGTGTTGTCTTTTCCTTGTTTTAAAGGCTGCATTACAGTAAAGTGATGGAAAATACTCTACTTTTGATTTGTCAAGTATTTAATTCACACAGGAGTATACAAAAATGATTTTATATAGACTATTTATTGAATTACCAGAAAACTATTGTGATGTATTTCGTTATCAAGATATTAAATTGCCTATAGCAGGATAGAAGATGTTGGCCATATCGCCAAGCCCTAGGTTTACAGCCTTTATTTAGATTTTTGGTGGTACAGGTCAATGCTGGTCTGACGTTTTTGTTTTTTTACATCTTGTGCCAAACTTTTTCTTTTCTTTGTTCTCACAGGAACCCATCCCTGAAGCAGCAGCTCTTCTCCTATGCCATCTTGGGCTTTGCTCTGTCTGAGGCCATGGGTTTGTTCTGTCTGATGGTGGCGTTCCTCATCCTATTCGCCATGTAAACCTGGCGATATACTCACGCCCCAACATCTTCCTTCCCTCCCTTCCTTTCGGAGTGGGCGTGGGGGGGGGGGGTATTGAAATCGATACGCTGAAGGAGCTGACAGGTCATTCCAATCAACAACAAATATTCTGAATGGGAAATGAATAAAAAAACGCATCTCTGGTTAACAGCATTCAGTCCTACCCCCTTTATGTTCCTACGCGCTTTATTTTTGTTTTTCAAAAGTTTTATGTACGACCACACTTCGGTTGAAATTAAATCTGTCCGAAATAAATGGTTGGGATAACTTAGCCTGTTTTTGTTGTGATTTCTTCCATGCAAAGAGTTTATATGACAGCAGCCAGATTTGTTGTTTGGTTAATATTTGGCTTGTGGATTTATAGACATGGCATGTGACTGTCAATTGATTACCATAATGTGTTGGTGGACAGATTTTGTCACTGACCTTATGTCGCACCTGAGAGGTTACTCAAGTATTGAGCGATTGTCAACTTCAGATGTCTGCAGGCCTCTGAATCGGGTAAATACGAATCAATATTTTGTAAAATTGGGAAACCCATGTGCCATTGTAATTCTATTACATTATTGGTTTAAATCCATGTATAGGCTATATTTCCAACATTACTGCGTGTCTATATAGAAGCTGTATTTAACATTGGCAAGTGTTTCAGAGTAGGCCTATACAATTTCTCAAGTCACATTTTGTGAAGTAGGTGATGATGGGGACCTTTTCATATAATCAAGCTGTACACCGCATTCTGTATGTCTCAAAATTGTGTACGCATTTTATTTTAAGACATTGGGTCAAGACACGTTTCTTGTACTTCTTGAGCTAGTAGAAACTGCAGGAAAATGAAATCTTTTTTAATGAAGTGGTATATCGCTACATTACCACATGGAGGCAGTGTGTATATATTGTAAGACACAAGCAGGAAGTGCTTGCTTGTGGAAACTGAGCCCTATACGATAACTAATCAGTTACTAAAGTTGCGATCACTGTTTTGTGGCGAGCACATTTGTCTCAAAATATTGGCGAATTCAAATCCCCGTTTAACGGGTGGTGCGTCGGAAGCTACAGCTTTGTGGACTGGTGTTTGTGCGTACAAATACATACTTTTTTTGTTGTAGGTACGGGGGAGACGAGGCACGATATAGTAGCTAAACTAGCCACAATGTCCTGGAAAGAAATGTCTTGTGTTTCGCTTTTGGTCTCGCCTCTGTTGTCCTCCCGTCCCCTGACATCGTGATTCCGCCTGGCCACTAAACACACACTGGGAACACGGAGCTGCCAATGCCGCTAACCAGCCGCGTTGTAAATTAGGCCAACGTTTTCAGGCGGGGCGGTTGTTTTTTTGTTAGTAGTAGCAGCTTCGCTAGCTTAACGATGGCAGACAGCACCGGGGACGAGACGGACGTCGGTGCCCTTGGCCTGATGCCGTCCCTGGCTAGCTCTCTACCCGTCGGACACGCGACGAACAACGGCGTCGCCACTACCATACACTCCGGCCCCGGCTCGTCTTACCCGTCCGGCACCGGCGTGGCCGCCGCGGCGGCGGTGAACGACGCCGCCGCCCCCGGCTCGTTTGGAAACCTCCACCCGGGAGCCCCCCTGGTCTCCGTGTCCCCCATGTACCACGCCACGTCGCCCCTGCACGGCGTCGGACTGGGGATCGGCGGCGTGGCGGGGGTGGCGGGAGCCGGCCTCCTGTCCCACATGCACGCCACCTCCTGGGACCCGACCCTGAGCGCCGACTGGGACAACGAGAAGGCGTCCCAGCAGTGCATCCTGAGGATCAAGAGGTGAGATCCGTACTCGCGAGTGGAGGTGTTTTTAGGAACGAGCCGGGAAAAAGCGAAAGTTAAGTGTGTTCAACTGGCCCCAACTTGTATAACGATGTCTTTATTGTTGACTTGGGAGTAAGGCTTGAGTGTCAACTTCTCATGTTCCTCTCTCTCTCTCCACCTCAGGGATATCATGTCAATCTATAAGGAGCCCCCACCGGGAATGTTTGTTGTGCCTGATCCTCAAGATATGACTAAGGTATTGTATCACGGACTGTGAACTCATTCCCAACACAGTGACTACACACGTTTATCTCCATCTCCTTTCCCTCACACCGTTCTTTTCACATTCCCCTTTTTGTATTACTGTTAGTTATTCACTAGAATGCATTTATCAAAGCATCTTACAGTGATGCATGTTGTTAATGAGCAGGTAGGACTTGGGCGTCTTGCTCATGGATGCTTATAGACTGGGGTCTATGGTCTATAAGCAATGGGGCCCAATACCTATTTTTGCTTTAAGACGAACGCCCTAGCCAGTGCAATAACCTGCCATCCTTATGTCTCTGTACTAATGGCTAAGCTTCTGCTTTAAAATGCTGCAACAACCAGATCCACGCTCTGATCACCGGGCCGTTTGACACGCCTTATGAAGGCGGCTTTTTCCTCTTCCTGTTCCGGTGCCCTCCCGACTACCCCATCCATCCACCTCGCGTCAAGCTCATCACCACCGGCCACAACACAGTCCGGTTCAACCCCAACTTCTACAGGAATGGCAAAGTCTGTCTCAGTATCCTGGGGTAGGTTAGTCCGTTTGTACACACTGATCACCAGGGAATGCATAGAAAACGTGTTCATACATTTATGCATTTTGGCAGTGTTCAAGCTTAGCAGTTGCAGAAACGGTATTGTTTATACTTTATAAACCTATGGTCACATATTGCATGCAGGGTCCAAAATGACCAACTGCCACCAGCCAATGGCTGATAGGTTTCACCATTTGGCATGTAAAAAAAAATGCAGGGTTATATCAATTGTGTGGCGGCAATTTTTGTGTGGCAGCAATTTTTCTACTCTGGCAGGTAAAAAGAGTAAAAAGTTCTAAAAGTTAATTTTGGACTGCATGTAGTCCAGCTACATGCATCTCACTGGCATAATATGGGTTACACCACCCACTTGCCTCTTCTTGTAGCTTATTGGGATATTAGTGAGTGTAGAATTATGTTTAATCAATTCATTTAAAATGGGAAATGATTTGGGCTATATTTAAATTGCAGTTCATCATAGCAAACACCATTGTGTCTACAAAACGATAAAGTGCAACATTATTAACCTTTCTATAGGCTGCCTCGGCTGGATGTATTTCTGATCCACTTGGGTAGAGTTGATATAGTGTTTTGTTATGTCATTTGTATCATTTGTGTTATGACGGGCAATGAAGCTGAATGAAGATACAGTATTTCAGACTTTGAGCAAATACAAACGACACAAAACAGCAAGGGGGGTGGGGGGGGGCAATGTATGCTAGATTAGCAAGAATTTCGTATGCAGTGTGAGCTTACTGGACATACTCAACAGCCCCACAATGCATTGTCTCTTCAGACGTCGACTCGCATCTCCAAAAACATTGGAGCCAATTTCCAAACAGGCATCATTTAGATAAACAGACCACACATTGGAAATCTACAGGGTGACTTTATTGAGCAAAAAAATATTAAAACTAAATGGTGATATAAATTCAAATTTTTAGCCTGCTTAAAAATCTCCTCTAAATGCATTCTGGAATACTTGTATGAATGATATACTTAAGTGTGAATGATCTGCTGGTAATGGAATACTTAATCATTCATTTAGTAGGCAGTAGGCAGTACATACTTATTGAGTATGTAGTAGGCAGTACGTTAGTACTGAGTAAGCAAGCCGTTAGTATTGTATGTTGTACGTTAGTACTACGATTCCGAGCAGAGCTCATGTTTTTTGTGTTTGTGCCCCAACAGGACATGGACGGGCCCCGCTTGGAGTCCAGCCCAGAGTATTTCATCTGTCCTCATCTCCATCCAGTCTCTGATGACCGAGAACCCCTACCACAACGAGCCTGGTTTTGAACAGGTATGGCTGTGTTCACAAACATGACACGTATCAGAGTTCTGGGACTCAAGGGGCCTTAAAGGGCTCTTATTTTACCACCAGGTGTGATGTTGATTAGCCATTACAAGCCAGTCAAAATCTACCCTCTAGAGACATCAAGTGGGAGTGTTCACCCAAATGGATATTGGTAAAGAAGGAACTCCCATCGTTATTGGGTCTATTTTAGATAAAACTGTTTCGATTTCAACAACAAATTGCTACACTTTCCTCCACCATTGTGTTTGAAATTCTGTAGACTGTGACCATGGATGAATTGACTGTGGCAGGGTTTCCGTTAGCCGACATATACCGGCTATTGGCCGACTAGAATTTCAATTGGCCGGTTGATAAAAAATTAAGATTATTAGGGTATTAAATAAACATTACATGAACATTGCAATACGAACATGTATAACAATTTTTCATAACGTTTTTTATGAGTAACGTTCGCTCAAACTCAGTAGGCCTTAAAAAAGGTAAGACATAAGTAGTAAATATAATCTAAAGGATCATGGTTTCTTTACTGTGAAACGGACCAAATTGATTGACATTTCAACGATGCGCCTCCAGAGCGACTAGAACAGCTGAGCACTGCCGTGTGTGCACAGCAGATTTCAATCCTTCAGCAGGAGCACAAGCTTGTTCATACATTAGTGGTTATTATTCTATATTTAATTGAAATAGGTATTTAAATGAAGTCATGAAAAGACCAACTGATCGCAAACGGCAGCTCACCTGACATGACTGTAGTTACTGACTGGGGTGAAGAGCGCTGTTGAGAATTGTGAACCAGATTAAATTAAATTATTAAATTAATGATATTACAATGAAACTACACATTGTTTAACGTTGGTTAAACAATGGATAGGCCTATTAAGTCTAATTGATCTAATTCTTATATGCATATTTCAATCAAATGTGCATGCATGCCATGGTTTATAGCAAAAATGCTTTTCTCGGAGAGGGAAAAAAAGTTTTTTAACCGACTACTATTTCTGGTGCCAACTGGTGTGTACTAATATTGAACGTCAAACTGAATTCATCATCGCGGATATAGGTGTGTTCGGTCTGTCTGAAATAAACCAAATATATTCAATGAATCAATCAAATTTTACAATTAGGTATAATATAAAATAAAATAGGTCTAATTTGTTGTTGGACACAGATCGCCACATTGAGTAGTTCTCAACTGCGTGATTTATTATTCATTCTTTCATATAATTATATAATCCATCCATCCATCTTCTGCCGCTTATCCGGGGTCGGGTCGCGGGGGCAGCAGCCTAAGCAGGGAAGCCCAGACTTCCCTTTCCCCAGTTACTTCGTCCAGCTCTTCCTGGGGGATCCCGAGGCGTTCCCAGGCCAGCCGAGAGACATAGTCTCTCCAGTCCTGGGTCTTCCCCGGGGTCTCCTACCAGTGGGACGTGCCCTGAACACCTCACCAGGGAGGCGTCCGGGAGGCATCCTAACTAGATGCCCGAGCCACCTCATCTGGCTCCTCTCAACGCGGAGGAATAGCGGGTCTACTCCGAGCTCCTCCCGGATGACCGAGCTTCTCACCCTATCTCTAAGGGAGAGCCCAGCCACCCTGCAGAGGAAGCTCATTTCGACCGCTTGTACCCGCGATCTTGTTCTTTCGGTCATTACCCAAAGCTCATGACCATAGGTGAGGGCAAGAACGTAGATGGACTGGTAAATCGAGAGCTTTGCCTTTCGGCTCAGCTCCCTCTTCACCACGACAGATCCATGCAGAGTCCGCATTACTGCAGACGCCGCACCGATCCGTCTGTCGATCTCCCGCTCCATCCTCCCCTCACTCGTGAACAAGACCCCGAGGTACTTGAACTCCTCCACTTGGGGCAGGATCTCATCCCCGACCCGGAGAGTGCACTCCACCCTTTTCCGGTTGAGGACCATGGACTCGGATTTGGAGGTGCTGATTCTCATCCCGGCCGCTTCACACTCGGCTGCGAACCGGTCCAGCGAGAGTTGGAGGTCACGGTCTGATGAAGCCAACAGGACCACATCATCCGCAAAAAGCAGAGACCCAATCCTGAGGTCACCAAACCGGACCCCCTCAATGCCCTGGCTGTGCCTAGAAATCCTGTCCATAAAAATTATGAACAGGATCGGTGACAAAGGGCAGCCCTGGCAGAGTCCAACCCTCACTGGAAACAAATCCGACTTATTACCGACAATGCGGACCAAGCTCTGACACCGGTCATACAGGGAACAGACAGCCCGTATCAGGTGGTCCGATACCCCGTACTCCCGGAGAACCCCCCACAAGACTCCCCGAGGGACACGGTCAAATGCCTTCTCCAAGTCCACAAAGCACATGTGGACTGGTTGGGCAAACTCCCATGCACCCTCAAGGATCCTGCAGAGGGTGTAGAGCTGGTCCACTGTTCCACGGCCTGGACGAAAACCACATTGCTCCTCCTGAATCCGAGGTTCGACTATCCGACGGACCCTCCTCTCCAGCACCACTGAATAGACCTTACCAGGAAGGCTGAGGAGTGTGATCCCCCTATAGTTGGAACACACCCTCCGGTCCCCCTTCTTAAAAAGAGGGACCACCACCCCAGTCTGCCAATCCAGGGGCACTGCCCCCGATGTCCACGCGATGCTGCAGAGTCGTGTCAACCAAGACAGCCCCACAACATCCAGGGCCTTAAGGAACTCCGGGCGGACCTCATCCACCCCCGGGGCCCTGCCACCGAGGAGCTTCCTGACCACCTCGGCAACCTCAGCCCCAGAGATAGGAGAGCCCACACCCGAGTCCCCAGGCATGTCGGTGGGATTGAGGAGGTCTTCGAAGTATTCCTTCCACCGATCCACAACGTCCCGAGTCGAGGTCAGCAGCGCACCGTCTCCACCATACACAGTGTTGACGATGCACTGCTTCCCCCTCCTGAGACGCCGGATGGTGGTCCAGAACCTCTTCGAAGCCGTCCGGACGTCGTTCTCCATGGCCTCACCGAACTCCTCCCATGTCCGGGTTTTTGCCTCAGTAACCGCCACAGCTGCGCTCCGCTTGGCCTGCCAGTACCTGCCTGCTGCCTCCGGAGTCCCACAGGCCAAAAAGGTCCTATAGGACTCCTTCAGTTTGACGGCATCCCTCACCGCCGGTGTCCACCAGCGGGTTCGGGGATTGCCGTCACGGCAGGCATCACCTTGCGGCCACAGCTCTGGTCGGCCGCCTTAACAATGGAGGCGCAGAACATGGCCCACTCGGACGCAATGTCCCCCGCCTCCCCCGGTACATGGTCAAAGCTCTCCCCGAGGTGGGAGTTGAAGCTCTCTCTGACAGGAGACTCTGCTAGACGTTCCCAGCAGACCCTCACAATACGTTTGGGTCTGCCAGGTCTGACCGGCATCCTCCCCCACCATCGCAGCCAACTCACCACCAGGTGGTGATCAGTTGACAGCTCCGCCCCTCTCTTCGCCCGAGTGTCCAAGACATGCGGCCGCAGGTCAATCATCGAACTGCGGCCTAGGGTGTCCTGGTGCCAAGTGCACATATGGACACCCTTATGCTTGAACATGGTGTTCGTTATGGACAATCTGTGACGAGCACAGAAGTCCAATAACTGAACACCACTCGGGTTCAGATCGGGGGGGCCGTTCCTCCCAATCACACCCCTCCAGGTCTCACTGTCGCTGCCAACGTGAGCGTTGAAGTCCCCCAGCAGAACGAGGGAATCCCCAGAGGGAGCACTTTCCAGCACCCCCTTCAAGGAGTCCAAAAAGGGTGGATACTCTGAACTGCTGTTTGGACCATAGGCACAAACAAAAGTCAGGATCCGTCCCCCCACCCAAAGGCGGAGGGAGGCTACCCTCTCGTCTACCGGGATGAACTCCAACATACAGGCACCAAGCCGGGGGGCAATAAGTATTGCCACCCCTGCCCGGCGCCTCTCACCAGTGGCAACTCCAGAGTGGAAGAGAGTCCAACCCCTCTCGAGAAGACTGGTTCCAGAGCCCTTGCTATGCGTCAAAGTGAGGCCGACTATATCTAGCCGGAACTTCTCAACCTCGCGCACTAGCTCAGGCTCCTTCCCCACCAGAGAGGTGACGTTCCACGTCCCTAGAGCTAGCTTCTGCAGCCGAGGATCAGACCGCCAAGGTCCGTGAGCCGGCGGGAAGGGGGTCCCACATCATCGCTTCGGGCTGTGCCCGGCCGGGCCCCATGGGTATAGGCCCAGCCACCAGGCGCTCGCCCCCGAGCCCCACCCCCAGGCCTGGCTCCAGGGGGGGGGCCCAGTGACCCACGTCCGGGCGAGGGACACGCAAGACCATTTATTTGTATCATCATAAGCGGTCTTCTGAGCTACCCTTTGTCTGGCCCCTCCCCCCGGACCTGTTTGCCATGGGTGACCCTACCAGGGGCATAAAAGCCCCCGACAACAGAGCTCCTGGGGGTCATTGGGACACGCAAACCCCTCCACCACGGTAAGGTAGTAGCTCAGGGAGGGGTAATTATATAATTATAGCCTATAATAATAATAATAATAATAATAATAATAATAATGCCATTGTTATTAGCCTGTTATTATATCCAAACATTGCACAACAACACCTACTTTAAATATGTATTTTTGCACACGCACGTAGGCCTATCATTACACACGCTCGTGTATTAGCCTACATATGGCCGTTAAATTTTACATTTGGCCGGTTAATTAGAATCTCATCGGCCACGTTGGCCGGCCAAAAAAATGGCTAGCGGAAACCCTGGACTGCGGCACTCCTTGCTTTGTCATGAACTCAAACTCCCTCCTCCTTGCGCCAATTGGTCCATCCACTTTTTGGTTTCTGAAAATTGGTTTCAACTCGCTCAATGGGCCAGACTGATCTTCAGTGAGAAACGGCGATGTGAACTTGCGAGATCAGTGTGGTCTCACAATGTTCATGGCAAATATGACCAAATAGTTAATCTATTTAGTTGAGAAGCTTTTCTGTAATTGCAAGTGTATTGCATCCATAATCTCATTGTCTTTGTTATGTATGGTTGCACCCTGTCTGTCTGTCTCAGGAGCGACACCCAGGAGACAGTAAGAACTACAATGAGTGTATCCGGCATGAGACCATGAGGGTGGCTGTCTGTGATATGCTGGATGGAAAAATACCTTGTCCTGAAGCGCTGTGGTGAGACCTGCAACCTTTTTCCTATCACTCCCTTTTTTCTCTTCGCCCATTATTCTCTAGTGATATGCTGTCTTCTTCTCATTCTTTTGCTACTTGCCATAGCCATTTCTGTTTTTAAGTTTTACTTTGCAAAAACAAACTCGTAGTTACTAGGGATGCAAAGGTACTCGGTAAAATATTGAACCGTTCGGTCCGCTATGCATGGGACAATACACCCTTATGGACTGTGTGTGTGTGTGTGTGTGTGTGTGTGTGTGTGTGTGTGTGTGTGTGTGTGTGTGTGTGTGTGTGTGTGTGTGTGTGTGTGTGTGTGTGTGTGTGTGTGTGTGTGTGTGAAGAAGCACCGGCTTCATTCAAATCTCCGGTGTGGGTTCGCCGTTGAATACAACGACGAGGGAGTGAAAACTGTTGACAGGAATTTTACTGTCTGCAAACATTGTTTGAAACATGCCCCATACTCAAAAGGAAACACAAGTAATATGACCAAGCATCTCCAGTGTAAGCATTCTGATATAACGCTTCCTGAACACAGGACGGTCCAACAAAAGGTAACACCAGCGAAACAACTGTCTATTCAGAGTGCTTTTGAACAGACCTACAGTGCCACTTCAGACAAACACAAGAAAATAACCTGTGCAGTGGGAGCATTTATTGCTAAAGATTTTCAGCCTTTTTTTGTGGTCGAAGATGTGGGGTTTCGTCATTTAATGAAAATGCTCGACCCAAGTTATGTTATGCCCTGCCGTACACATTTCAGCAACATTGTAATTCCCAAACCTCTATGACAAAGCGCGCAAAGCCATTGAAAATGATTTGGCTCAAACCAATATATATATATATATATATATATATATATATATATATATATATATACATATATATATATATATTATTCAGTACACCAGTGATACTGGTATGTTTACAGTTTTTGCTGACAAGCCAAATAAGGAGAGAATTTTGGGAGAAAGAAAAAAAGTCTCTTTACGCACAAAACATGTACCAAAAGCGTGGCCCAAAAAACGGTAGTGCAACAGTACGGATCGTACCGTTGCACCCCTAGCAGTTACTCACCCTGATATGTCAATGGTTCGCTCATTATGGGCTGGCTGCAGTCATATTGTCAATAAATAAGATTGCAGAAGTAGTCAATTAGAACCTGACAGCTCTGTCTATATCATCTTTCAAAATTGTAATCCAGAAGCAAATATCCTATGCAATATCTTTCTAAATTTACCTTGGTTTCTAAGTTGGTTCCAACAACAAACTTGGGCTGCAGCCACTCAGGTGACATAGGAGACGTATTTGAAATTGGCAGACTTATATTTCTATATAGAAGAATGGAATCAATCCGAGTAGTCTGAATTTCTGTTCCTCTTTAAAATAAAGTTGACCGGCGCCATTACCGACCTTGGCTTTGTAAGCCAAGGCTTAATGTTATCACCAGAGGCTCCAGTTTAACGTTCAAATTGATAGTTATAATTCTAAAATAAGTTCTTAGAAATCATACACCGTGACTAGTACAGAAATGTAATGCAAAATAACAATTAATTACAAAATAAGTAATGTAATTGCATATTTGCATTACATCTTTACAATATAAATGCACTCAAATGTCCATAGGCCAATATAAAGATACAGCCCATCACTACTGGGCCATAGTGCTAATCCTATTTCCAGATATGTAGCCAGAATAAATAACCTGGCCATCTTTTCAGGTGTCGAAATGTTCCCTGTAGTGCTGATAAACCTGATGCCACGCAGAAAGTGTTTTCTGGCTTATTTTGCAACAAGAGGAAATTGTGCCTTGTTGGTATTTTTCTCTCTCTATAGATCACTGGATATAAATGGCCATCTTGGATTTCCTAGTGTTTTCTTGTGTGGATATGACCCTATCTGTCATAGATTGTCACTTTCAGCTAATGACCGTGTTGGGGATCTTGGGGATATATGTACATCGTATATGTGTTATTTCTAGGGGTGTGATGGAGAAGTCTTTTCTGGAGTACTATGACTTCTATGAAGGAGTCTGCAAGGAAAGACTCCACCTACAGGGGCAGAACATGCAGGTAAGAAACACCAGTACATCTTATTTACAATAGTAAATACAATACAGTAAAGTTGTATTGAATTTGTTCATAAGGATGCCTACATTCTTTGGGGATCAAACTCAGTACCTTTTTGGCTGGGATTCAAACACCTTAGCGCCTACACTGTCCTGCCCTCTATAACTACAGACAGCAACAGACGTCTCCTTTTCACATCTTTATGCATTTCTTTTACAATAAATTTAAACTACTTTTCAAAATGTATCAAGTACCGAATTCTGTGCAAATACTAGTATATCACCATTTGTGGATGCCAAAATGTGAACACGGACTGGTTCTTTTCCGGTACACCGAACAACCCTGGTCCATTGTTATTTTATTCCAACTCATATTATCCACCCCCCAAGGACCCATTCGGAGAGAAGCGCGGGCGGTTCGACTACCAAGGCCTGCTCGCCCGCCTTGGAGCCACACACCTCAGGATCCGCCAGAAAAGCCCAGCGGAGGACGAGCACAACGGGGACTCTGACTCAAATAGCAGTTCCTCGGAGACGGACCCAGACAGTCAGGGCAGCTCTCAGCCCTGACCCACCAGGTGACCTTTCACCTCAAACAAACTTTCGATCCCATGCCGTGTGATGTGAAATGTATCATTGTTACTCATTATTTATTATTACTTATTCTTTTTGCACAGTGAAAAACAAAATGGCCGCTGATGTTTTCAGGATACATCAAAGAATGGGAGCCATGGCAATGCAAGATCAGAACACAATTGGCTGGATGTGATGGCGCAAAAAGGAGAGCATGGCCTGTAAAAGAGGGACTTTTGAGGAAAATAGCACCAGCTACTAGCTAATTGCTGTTAAATTCTATGTTCATCTGGTAAGTTGAAATTCTCTACCAGTAAAGTTGACAGCTACGCCCTCCTCCCCTTATGATTTTGGAGGTACACTATTGTATTCTGGAATAAAACTGTAAAACAAAAACTGTTCAAAAGGTGCAGGGCTGTTCAATGACATTACTAGCTACAGTGACTGGGGAACAATCAATAGCTTTCTTTCCTTGGGCCGTTCAACAACAGATTGGACCAAATAGGATAAGGTAATATACGGTGTAAGTTTATTTTCTTTCTTTCTTTTTTTACCCAAAACCTGAATGCTTGTGATTGTGAAATATAATGTGCTGCGCTGTCCATGGGATGTCTTCTTGTAGTTAAAAAGCCAGTGGGCATTTTGAATAGGTTCATGACCTAGTATGCAGTGATGGAGGAAACCGTGGCATGACATTGGTGTCTATTACATGTCAGGAAGGAGGAATTTGCATTCTCGATTAGGAGTAATGCAGAGAATGTAGAAGGTGCTCTTGGCCTCCTCAGACAAGTCTCCAGTCTCCCCTCTCCAGAGTCTAGCCTATGAGTCTAGCCTACGCCACCCCATGCATTGTTTTCCAAATCTGGCCACGTCAAGCCTAGCTTAGAGGCCTGGCTCCAAAAAACAAATGGTTTTGTAAATCTAAATCCTTTTACTTGCGTTGTACTGAAAATGTTGCAATGTGATTGACCACTGTTTTTCAGACGCTAATGGATTTAAAAAATAATAAATAATAATAATAAGCACAAGAATAAAATGATGGCGACTGCAGCACCACCTAGTGGTCACTTAGCTTGAAAAACAACAACCATGCCTGCTGTAAAGCTGTACGCTGCTGGCCTATACTGCACCCCAGCCAGCAGCAAAGAGGGATATGGCCGCAAATCAAATCTCTCTTGGAAGATATCCATTCCTACTTCCATTAGTGTTTGCTTCTTTTCTTGTTCTATTTGTTTTTACCGTTGTGTTGAAATAAATCACTAATTACAATGGGCGGTCAATGATGATGTCTCCATCCCATCTTGTGTTCAGTGTTCTTCTGAACAGATTAACTAAGGATTAGTGATTGGCTTCGTGTTTATATCCTTTTAGAAAAAGGTGGAATCTAGTCTTAACATTAATAAAATATGTGACAGCCATGAAGAGATTTTTTCTATAGCGCACACCTTCAAATTACGCTCACAAAAATGGAGACAAAGTGAGGTCAATCAAACACATAATGAGGAGGCGGCAGCGGCATGTTTAAAAAGCCTCCTGAGCTGCAGGGATCAGCGGGTCGGTCTTTATCACATTTCACGGGCTCACGTCGGGTTCGGGCTGTCTTCATTCATTATCAGACAAAAAATGACGACTCGCTAAATAAAATTTAGGCAAGAAAGTATATTGAAACAATATCCAAAGTACCAAAAGGCTGAGAAGTGACATTTTGCGAAGAGTCGACTCGTTCCGCATCGCAGTTGAACTGTTAAGTGTTTGTGGGGGGGGCGTTTTAATTATAAATAATCAGTAGCCTAAATCAGTCTGGCAAGAGATCTAACATGACCGCGGTTATTTCTCATTAATTGTATCGATCCTCTTACTGAGTGAGCAGTCGTTCGTTCAAACCCAGTAGGCCTGAAGAAAGTGAAGACATAAGTAGTAAATATAGGAAACTAAAGGATCATGGTTTCTTTACTGTGAAACGGACTGAACTGAACAGCTGAGCCGTGTGCGCAGCGGAGTTCAAGCCTGCAGGAGCACGAGCTCGTTCATACATTAAAAGTTATTATTCACTGAATCACTACTTAAAACAGGCATTTAAATGAAGGCATGAAAAGACCAACTGACATGACTGTAGTTACTGACTAGGGTGCGCTGTTGAGAATTGTGAACCAGATTAAATGACATTAAATGAATGATTAGATGTAATTTTCTTTTAAAGGTTTTTTTACATTGATTTGAAAATAGTAATATTTTCAAATCAATGTGCAGGGAGTGCATTTGCACCCCCTGCACCCGCAGTAAAAGCGCCATTGGGTGTTGTGTATTCTATTTAATAATGTTACATTTGGTAGGATCTAGCCCAACAGGAGGTGGTGTAATTTGAGGGTGACCTTGAGGTCAAGTACACTTGGGGGTGAGCGTCTGTTATATGAAAGAGGGCCTAAAGGACATAAGATTATCAATCTGGTGGCTCTAGCCCAACCGGAAGTGATTCAAATGGGTATTTCAGAGGTCAGCAGAAGATTTTTTTTTAAAACACCATTAATAGGGGCCTAGAATGACTTTTTATATGAATCAGGGCATTAAACTCCAAGGCCGTGTTCCGATATCTGTGAGTACACTAACTTCCGTGAGTACACTTCAACATAGTACACTATCCGTACTCAATAGGTACGCAGAGCTTCAGATGTTAGTGCTGAGTACTCTGTGGCGCACTTAACGGAAATGACATCAGCTGCGCGGCCGCGTCACCCGCCAAACACGTAAATTCATTAGACGTTCTCTGAGCGCGGCTCCGCCTCTTCCGCTACGTAGCTAAGATGGCTGCCGTTGAGTACGCATAGTGTACCTCGTAGCACACTCAGCATTTTGGCAGTTTTGAGTACACATACGGGTCCTTTCAAGTACACTTCTTTTGCCGCGATCATAATCGGAACACCCTACGTACTCAAACTAGGTATACTAAGTACGGGTAGTACGGCTATCGGAACACGGCCCAAGACTATACATTTGGAGGATCTAGCCCAACAGGAAGTGACCGAATAATCTTCCTACACTGCCACCAAGTGGACAAAAAAAAGTATGAATTTTGACACATTACGTGCCACCACCACGTAATGCGGTGTAAAGATGTGGTCATTTCACGTATTTCTGTGACGTCAGGTTGGTATTACCCATAAAGCTCCTTTCCTTAGTGCGCGAGTGTGATGTGTGCGCCTGACTCATTCCAATAAACAGTAACACTGATTCCTTTGTTAAAATGATGTTTTATTTATTGCGTTACCTTCAATCTTTCTTTACATTTAAATTTAAGAAACCCGCGTGGCTGCACTCTAAACTAGTCAACTAAACTCCATAGTTCTTCGTGTTTACATGCCGTCGCGTCTTTTCTTAAAGGCACACAACGCATTTCCGTCGGCTCAATACATTAACAATAAGTCGCACATAAGTCAGCGTATATCGCGCAAACAATACTGAAAACATACACAATTTAACTATAGATAATATTAGGGTGTATATATATATATATATATATATATATATATATATATATATATGTGTGACCGGGGCAGCTGTATACCCCTGACAATTATGTGACAACGCCACTCCGGGACTTTCAGCCAGAGAATACTACAGGTTCGTATGTTTAAAGGGGGAAACATTTTTATTTACAGTTAAATTTCATATTAATTAAATAGGAAGTCTCAGCTTAAAAAAAATGAAAAAAAAGGCATTTAGTCCAAAATACATACTTCTACATGTTAAAGTTTACCGCTATCCTGGGGTATTGTACCAGTACAAGGTGACTGTCAGGGAGGCCTACAGGAGTGGGGGAGTTAAGGGGAAAGAGGCCACCACCAGGTACCCGAAAGGAGGGGGGGGGGTCTCACAGTAAAACAAAAGACACATACAGGTTAGAGCACAGCAAATATTAAGCATGCAAAATAAAAAGCAGAATGAGGAAAACCCTCCACCTAGTGAGCCACCACACAACCTATAACCAGTTCCCCTGTACTGGGATTAAAAGAACCCCAGGAATAAGGTTAACTCGAGTTGGTTCTTCAAAAGAAAGAAAACAAGAGGTACAAAGAAACAACTAAACCAAACTAAGCGAAGACCAAAACCAACTAACACAAGTTAATCAATGTTCAATAAAGGAAAATAGCCATAGGTACACAACATGTATTTTTCAAAAAGGGGCAAAAACAGCAGTGGCTAGAGCTCAGCTACAGCACCAGGAGCCGACATCACCTCCCCATTCCTGTTAGGAGAAGCACATGTCACACACCATGCCTGGGACAATTGCACCCAACCATCCACGCACCCATCAAACAACAACAAAAGAAGATGAAGAGCACACATAAAACCACTCATCTCTGACAACAGACATACCTGGGAGCTGCGCACCCACAAGCCTACTGCTAACTGCCTGCAGCTGCATTTATAAAGGGAGCCAGGAATCTAACCTCAGCTGTTGTCAATCACTGATTGAGGAGGCGTGGCCAAACAGGCAGAGGAGAGAGGGAGAGCTCTACCTGTCACAATAACTCTACCTGTCACACACACATATATATACAGTATATATACACTCACCGGCCACTTTATTAGGTACACCTGTCCAACTGCTCGTTAACGCAAATTTCTAATCAGCCAATCACATGGCAGCAACTCAATGCATTTAGGCATGTAGACATGGTCAGGACGATCTGCTGCAGTTCAAACCGAGCATCAGAATGGGGAAGAAAGGTGATTTAAGTGACTTTGAACGTGGCATGGTTGTTGGTGCCAGACGGGCTGGTCTGAGTATTTCAGAGACTGCTGATCTACTGGGATTTTCACGCACAACCATCTCTAGGGTTTACAGAGAATGGTCCGAAAAAGAGAAAATATCCAGTGAGCGGCAGTTCTGTGGGCGCAAATGCCTTGTTGATGCTAGAGGTCAGAGGAGAATGGCCAGACTGGTTCGAGCTGATAGAAAGGCAACTGTAACTCAAATAACCACTCGTTACAACAGAGGTATGCAGAAGAGCATCTCTGAACGCACAACACGTCGAACCTTGAGGCGGATGGGCTACAGCAGCAGAAGACCACACCGGGTGCCACTCCTGTCAGCTAAGAACAGGAAACTGAGGCTACAATTCGCACAGGCTCACCAAAATTGGACAATCGAAGATTGGAAAAACGTTGCCTGGTCTGATGAGTCTCGATTTCTGCTGCGACATTCGGATGGTAGGGTCAGAATTTGGCGTCAACAACATGAAAGCATGGATCCATCCTGCCTTGTATCAACGGTTCAGGCTGGTGGTGGTGGTGTAATGGTGTGGAGGATATTTTCCTGGCACACTTTGGGCTTATTAGTACCAATTGAGCATCGTGTCAAAGCCACAGACTACCTGAGTATTGTTGCTGACCATGTCCATCCCTTTATGACCACAGTGTACCCATCTTCTGATGGCTACTTCCAGCAGGATAACGCGCCATGTCATAAAGCGCGAATCATCTCAGACTGGTTTCTTGAACATGACAATGAGTTCACTGTACTCAAATGGCCTCCACAGTCACCAGATCTCAATCCAATAGAGCACCTTTGGGATGTGGTGGAACGGGAGATTCGCATCATGGATGTGCAGCCGACAAATCTGCAGCAACTGCGTGATGCTATTATGTCAATATGGACCAAACTCTCTGAGGAATGTTTCCAGTACCTTGTTGAATCTGTGCCATGAAGGATTAAGGCAGTTCTGAAGGCAAAAGGGGGTCCAACCCGGTACTAGCAAGGTGTACCTAATAAAGTGGCCGGTGAGTGTATATATATATATATATAGCTTAAATTGTAATGAGAGACTGGGAATACATTGTTACCACATGTACTGTGACATGTTTATTGATACAATACACCAACAACCAACATCAGGTGTGTCAGACTAGTAAGAACATGATGCTTTACCTGTGCACGCTGTATATATGTTGCGAGGCAATTATCACCTGAAATCGACAATACAAAATATGGTCTGTTTTTATACCCAATGAGAACGTGAAATATAGCCTAGGTTTCAAATAGATTACATTTAGGCTACAACGTTTAATTTGACACCTTATGAGAACGTGTAGTAAATGTTGTAAATACAACCCATTCTAAATGATGGTTTGACCCCAATGGTTTGACACCTAATGAGAATGTGTAATAAACGGTAGGCCTTTATGGTTTCTTTAGTTATGTGTTGATTACAACATTAATTGAACATTGTTCAATTTACGTTCCCCAAGAGTATTAGCGTTCCCCAAGAGTAGGCTATTGCATCAAGTAAATTAACCAAGAACTGAACCATTAACCATTAATTAGGCTGTGAGGATGCCGTGGTCTGGTTTAAGTAAAATGACTGGGGCCATGCACATGATATGATGAGTACACTCACATACACAATGTATGTGAGTGGCCACTCCCTCAATGTGTTTTCCCAACAGGTTTTATTGGTAGTGGCACCATTTAAATAACAGCATCTGCAGTAGTAAAAACTACAACAACCGAACAAAAGATGAACAAGATGTTTTTCCATTCGCCATTCTTGGCATTCCCCATTACAATGCAAATGAATATTTCAAGCTTTGAATAATCATTTTCTGAACGAATATTCCAATAGTTAATTTAAAAACAAAAGGAAATTCACAGTGCGTATCTTTCCCTGTCTGAATCAGAGCCGGTGTCGTGCCAAAAAGTGATTGTCTGCCAGAATCTGATTTCACCTGCCAAAAATTGATTGAAGGCCAAATACAGTTATTCAAAGGTTATTTCTGCCTAAATATGACTTGATCTCATTCATAAGCTTCATAATATAAACACTGGAGCTCACAGGACACCTTGGAATTCTTTTAAAGGACCATTACAACACAAAATAGGCATTTTCACCTGCCAATTGATTGAAGAACAAACGTTAAACTTTCGAAGACACGTGCCTTTGCTATAATTACATTCTAATACAGTTGTGTGTATCTGCATATTATGGCAGTTTAATCCAGAGAAAAGCAGACGTTTTTGCGCTACGCTCAACGGGCTGCTGTGCCTGCGGAAATCAGATTCTGGTAGACAATCCCTTTTTGGCACGACACCGGCGGAGACCACTGCTGCAGAATCGCGTTTTTCTAAAGCAGTTCAATTCGTTGAAACAAATGTTATTGTAATAACGCAAAATGCAAAACTACAATATCACGTAGCATTGCTAAGTGGACGTCAGTCGCTTTCAGATCCACTCATCGGTCCGAGTCCGACTCTGTTACGGCAGAGCTTCAATGTAACCTAAATGTTTCACACGGCTTCCACAGTATGAGAGTTTTGTGATCTTTTTCTCTGTTGTCTATTTGGATGGAGTCATCCATCTTTCCTCCAACCCTGGAAGCTTACGGATGTCCGGGAAACAAAGTGACCTGAGACAGTGGGCACTGTGAGCTGAGACAATGGGCACTGTGAGCCGAGACATTGGGCACTGTGAGTCGAGACAGTGGGCACTGTGAGTCGAGACAGTGGGCACTGTGAGCCGAGACAGTGGGCACTGTGAGCCGAGACAGTGGGCACTGTGAGTCGAGACAGTGGGCACTGTGAGCCGAGACAGTGGGCACTGTGAGCTGAGACAGTGGTACTGTGTGTGATCACAATGCTTCTGGTTTATTCAGGTTGTTGGAACATATTTATACAGTATCAAAAACAAGTTGTATGCGGCCTGTCAAGGACCTGTCGAGAATAATGTCTTCAGCACCCCCAAGATGACTGAGTATTTAAAGAAGCAGTACAATGTCACTGAGTAATGAGTGAAGCAGGTACAAGTCCTACACAAGAGGTACAAGTTTATACAGTAGTTCACATTTAGTGTGGGGAAAGAGACATTACACCTTGGGCTGGAGAAACCTTACAGGCGTCTGAAGGATGACAGATGAGGTGGTCGCTCTGCCCTCGCACATTTAGTCTAAACATGAAGAATTGCCACACAGCAAAGTGGACGGTTACCAACACACAAATATAGTAAAGCATAATACCACGTTCATATTGACACACCATACACAACTCCTAACAGTTGCCCTCTTTTATTCTCGAAGAATAACAAAACAAACAGGAGTTGTGAATAATACTTTTCGTATAAGCCTTGGCGCCGAAGACTATCGTTTCAAGATATGCAGCATCATAGCAGAATTTGAACATTTTACAGTTCCCCCACAATTGCCCTTTTTAGTAAGCATACCTCAAAGAACAGGGATTGTACTTCCTCTAGTTTAAGAGCTGAGGGAGACTAAAAAGAAATGAAAACAAACACTTATTTCAAAATCTAAGCAATGAGCATTTTCCAGTACAGTAAGTACGCTTTGTCGCATAAGCAATTGTCCCTACCTGGAGCCTTATACTGTACATGTACCATAAAACAACTTAAGGCATATGAGTAGGTGCCTTTTTGATTTAAGAATCTAAAAGAGGATCCCTAAAATTAACATACTGGCATTGCCTCTTCAGTAGGCACATAAACTTAAAACAATATTTTTTAATCTTTCATTTCTAATATTCCTGATAATGTCAACACAATCTAATTCAACAGTGAATCCCACCCTTGGTCTCAACGTAGTGTTGAGGACCCACAGGAACATCTTTAGTATTAAAGAGACCCCAGCAATGTATGTCAGTCATGTAATCATCATTCACCCAGACTCTGGAGGATCGATCATCGTCATCGTGGGGTGAACTGTGGAATCTCCATGTTCACTATGGGGACATTGAGAGAGAGAGAGAGAGACCTCCACTCACAGAATAATTCCAGCTAGTATTTTCACAGTTGCATCTTCTTTTGCACATGGAAGCGCTTCCTCTGACTTAGAGAACTGATCTACTATGACAAGCACATATTTATTAGGTCGTTTAGGGGGCATGTGTGTACAATCTATTTGTAGTGACTGAAATGAGTAGCTAAGAATCCATTTTACAGTTCTTTGTATCCAAGAATACAAAATATTTATTATGTCTATTACGACCCCCTTTTGGCCGACATGAGACATACCATGTAATGCCAGTAATGGAAAAGTGCGAGTTGGTAATGCTTACTGGGATAGTAATGCATTTTTATGCCAGTATTCTATATCAGCTGGTGTTGCCTGTGTGTTGCCTATAATTATCTGAAAACATATACATTGATATACTTATAGATATACATCATCTTTCCAGACCCACATTCACACTCTGTAATTACTGCTAGTTTTTCCATCATAGGTGTTCAGTATTTATCACCGAGTGTCAGGATCCTTGCGCCGACTCTGCGGGTCCCTGGCCCGGTATGACTCCTCCACTCCACTGCACCTGTCCCACAGGGAGGCCTGAGGCCCGTAGGGATGATAAGTCAGCTAAGCGGCCCAAGGTCCCACTTCTGACACCAAATTGTTATGGAACATCTTGAACTTTCAATGATCAGACGGTTTGACTTAAAACTAATATGATTAGGTTTTATGCTTAATAGTGAAGTAATATACTGTATATAAAGAATATAAAGAAAGTAGGAAGAGAAAATAATCAAACAAAAGCATCAGCTGATGGGTCCCACAATACCACATGCATCTAATGCCTGTCAGAGAGATAATATACAATTCAGAACTATCCCAGGAGGCTCCTTTCTCCCAGCGTCAACCTTAGGCGCCAACAACTGATAGGAGGGAGAACAGGGAATTTATGATACCCTTGCCATGCACAGATATAGAAGCAATAATTGAAGGCCGAATCCCCTGCAGACCCAGCTCTCCCAAGTCACACCAGCCTTGAGGCCTAAGTTTACTTGGAAAAGTACTGAGTGTACTAGCGTTCACGCATTGTTGTTAAGCGATGTGATGGACGCAGGCAAAGCATGGGTCAGCACGAGAACATAAAGAATTTCCATTACATCCACATTTTTTTTATTTCTGTATTTCTTCACCCAAAGGGAATCAAGAAAGTCAACAATGGGGAATGTCAAGAAATGAGAATGTCAAGAATCACCAATGTCAAGAATGGCCAATGTCAAGAACTATATAATGCAAATGAGGGGGGCGGTTCAGTCTAATAATGTGATGCTGTCTCCCAATTCCCATTGGTTGATCAGGCAACAATACCAGCAATAGGGCTTCACCAGTCAAAACATGGCAGGAGTGGACGTCAACAGATGCTTGAGCCTCTGCCCCTTTGCCTTCTTAAGCAACAGTGCCCTTTTTCTGCAGGTTTTTAAAAAAAATAAGCAATTCAAATATATCTGTATTTCACTCAGGAGAGACTAGTATTAAAAAATGAACCACAACATTTATTGACAACACATTTGGCGATTAGACACTGTAGAAGAATGGATTTATTGGTTTACTTTAAAATATCATATGCGTTAAAACTAGGCCCCACTCAAAGAAAGTATTTATATTTTGATGGCGTACTCGTTGTCCTGGGTGACTTCAACATCCAGCCAGAGAAGTTGCACTCATCCGATTTAACCAGCTTTTTCACCACATTTGACCTAACACTCTCCCCCTCCCCTCCTACCCACAGGGCTGGGCCCAGTTTCCCGAAAGCATCGTTAGCCTAAGTGGTTCGTTAAGTTCGTCGTACGAACATCACATCGTTGCGTAACGACCGTCGTTAAGATGCTCGTAGCTAACGAGGGCTCCAGCTGTCCTCGTAGCGCGCTACGAGCGTCTTAACACATCCAATACCACTGAGTGTCCAGCTGGTGACGCTAAAGTTACGATAGGCTATACAGCTTAGTCTATGTTATACCATGGTCCGGGTGAATACTCGATTCTGATTGGTTGAAGATTATAGAGCGGAGCTCTATAATCTTATCTTTGATGTACACCTAGGAAAGACGTTGACGCTATGAAGACGCTATGGCCACGTTGCTTGGCAACGCCTGCATACGGGAGATATTAAATAGTCCGCTCGACTTATACAAATAAAAAAACCTCACGATTGTAACTCTACAACACATTAAAGTATTATTAATTGATTAAATATTAACAGAAATGAATGGACGACGCGGAGGCGTGAACCGCGGAGGACGGTTCTGTTAATGGACACCTCGAAGGGCATTATCCCGCTTATACCATGGCCACTTACGAAAGAAAGAAACATTTAATCAATTAATAATACTTGAATGTGTTTTAGAGCTAAAATCGTGAGGTTTTTTTTTTTTTACAAGTCGAGCGGACTATTTAATATATCCCGTATGCAGGCGTTGCCAAGCAACGTGGCCATAGCGTCTTCATAGCGTCAAGGTCTTTCCTAGGTGTACTTTTCAACCTACACCCTCCAGCCAATCAGAATCGAGTATTCACCCAGACCATGGTATAATATGTATTTCAGCACCGTGTCAGTGGACAGGTACAAGGCTACGACCGATCGTTAGATCTGTGCACGCGCGTTCATGTTAAGAGGAGTTTCGGGAAACGCACGGAAAAAAATAACGATCGTTCGAAAGATGATTCGTAAGAAGGATCGTAAGATGGATCGTACATCGTTATCGGGAAACTGGGCCCTGGGAACCAACTCAACCTTGTCTTCACAAGGTCCTGCTGAACCTCGGCCCTCTCCGTTACCCCATTCTCCGTGTCTGACCATCACTTTGTTGCTTTCTCTCTCCCCTTGAAGTCCTCCACCTCCCTTCCCCCTACTCCTCATATTGTCACCTCCCGTCGTAACCTGAAATCGATCTCTCCCTCTACTCTCGCCTCATCTGTTCTCTGTTCTCTACAATCTCCTGAACAATTCTCTCTTCTTTCCACCGAGGAAGCCTCCTCGACCCTGCTATCCTCCCTCTCGTCCTCCTTGGACTCCCTCTGTCCCCTTTCCTCCAGACTAGCATGATCTTCTCCCCCTTGGCTGTCCAAAACTCTGCGGGCTTGTAGAACAGAGCTACGGGCAGCTGTGAGAAAGTGGAAGAGATCAGACTGTTCGGAGGGCCTCTCTCGCTAACTTCACCTCCTCTCAGACTTTCGCCTCTACTGTGTCAGCAGCCAAATCTACCTTCTACTGCACCAAGATCAACTCCTCTGCCTCCAACCCTAGGACACTGTTTTCCATGTTCTCTTCTCTCCTCACCCCGCCCCCGCCTCCATCCCCTTGCTCCCTCACAACTGATGACTTTGTCACCTACTTTACTAAGAAGGTGAAGGCCATCAGCTCCTCTTTCACCCCTACCACTATCCTCACTACCACCACTCCCACCTCTGTCCGCCTCACCCACTTTACCCTTCTCTCCCCTGAAGAGGTGCACAAACTAGTAATGAATCACCATGCCACTACATGCCCCCTTGACCCCATCCCTTCTTCCCTTTTCCAAGCCGTCTCGAGCGACATCCTGCCTCACCTCCCTCATCAACTCTTCTCTCACTTCAGGCCTTATTCCAGCATCCTTCAAGATTGCTAGAGTCAAGCCACTCCTCAAGAAACCTACCCTTGACAATGCTGACATCCAGAACTACAGACCAGTATATCTCTTCTCTCGTTCCTCTCTAAAACTCTGGAACATGCAACCTGCTTGATCCTTATCACTCAGGTTTCAAGACTGCACACTCCACTGAGACAGCCCTCCTCACAGTGAGTCCCTCCACGCCGCCAAAGCCTCGTCCATCTCATCGGTTCTCATTCTCCTTGACCTGTCTGTGGCATTCGACACCGTGAACCACCAGATCCTCCTCACCACCCTCGCAGAACTCGGCATCACTGATTCTGCGCTATCCTGGTTCACATCCTACCTGACGAACCGCACTTACCAGGTCACGTGGAATGGCTCCTTGTCCGAACCCTGCTCTGTTGACACTGGCGTCCCTCAAGGCTCAGTATTAGGACTGCTTCTGTTCTCCATATACACTAGATCTTTAGGCTCTGTAATCACTTCGCATGGTTTTTCCTATCACTGCTACGCAGATGACACTCAGCTATTCCTCTCTTTCCCCTCCTCTGACAGCCTGATTGCAACTCGCATCTCAATATGTCTAGAAGACATCAGCACCTGGACGTCTGCACACCACCTGAAGCTCAATCTCAACAAGACTGAGCTCCTCTTCTTGCCGGGGAAGGACTAACCTCACATGGACCTACTGGTAACTGTTGAGGATGCTGTGGTGGGTCCTACACCAACTGCGAGGAACCTCGGCATAATACTGGATGACCAACTGTGCTGCACAGCCAACATCACAGCGGTGACCTGATCATGCATATTTGCTCTCTACAACATCCACTGAATCCGACCCTTCCTCACAAGGGAAGCAGCGCAGCTCTTGGTCCAAGCACTTGTCATCTCCCGCCTCGACTACTGCAACTCGCTCCTGGCTGGACTCCCTGCCGCCGCGATCAAGCCTTTGCAGCGCATCCAGAACGCGGCAGCATCCAGTGGCTCCCTGTAGCAGCTCGTATCAGATTCAAGACGATGGTACTGACTTACAAGTCTGTCAACGGAACCGCCCCGACCTACCTTCAAGCACTAGTCAGATCCCACGCCCTGGCTAGAGCCCTCCGCGCAACTACCTCGGCCGGCCGGCTGGTACTGCCATCCCTGAGAGCAAGCAAAGGTCGCACAGCTAAGTCACAACTCTTCTCCGTCTTGGTGCCACTATGGTGGAATGACCTCCCTGCTGAGGTGAGGACCGCAGAGTCGATCACCTGCTTCCGCAAGAGACTCAAGACATACCTGTTCAGATTTCACCTGGACCCCGCTTAGCATCCTTTCCTCAACTACCCCTCCCCCTCCCACAAATAAAAAATAAATACATTTTAAAAAACGCAATTATTCTGTGTTTGTATGTCCTGGCTCTTACTTGATATTCGGCATTTAGTATTTTCGCACTTATATCTGTTGTATACTAGCAATCTAAGTTAACTTAGCAATTGGGTGTTTGAAACTCATTCTTGTGAAATCCTTACTTTACTGATAGCGATTTACTGTTGCACTTTCTTCTAACAAATGTACTTATTGTAAGTTGCTTTGGACAAAAGCATCTGCTAAATTCCCTAAATGTAAATGCATGCATTTTCCTGATATAAGGCGGGTGTTTTATAGTAATATTTTAAATGGTGATTAGTGAGACTTAGAAGTCTCAAACGGAGGAATGTAGAAGAATGGATTTATTTGTATATTTTAAAATATCATTAACCTCAGAACTATGCCCCACTCAAAGCATATACTGTGATCCTCTCTATAAGCAATTGAGATGTTGAAATGAGCAAGTTATCCCCCTCCCTGCCAGACCTCTGTCTCTAACCTGGACCCCCACTGTTCCTGAAGAGGTGATCAGGAACCAATCAAAGTGTTGGGCTTTGCATTAAATGGCCTCCTTTGTTATATCAATCAGACAACAGATCCCACACAGACCAACTGTTCCAACTGGTCTGTGCCTTTAACTTTTAATGTGGTTTCCGTTCTTACCCCCCTCCCTGCCAGACCTTTGTCGCTAACCCCCCACTGTTCCTGAGTAGTTGATCAGGAACCAATAGAGTTATTGGACTCAATATTAATTAACCTCATTTTCTGTTTAAACCAAGACAGGGAGTGAACAATTTGTGATTGGCTTGTTCAAATTACGTAACCCAATAGGAAATATGGGGATGCACCTTTTTATGTTGTAAAGCCTATCGAAGGTGTGTTTACAGGTAACAATGGGAGGGCCTCCGATAGCCCTGCCCTTGCCATGTGTTGTGTAATACTGTTGTGTGTGAGAAATGAATGAGAGAGTGTGTGTCGTGGCAGACAGCCCTGTGGCAGGCATGTGGAGACAGTCCTGAGGAGTTAGTTAGGTTGAGTCAGCTCAGTAAGTAAGCCCTACGGAGTTCAGGCCTGTGAAGCTCGTCAGGTGAGTTGAGCTCTGTTGAGTTCAGCTCTGTGACCTATTGTTGGAGGCAGTCACCCCAAAGGGACTGTGCTGGTGATGTTGGGTATCCTGCGTGAGCCTGTGAATAAAGGATTCTAAGCGGGGTCCAGGTGAACTCTGAACAGGTGGGTCTTGAGTCTCTTGCGGAAGCTGGTGAGCGACTCTGCTCTGCAGAGAAGAGTTGTGACTTAGGTGTGCGACCTTTGCTTGCTTACAAAATAGTTGTGTTGTCAATTAAATCTAAAAAATAGTACGAGGTTCGGGACACAAACACCAGTCTCCTGGGTGAAAGTCCTGTGTTTGACCCAATTCACCCACCACAAACTTTGCCCTACATGTACTATATACTACAGCACCTGACCTCAGAGGCTTTCTGGCACAAAGGCATACTTCTGTGTGCACACAGCATGAAGACACCGTGAGAAATGGGAAAATTAATAAAGAAAAACGTAAATTAGACTTATTATTTCGTTTTGGTTTCCTTGTTTATTAGATTGTCCATTTCGAGCCTCTGATTTCAGACCAATAAGTTTAATTAATGCTGATAATAAAATAATTACAAAAGTTATAAATAATAGAATTACTAAAATACTTCCATTAATTATACATTTTAATCAAACAGGGTTTATTAAAGATAGACACTATAAAAACTAATGTTAGAACTTGTATATCTCTAACACAATTCGCTAAAAAAGAAAAAGTAGATGCGACACTGATGGCGGTGGATGCGGAAAAAGCGTTTGACCGCTTAGAGTGGAGCTACTTGTATGAGGTTTTAGATGCATACGACTTTCCAAAGGAAATTATAAAACTGATTAAAACGGTATACAAGTCTCCTATGGCATATGTCTACTCTAATGGTATTCTTTCAGAAGCAATTCATATAACTAGAGGCACAAGGCAGGGATGTCCCCTATCCCCTTCACTATTTGCCTTGGCGGTAGAGCCATTGGCTCAGAAAATACGCCAAACAGACAGGATAAGTGGGATTAATGTTGGCGGGGAATGTTATAAACTTGGTTTGTATGCTGATGATTTGATGTTGTATCTGACTAATACAGAAAAATCCATTCCATATCTGATGAAAATTATTGAGCAGTATTCAAAAATATCCGGTTACAAAATGAATATAGAAAAAACAGAACTTTTATCAACAACAGGACATTTACCTAAAACTGAGAACCTATTGAAATATAATTTTAAATGGCAAAAGGAAAGAATTAAATACCTAGGGTGTTATATCAGTTTAGATAAAACAAAACTATATAAAGATAATTATTCTCCATTAATTAAGGATCTTAAGGCTAGTCTAGATAAATGGACAGACTTACCTATTAATTTGATAGGCAGAATTAATTTGCTTAAAATGATATGGCTTCCAAAATTTCTTTTCATCTTTCAGACAATACCAATAATCCCTCCTAAAAAGTTTTTTGAAACTATCAACAAACTTTTCAGTTCTTTTATCTGGTCAAATAAGGCGCATAGATTAAGTAGGAAACTACTTCAGAATAATAGGAAAAATGGGGGGCTAAATCTCCCAAACCTTGAGCTATACTACTATTCTGCTCAGGCTTATTATATTAATACAATTATTAACAGGTCAGAGGAGGATACTTGGGTAAATATAGAGGATCATCAATTTAGGGGCACAAATCTGTTCATAGCTTTATTTTCAAAGGGGAAGATTAAAAATATCAACTTTGTCTCAAATAGTACATTACGAGCTTGGGAGAGAATAAAAAATATCCTAGGTATGGGAATCAAGGTTCCAAAGACCACACATCTGTGGAATAATCCATCCATTACCATTCAGGGGCAGGAGTTGGGGTGGAGATCATGGAGCGAGAGGGGAATAACAACTATCGGAGACATTACTACTGATACGAACATAAAGCCTTTCAAACAATTGGTAACAGAATTCAAATTAACCAATAAGGAGCTTTTTAGATACTTTCAACTGAAGAGCTGGATGACAGATAACCTTGATCTGTTATCCAGCTCTTCAGAGCCTCCTGCTATTCAGAAACTATTCTTGAATCCAGACAAAAACAAGCAATTAATAGGGAAAGTATATAAACACCTTGTTGAGGCACAAGAAAACAATTATTCATTACAAAAAATATATCAGGGTTGGAACAAAGATCTTAACATTGCTAATTCTGACACAATATGGAAGGAATGTCTAAATATAACCAACACTCTAACCACCAATGAAAATCTGCGGCTCATACAATACAAGCTCATGACCAGAATATATTACACAAGATCAAAAATAAATAAATTTGATGCCTCTTTCTCCCCTGTTTGTGTTAAATGTGGCGTACACGAGGAAACAATTATACATGCTTTCTGGGAATGTGAGAAGATCCGTAAGGGATGGTTAGAGATTCAAAAATGGATGACCACCACTTGTAAAATTAAATTTGAATTCACAGCCATGAGATGTATTTTCCAAAGTACAAACACGCTAAAATATCCCATTGGATGGATGGTCATCTTCTCTTCTTTGGTTTATAAAAAGTTAATATTAAAGGATTGGAAGGGTTTAGAGGGCCCATCAATACAGCAATGGAAGGGTCTAATGAAATACTATTTAAGTATAGAAAGATCAATGTTCGAAGACCGGAACAGAAGGCGACAATTCAATAAGGTGTGGCAGGACTTCTATGAAGCCTTGTAAATTTTAAAAGCCAAGGAATAGGGACAAGGTATGATGACTTTGAGCTGGGAACCAAGGGTGTGCGTGTGCGTGTGTGTGAGTGCGTGTGGGTGTGTGTGTGTGTGAGGGTGTGTGAGGGTGGGTGTGAGGAAGGGTTGAGTGGGGGAGGGAGGGTTTGTTTGTGTGTCAAAATGTATTTGTGTGGTGGGAGGGTGTCTGGGGGTGTGTGTGTTCATGTTGGGCGCATGAATGTGTGAGTATGAGTGTTGTTAATAGCATAGAGAGGTTACCATACTGTGGAATGTAACAGAGTACTGTACGATACATGCATACTGATACCTGTATTGCCTCTTGCATGCAATAATAAAAATAATTATATAAAAATAAAACACAAACATCAGTTTTCAATTGTTGGTGCATACGGAAAAACAAAAAAATATATATTATTCCATTTGCCAGATTGAATGGAATAATTGAATGATGAGATGATACCCGGGTATGATACTCAGACACTTAATGTATAACGCCACAGTGTGTGGCGCATTTCATACAACCTTCACTCATTTTAACACTCATACACAATGACGGTACCAGCTAAAAGAAAGTATCACAAGGTTGCCGTGGGTCTTAAACATGGGGATAACACGTCACCCCTCCTTCCTAGAACTCTTAGCCCAAAACGCATTATTTAATATATAAGGTGCGAGTGACAAATGAAAAGTTGTAATTTGTTCTATTCTTTTGCCATTTAAAACGTATTGGAAGACATTGATGCAAACTCGAAGGAAGAAGTCACTGCATTTATTTTTTTTGGGGGAGAACAAATTCGCCCAGATTCCCTGTGCCTTAGTGTTGATGAAATGTATCCTCGGAATTGGCTGCAGAATACATTTGGGAATTTTATGTGTACTTTATACCGAGTTCAGTTGGCATCAAACTTGGGAACCCATGACATCAAACGAGTTGACAATAATCTGATCAAGAGAAGTACAGTACAGATATGCAGATTATGATTTTGAAGAAAAATGTGAAGTACTATCATTAAAATGTGTGACATTTGGCTTAATGTTGACTTTATTAAAGCCACACACCACAGTGATTTGCATCTGGTTAGGTTAATTAGGCTCTTGTTGGCATTTATCAAAGTGTGATAAATGATTTTCCATCTATACAACTCAACATTCAGAATCAGAATCAAGTTTATTGCCAAGTAGGATTGTACATACAAGGAATTCGACTTGGTGTAATTGGTGCTATACAATATCTAAAAACAAAATTCCTTCTTTCCCTTACTCTGGGTGTACTCTTGGGCAGAGTCAATGTTAAACAACCTCACTTCAAACTCGTATACCTGAGCCAATTTAGCTGCATGTGCTGTATTTTTTATATACTTTATTGGAGAATTTATGGAGACATTTAATGATTTGATTATACATTCGCAACTAGGACAACTTTACAGGTACTCGCCCCTGCACCATCTGTGAGCCAGTGACATTGCTCTCGCTTTCTTTCCCTCCCTCAAGGCACCTCCCTCCAAACTGGGACTGAGTTTAGTGGCTTCTGCAGGTTTTCAAATGGGCACCCCCCTTCATTGATGTTTCGTCAATTTAAGCCCATGACATCTCGGGGGGGCTCAACGGTAGTACCAGCGTCCTGGTACTACCCCCGCTGTCCACCACTCAACTCTATGATGTTGTTAACCCGTCACCAGGTTGGCTCTGCCCCCGCTCATTCCACTTCCGGATCCACCGGGATGCCGCCTCTGCCTGCTTGGTGATCTTGGTGACCAGCCACTTCCTAGCTGGCCCTTCAATCCTGAGGAGTCCAAGCACTTGATTTTTAAACTTACCTTATTTTACTTACCTTATTTTGAAGACACCTTATTATGGTATGTAGAGTACGTCAGACCGAACTGTGGCCGTTGCTTGCTCTTCCAGCATCCGCATTAAGTCTTTTCTCCTAGTATCTTCTAAGATGTTGTTAGCCCATAACCAGGTTGGCTCTGCCACTGCTCATTCCGCTTTATCCAGATCCACCGGGATGCCGCCTCTGCCTGCTTGGGGATGTTGGCTACCAGCCGCTTCCTAACTGGCTCTTCAATCCCGCACAGTCCAAGCACTCTCCAGAGCGACTGCCCTGCAAAGCCGACTTCAACTGGAAGGTTCCAGGCTTTCCATCCATTCTGTAGGCTCTCGAAGATGAGGGCCTGATATTTCTTCAGCTTGCGCTCATGTGCCTCCTCCATCCTCTCTTCCCAGGGTACTGTAAGCTCGATAAGAACCACCTGCTTGGTACCTTTAGACCATAGGAGGACAATATTGGGTCTTAGCTAGGGTGGGTTATCTCCTCTGGGAAGTTGAGCTGCTTCCTAAGGTCCGCCCGCATCTCCCAGTCACTTGCTGTGGCCAAGACCCCTTTGCTCCTTGTCTCTGCTGCTGCACTCTCCCCTGCCCTGAGAAAGTGGATGAAGCGAGGCCTGTTAGAAAGTTAACAAATATTAAGACTTCTAAACAAATCACTGTTCATGTTCCATTCATTACATGCAAGGACCTCCTCGAGACTTGGCCATGGAGTGCGGCTGGCTGTGGTCTCAGTGGAAGCCTTTGTTGCCCCACAGAAAAAAATGTCAGTCCCATACATAGAGGGCCGTTTCTAGAAGCTCTAACAGTTTAGGGCCCCAAGAGGTCCCCGTTTGCTGTAAGTCAATTTTTTCTGTCCTCTTTTTTTCCACCTGCCTCTTTGTCGCTGTGTTGTGCGGTTGAGTCCACTCCTGCCCTGAGCACTGACAGGGTCGCTAAGTCAGATGCCCCCCCCACCCCAAGTAGGATTTGGCTTATGGTCCCCAGATGGTCAAAAACAGCCCTGACTATTTTCCTCGGGTTAGGGTTAGCCTAATATCAATCAACCAAGTGGACCAAACCTATTTATTATTTTACTATTTGGTCATTTATGAGAAGCTTTTATTCAAAGTGACTTATAATGAGTTCAGCCATTAAAGGTGATATTGGTAAGGTTTAAGAGCTATAATTTGAGTGAAATGTGTTAGAAATCCATCTTAGTGAGTAAAATGCTGTGACAATAAGCCTCTACAATGATGGGACCAAACAGCGCTAGGGAAGGAGTTTCTCTATATGACGGATAAGGAGCGCCACAGTGTAGAAAAGCATTATATCTGAGCAATAAAAAGGACTACCAAGTAGTAGTAACTGTTTTGGACAGCTCTGGGCATCTACTTTTAGATGTACCTCTAGTTCTGGTCTTTGACACTTTTGTAGGCTATGTGAAATTGACCATAAATAAAGTCAAATTTAAGTAGACATACAAACAGATGTACGTTATCTGCTGGCCATAAGACCACATTGAATTAATTCTGAGTTTAGTCATTTTCTCTTATGAGAATGAGAACAGAACGAAGGTGAAACCATATTAACTTGCAGAAATTAGTGCTAGTTATAAGGCACACAGACCAGTTGGTCTGTGGAGGATCTGTGGTTTGACCAATACATGAAAGCGAGGCCATTTAATGCTACTCTCAATTGCTTTCAGAGAGGACACAACACAGCAGTATATACTTTGAGTGGGGCCTAGTTTTAAGGCATATATTTTAAAGTATACTAATAAATACATTCTTCTTCAACACACACACCGGGTGGGAACACACTGCAGCCTGAACTCAAAGTTCTGGATGGTGCAACTGTAGCTCAATGATGTGGAGGTCCCTTGCAGTGTCTCGCCTTCCATCTTCATCTTCTATGAACAGGGGCAGGAACTCATGAGCGTTTTATTTAATTGATGAATAAATGATGAATGTTAATGAGATGTGAATGGGCAGTGGCGGTGCCTAGCCATCGCGTGGCTGTAGACGCCTAATGCCCAAAGACCGGCAGCTCCCACACTCAGCAGGACTCCAGATGGAAGGCAGCAAAGTGGTGGGGCTCGGGAGATCCACTGCCAGATGAAAGGTACTGGGTACCATCCTCAATATCTGCAGCCTATGTGGGCCTTGCACCCTCCTTGTGCAAGATGCCTAACACCATACCTGTTCCTTAATGACATCAGAAATCACCGTAAGCCGCTTTAGATAAAATAATCTGTTAAATAGCTAAATAGTAATAGCTGACAGATCAGCACCACGGCTAGCACCATCGCTAGCTCCAATACCTGGGTGTTTAAAATAGGTGTTTTTACTTCCAAATAGCTGACTCAATCCTGACAGAGTGCTGCATGTCTTATGTCTGTCTCTGGATAGCAACAGACATTAGGGTGATTTAATGGATGATCAGGAAAGGCATCTAATCACAATTGTAAGTACTCATTCACAGGTATAAATGGGCTGTAGTAGTTGAGTAAAGGTGATCAGATTGTATTTTGCTGATATTGTATGAGGTATTTTGCCACCATCTCATGGATGTTTTTACTACTACATAGTTGAGGTTTTATCAACCTCAATTTTTTGGGGGGTGGAGGGGGTGGTGGGGATAAAGATTACACCCAATAATTTGCTTTAGGGACCAATAATAAAAGATCAATAACTAGATGTGCAGTATTCCCTTGTAATGCAAAATCACATATGTACTGAAAAATATTTTATTATGACATTTATCATTACTATTACTACTTTTTATTTTACTGTAACATAACAAAACACACTTTTATATTCTGTGGAAAGTGCCCTCAAAATGTAGATTTTGAGGGCTCAAAATCATGAAGTTAAAGTACTTGAAAACATTTTAAAATACCAAAAAGTGTATTCTGTGGTGTAATGCAATTACAGCAATGACTGTAGAGTCCCTCTTTGATGTACTGCAATGTACTATAAAGTACATCAGTGACAGCACAATGAAGTGATTCATCATCTCAGGGTTGATCTTATGAATTGAAACAATTATGTTGGTGAGTGACTTGGTTATGTTGGTGGTCCAATGACAATATGTCCTTAAAAGCTTTGTATCCAAAGCATATGTCAGATAGTAGCCTATAACTGCTGATAGATAGTATTCACTTAAATAGTAGTATGAGTACTGGTCTCGATTATATGAATACAGATAGCATTCATCATTCAACATATATATATATATATATATATATATATATATATATATATATATATATATATATATATATATATATATATATATATATATATATGTGTGTGTGTGTGTGTGTGTGTGTGTGTGTGTGTGTGTGTGTATTACATTCACATAAAGGATTTGTTACTAATATAAATGCATATTCACACCATAACAACACATGGGATAGGATCGCAGTCGTCCATTGGCGCATATCGAGGGCGGAAGTGACGTATGTGATTACTGTGTCTTCGTCTCTTCCCTGATTCAGTGCGACGTTTTTAGTAAAGGTGCAAGATGGCGACCGTGCATCTGAGAATTGGCGATCTAGTGTGGTGAGATAACGCTTTACACTATGCTCGTTTGGACTCCATAGGCCCATTTGTACGTGCAATCCTATGTAAAAACGCGGTGTGTTCATGTTGTGGCGGTGCTTAGCGGCGGTAGGGGACACTTTGTGGACGTGTTGTGGCGGTTTTGTCTGAAGTACATTGTTGGCCGAGCTGAATCAGACTCGTTGTTCACCAGCCGCTTGGTTACGTAATCCCTCCTGTGTTTCACTGTTTACATGCCGCGTTAAGTGCGTGGATGTGGAGAAATAACTTCCCCACTTCTCGCTTAGTGGCGTTTCCTTGCGAGCTACGCGGTGTACGTCGGCTCTCCCCCCATAGTCCTGCTGTCTTCCTGTTCCCCAGCACCACTCTCTCTAGCAGGCATGGTTGTTGTTCAGGGTGAAGACTTTTAAAGAGTAATATCTGTTTTTATCCAGGGGGAAACTCGGTCGCTACCCACCATGGCCAGGAAAGGTAAGGAGTGACGACATATGATGGCTGATTGCGATATGTCTTGAATGTATTGCTTGTGAATACACAATAATCGGTTGATATAATCTGTGACATTATATTTATCAGGTAGTGAGCCCTCCCAAGGATCTGAAAAAGCCTCGAGGCAAAAAATGCCATTTTGTGAAATTCTTCGGCACTGAAGACCAGTAAGTATGAAGATGGGGTCAGGGTGAACCATGTCCTCTTGTTTTGTAAGCTAAAATGGATACCGACCCACTTGCCAATCCCAAACTGTTTGTTTTCTGGCTCTTCACAGTGCCTGGATCAAAATTGAACAACTGAAGCCCTACCACCCCCACAAAGAAGAGATGATCAAGATAAACAAAGGCAAACGTTTCCAGCAAGCAGTGGACGCTGTGGAGGACTTCCTGAAGAAGGCCAAGGGAAAGGAGCAGGTGAAGATGGCTAAAATAAGACCAGGAAGTGATGCTGCTGTGTCAACAAATGTTGTGTCAACAAATGTTGTTTTTAAAACACTGTAAATATGTGCTAGAGTAGGAAGCATGTACCAAGCACATGTTGAGTGTTATTGTTTGATTGCTGGATCAGAAGCACTGTTACTGTTGTAGTAACTGAAAATTGCATTCATTATTCAAAGTACTTTTATCAGTGCAGGGTATCAACAAGTACCCAAAGTTGAGTACTCGGTACTCTGGAAAAAATGGTAAAGTATTCGGACTCCCTAAATCTAACAAATATAAGTGTATCAAATCGTTTCAAACTAAAATTATCGTTGCTGTATCTGGTTGAGCCCATGTATCGAGATGCGTAGCAAATCCTGTGTGAAAGAGATACATACATATATACATGCATATGACTCATTGAATGTGGAAAAACAGACATATTGTTGAAATTTTATTTTTGTTAGCCATCTATGGCAGTTTTGTAAATGGATCATTAATTGTGAATGTTTTCAATATGTACTTGTACTTCTTTACACTTAAAGAAATGGACAAATGTGGAGCTGTTATTTATAGGTTATTATGCATAGAGTTTACTGGTCCAGCCCACTTGATCATTTGGGCTGTATGAGCCATGAACTAAAATTAGTTTGACACTAATCAGTCTAGGGGTGTGTCACATGACTGCTTTCTCATGTGTTTAAATGCCTTACAACGTCTTTGCTTTTGGGGGGAGTGACAGGTTCTTGGGATTTAGAGGTTAATATTGAAAAGGATCCCAAACAATCTTTAGACAAAATATAAAAATGCAACAAAACAACTCCTGTCGCTTCAACATTTGTGAGGTGACTCGAGGTTTTAGTAGTCGCAAGTATTGATGCACATGACGTTGAGATTCTACTAGAAACATTTTTACATCTGTCTGCTACATACTGTCCCCACATTAATTAACCGGGGATGCTGCTGACCTGCAAGTTGCCCTTTTAAAGATGCTATGAAAATAGCATTGTTGGCACATTTCCATAGACCCATTATGATCAAAATATTGCAACAAGTATTGGTTATTTTACAACAACTTGTTACTTCCTCTACAGCTGAATTTATTATTATTATTTTTGTTAACACTTCAACCAAAGACGTTTACTCTCCCTCTTATATGGAGCCTGTAACAGACAAATCTGATGTTTTGCCCAATCCATTGTTTTTTTGCTCCAGTTAAACAATCTATGATTCTGCTCCCGGACAGTGCTCTGATGGCAAAGGGGATACCAAGGGAAAGAAGACTCCTAATAAACCACTGAAAATACTGGAGGAGGATGATGAAGATCTGAGTGCCCTGAGAGACCCGTCTGAGAAGGTTGGTGGGGCGCTGACATGTAGAGAGGAGTCTTTACTAATCCCAGAGGGGGGAGCTCAGGAAGTGGTGGTACTTCCTCAAGTGTAGTGTTGCTCTTTAAAAAGTTTAAAATATGACTTCAACAATATGGGCTTTCTAAATGGTGTATTCGATACAAGTGCAAATCCTATGTCACTCAAGGCTTCTGGAAAGTGTTGTGATTATGAGGCATACAAGTAAACGCTGCAGTGGTGTAAACTGCATCCCTACATGCCCCATGGTGTGGACAGTGTCTGGGCTTCCATTTGATAGTTTCGTTGGAGGCTGTGCATGGTGTACCTTGGTCTTTACTCTTGACAACATGTACGGTTCAGTTTTCAGGTACTTTGACATACATTTACCTTCCTTACCTTTACTTTAGAATTACTTCCTTTACTCGTATTGTCAATTTATTAAATTGTAACACAAAATTTAGTTGGTCACACCGTTGGGTGGTTGTTTTGTAGGGTGAGAGCTTGGTGCGCAATCCATCACGCATCTTATGTTAATGTTAGCGAACTAGGCAATCGCACAGCTAATGTTGGTGTTGGCAAACAAGCTACTCACTTGTCAGCCAAGTTGGGGTGAAGAACATCACCCCTTCCTTTTTATCATAACGCACAGAGTCCAATCCATCCTTTCAGCTGCTGATTAACTTTCTCTCCCTCTTAGACTCATAACTTGCATTTGAACTTTTCACTGCACTTTAGAAACCTTGCTTAACATAGTTAATGATAGTCTACCTCTGAGGTAAACTAAGTTACATGGTTGTGTACCATGGATGTATAATAGCAATGTTGTGTACCTGTGGAATACTCGGATCGGCTTCTGATTGGTCAAGCTGTTGTTCAGCTGTTGCTGAGCTATTATTGGCTAAAAGTTGGACTAGTTTCTAGTTGGACGTATCGTGAATACAATTGCATTTCAGGCAGAGTAATAAGCGGCATATAACGCTAACTCTAACAACGTTTTTTTTGTTCATACCTTTTAACTTGTCCAGTTGAGCAAGTACTTTTCTCCACCACCTCCGCCCAAAAAAAATCCAGTTGTCCCATACAAGCATAAGGTCGAGCCCTGGGGTTGCTATTTATCACACCATAAGTAGCTAATCTATCCCATGATGATGTTAAGATTAACTATAGTAACTAAGTTATCTAAGATTGTCGGGTTTGGCTGGTGTATAGTTGTCAAAATTAATTTATCTGTGCCTGAAAGAGAAACCTATAGCTATTGGTCTCTAGGTTTGCCTTTTGAACTCGAGGTCAATGTGTGTGTTTCTATTCCCCCTTCCTTTAAGGACTTAACTGACTCTGACCCAGAGTCCTCCACAGCTGAGAGGCTGGGGACAGGAGCCGCCTCAGGATTCAAATGGGAAAGCAGTGTAGGTGAAATCCCCCAAACCAAAGTCTGGCTTGCCTTGCTCTTCTTCTCTTTTAACTTTACCCTTTGGCTTTACCCTAATATGGCACCACTGGGAGACTTGCTTCTTTTTCCTTTCCAACTCATCCGCTCTTTTCTGTTCCTGACAACAGGAACTTAAGGAGGGTATACAGATGTTGGTAACCAGCTCTGTGTTGATGGTCACAGTGGGTTTGCCCCCCCCCCCCCACTTGTCACATATTTGCTCAAAGAATGTGTGACCAATCAGATTTGTGGCTAGCTTGATTTAAAGGGAATGCATTTTGCCTAGTTTTGGCATGTCTATGACGTTTTTTGAATTGATGTGAAAACGCAAACTTGGTGTTTTTGCCAACTTTTCCTCAAGAAACATTGTCAGTTTGTTGGGTGTGACGTTGTGAAACCCGCAACTAGATCTAATTAAAGTATAACCTGTCAATATTTACTATAATATTTAATGACACCCTGATGTCTACTCAGGGTTTGATTGGGTCTTGGCAACATGTTTGTTGGTCTTTTTGGGTCCTACGTGTGTCATAGTCAACATGTCATTATAGGTAGCCCAGCTGCCAAAACTGCAAAATACCCATTTGAAAATGAATATAAATGGAAATGGGGTGTATGCGGCACCCCAGTTGACCGCTTCTGTGTTGCCCCCAGACATTCTTGAAAGCACTGCAAGGGTTTTCAAGCTATGTCAACAGTTGCTGTGTGTGTGTGTGTGTGTGTGTGTGTGTGCGTGTGCGTGTGCGTGCGTGCGTGCGTGCGCGCGCGCTCTGTCAAGTTCCCAAACTGGCGTCCAGCTTCCAAAGCCTCAGTGACCCTACTCAGATTTGATGTAACTGATTTTAAGAAGCTGCATGCCTCAAGTGATATTTGATAGTTAATACCCTAATTATTTCTGCACATGAGTTTAGATTGTATGCTAGTTGGGTTAATGCCCTGTGAGACATCTTTTTAATTCAAAGTCTTTGTTTATTTTTAGCCTGTAAAGGATGACCCACATTTCCACCACTTCCTCCTTAGCCAGTCTGAGAAGGTAAGAGGGAATGTTTCTTTAGTTTTTCCCCTGTATTGTTTAACTCTGGTTAACTCTCCTCTCTGGTCCTGTTCACTGGGATGTTAAGCATCAACTGCTGCTTGGAGTTTCTGTGCTGTAGCCGTGGAAATCAAACCGATCACATCATCACTCACTAAACTTGGATCAATCCAATATAAATTACATTTTACTCCTAATTGATTATTACTTGTTATGATGACCGTTTTACAATAGTAGATCATGTCTGGCTGTGGTCAGTCCAATATCCAGACATCCTTTATCTCCTTTATATTCACATTTGCTTGGCTTCATCAAAGCATTATCATGAAATCCATGAGCCAAAGAGGGCCGACTAACGAATAGCTGGTTACCCAAGTTTTGTTTTTGTGTGCAAGTGTATTCTCTGACCACATGATTCAATAGGTATTCCCTTCTGTGTACATGTGGGTTGTTTCTCCCTGCGACCGTTTTCAATAAACCTTCTCTATTTCCTACAGCCTGCCTCTTCAATGGAACCCATCAGCAAGCGTCTGAAAATAATTGAAGAAGTAAAGTGTTTTTTCTTTTCTGTCTTTTGAAAAAGAAGACCATCTTTTAGTGTCTTTTTCGATGCAGAAATAATAAGTTGCTGTCACATTTTCCTTGTGCATATTTACTTGATTTGAAATGAGATTCAAATGGTCTCTTAATATGATTCATAATATTATATAGTATTATATTGGCTATATTGGAAAATTTGCACAAAATAATTGAATAACTCTTTCCCACTGCAATAAGTACTTACTTTGAAGTGAAAATGTTGAGCTGGGCCTGACACTGGTGTTTGTTCAGGACACAGGATCAACATCCATCCAAGCGGCAGACAGCACCGCCATCAATGGAAGCATCACACCGACAGATAAACGGTACGTATACTCTTTATCGGCATTTGGGATGTGTTTGATGTCTTTTTCTCCTATGAGGTGCACCAACTAATGAGCGAACCACAAACATCTTATTTCATTTTAAATGGCACTCACTTATGAATGAGTTATCAATAATATTCGATTGCTGATGTAGTTGCTCTTCTGTTGACGTTCTTCCCTTCAGGATAGGCTTCCTAGGGTTGGGGCTGATGGGAAGTGGCATCGTCTCCAACTTGTTAAAGATGGGACACGTGGTTACCGTGTGGAACCGCACTGCAGAAAAGGTCAGTCTGTTGCTCCCTTCCAAATGCTTTCCCCTTTGGTTGCTGGGGGTTTACTGACAACTGACAAATCAAACATACATAGAGGAACTTCCCGCTCCTGGTCCTGTAATGGAGGAAGATGTGACTGATTTATTAAAGGGTCTTGTATTGTTGTGGAGGAAGATGTGACTGTGATTATTAAAGGGTTTTGTATTGATATGGCGGAAGTTGTGACTGATTATTAAAGGCCCTTTTGTATTGTTATGAAGGAAGATGTGACTGTGATTATGTGTGCCTTTGGCAGTGGTGGAGTTGATCCCAAATTAGTCTGATAAGCTTCCCTATTTGATCAACACAAGTGCTTATTTGTGCCTCCTCTTGGTTCCAAGTGTGACCTGTTTATCCAGGAGGGCGCCAGACTAGGCCGCACCCCAGCAGAGGTTGTCTCCATGTGTGATATTACATTCTCCTGCGTTTCTGACCCAAAGGCTGCTAGGGATGTAAGTATGGGGAATGGGACAAAAGGCCAGCATTTAAAATACTGGCTACTTTTTCTATGTTCCAAGTATAATGTGAAACGGTTCTTCCTTCTCTCCAGTTGGTTTTGGGCCCGAGTGGAGTTCTGCAGGGAATAAGACCTGGGAAGTGCTATGTAGAAATGTCCACCGTCGACCCCGAGACCATCGCAGAGCTCTCCCAGGTAAACGCACAACCCAGTTCAAAAATCTCAAATGGTTTCCAGTTTTCTATCTAAATGTGTTTTATCTTTTGTTCTCCTACATTCGGCTAATTCTATTACAACATAGTTGATGTGTATTTGGGTCCTCTTCTGTACTTGTGCCGTGTCAGTTGATCACAACGAGAGGTGGGCGCTTCCTTGAGGCTCCTGTGGCGGGCAGCCAGCAGCTGTCCAACGACGGCATGCTGGTGATTCTGGCAGCCGGCGACCGCAGCGTCTACGAAGACTGCAGCAGCTGCTTCCAGGCAATGGGCAAGACCTCCTTCTTTCTGGGTAAGTTCAGCCTCAGCCCAGGTTCATAAGACATTTGACTCCTAATGGATGATTTCATGGTTGTGGGATGACCAGGGTTTCTGTTAGCTGGCATATATCGGCCGTTGGCCGACTAGAACTTCAATTGGCCAGTAAATATAAATCTTGACGGCCTGTAAAAAAGAAAAGTAATTATTATTTGGCTATTAAATAAATTAACACAACATTTCAGAGAGGCCTAATTTGTTGTCGGACACACATTGCCATAGGCGAGTAGTTCTGAACTGCTTGATTCGTTATTTGTTCATTCATACCATTATAATGGCAGTGTTAGCAAATATTTCACTCAAATTTTACAATATAGCCTTGTTGTGTGTGTTCTTGTGTCAGACACACATCGCCATAAGTGCAGTCCTCAACTGTGTGATTCATTATTATTTGTTCTTTCATATAATTATATAATTATAGCTTGTACTTTAAACATGTATTTTTGCACATGCACGTAGGTATATCATTACACACGCACGTGAATTACATATGGCTGTTACCTTTTACATTTGGCTGGTAAATTCAAATCTTATCGGCCACGGAAACCCTGGTGATGACGCGACTGATGACTAGCTGGTTAGCTAAGTTTGTCTAGTGTGTAAGTGTATTCTCTGACCACATGATTCAATAGGTATTCCCTCAATCATCTACAAACGAATAGAATGTAACTAGATGCAAACTAACCTAAACCCATTTTAATTTGAATCGCATGTATTTTTAATTCAGGTGAAGCGGGCAATGCAGCAAAGATGATGCTCATTCTGAACATGGTTCAGGGCAGCTTCATGGCAACCATTGCTGAAGGCCTGACCCTGGCCCAGGCCACCGGCCAATCCCAACAGACCCTACTAGACATCCTGTGCCAGGGACAGATGGCCAGCACCTTTGTGGATCAAAAATGCCAAAGTAAATCCACTTATAAAATACTCACCCTCCCCCCAAACAAAAAACGACAACCTCTCACCTCTATTGAATGTTTATCAACATATGTCCCTGTATTTTTAAGACATCCTGCAGGGTAACTTCAAGCCAGACTACTATTTGAAACACATTCAGAAGGACCTTCGGTTAGCCATATCCATGGGGGACATGGCCAATCACCCAACCCCAATGGCAGCAGCTGCCAATGAGGTAAGCCCCTGTACTCTGTCCCTGCACTGTTCACCTGCTGATTCTTACCCAGGTCAAACTGTTTGTGTCCATTCCTAAATTAATGCAGGTGACGCAACCAACGCGCTCTGTGTGTGTCGAGGCCTGACGCCTGCACTGTTTGTTTCTCTGCTCTTTAGGTTTACAAAAGGGCTAAGGCACTGGACCAATCAGACAACGACATGTCTGCTGTCTACAGAGCCTACATCCACTAGGCTGAAACGTGACCTGTGGAAACCCCACACACTCTTTTGTCCTTGATTTCGATTGTTTTGTTGTCTTTTTGTTGAATTTTAAACTTGCCTGGCGCCTTTTTTTTTGTTTTCCTTGCCCACAAGCCGGACGGAGAGAGAAAGAGCGAGCTCTAATGCCACAGGCTGTGTATTGCACTGATGAAAATGTCCCACCAAAAAAATTGTATTTTTTCCCCATGTTTAGGGCAGCTGTCTGATCTTTAAATTCTAGCTCCAAAATGTAATCATAGTGTTTCTCTATGACAGGCGAAGCTAACGCCTCTCTGCGACCAGCAGGGTGTGCAAGTCAGACCGAATAAACAGCTGTCTTGGGTTTTGTGGGTGCACAAATGATTACTATAAAGTCATCACTAATTTAAACATGCATATGGCTAGGCTAACTCTGAACTTCATTTTTTTTAAATGCCTAGAATTATGTGAGAAATGATGAACACGCCCAGAGCATTGCCTTAATATTGTAACCCTGAAGTCGTTCGATATGTCTTTTATTTATTTATTTCTAACAAGGTTGTTGTGCATCTCTTCCACATATTTGATAAAAACCTGTGCTTTCAATTTTGTCCACAAGCTTTCCCCGACCAGATCATTTAATAGTGACAGATTTGTTTAAACGCCTTAAAATGCAGTAATACTTTTTTTTGTGAACTTGGAGGGTTTTTTTAAATATGAAATCTTTTAACAGTTGGAGTTGTTGTATTCCATTACTTTTAAACTTTTTCGATATAATTATATTACAATGTTGTGTTTTCCTTTAGTGAGTGAATTTAAGGTAGGTTTGCATAAGTTGTCTTTTTCAATCAGTAAGGTAAATATCTTAAATTCTTGACACAGAAACAAATCAACCGAGTGTGGGTTGTTGTATATCTCCACACAAGTCAGGTTAATGTTAGACTGCATCTATTTTTACATTTACCCCACAAAGTAGCATAGAGCTGGGTGGCAATTTTATTGTGCATTAGTTTAATGGCTAGAAACGCAGGGTTTTTTTCCTCCATATCAAATTTGAAAAATGTTTGCCAAAAAAAAAGTAAGTTCTTAATCGAGTTTCTAAAGAATTGGCATGTAAATATCACTATCAATGAGGAGGCGGATGGTGATGTAACAGAAATACTCTGGAGTCTGATATCCTGTCTTTATACTGTGGACTCTTCAGTTCACTTTGAAATGGTTTATCAATGTCTGGCTTATATTTCATGGCTTATTATATTGAAATTGTGATGAAAATAATTTGGCCCCATGAGAGGCAGGAGGGTGAAACTATAGCTTTAGTAATATTTATAATTTCTGTACATGTGAAAATCTCAAGTTTGTGTTCATTAAATCCTCTCCTAATTGATGACGTGTGGCTTTTTTTCCATTCGGTTTCATGAGGAACCAAATTAAGGTTGAAGTTATAGTGGAAAAAATACGTCACAGAACAGAGCTACGTTTCATTATGCAGACATAGTTTATAATCAATTCAACAAAACGGCATGTATTTTTTCTAATATTGGCTTGCGCACCAATGCCTCCAAATGACTCCTAACACCACCTCAAAGAAGCAGCTTCCTTCCTCTTCAACATCAACACGTCGTGTGGTTAAATGTTAGCCTCGCGAGACCAGCCTGATCTCGCGAGCTCCATGATAGTCCACTCACAGTTCAGACTGGCATTATACGACGGAGATAATTTGGAGCCGATCAGAAAATGATCGTCCAATCGGCGTTGGTTTTGAGGCGGTGACGCAATGAGGAGCGACTCTTCAGTCTAAACAACATGGCGGCTTCCGCGGATGTGATCGAGATGCGCGCAGCTATCGAGCAAGTTTTAGCAGAATTAGAGAGTATTCCTTCTCTAAAAGATGAGCAAAAAGCGGCACTGGAGGCTTTCCTCGGAGGAAAAGATGCTTTGAAAGTGTGCCTTTTAAACGTAAATTCGCGTTACACAAACCATAGACATATATACATAGACGCCTCATGACGTGCTGGAACGTAACCCAGCGTCGCCGCCATATTGGTTGGGACTCCTCACTCTAGTCTAGCATAGGAGTCAACGGGAGAGCAAGCTATGCCAGTATGTTGTGCAGCTTACGGCGCAGTATTGACACCAGGGGCCGTATTCACAAAGGATCTTAGCGCTAAAAGTAGCTCTTAACTGGCGAATTTAGGAGAAACTCCTAAAAATAATGGGCGTGTCAGTCTTAAAATTAGGACTCCTAATTTTTTTCACTAAGAGCAATTCACAAAGGATCTTAGGCCTAAAAGTAGCACCTAAGTCTAGGAGAGCTTAAAAGTCCTCGAGAGGACTCCTAACTCACTAAGACCTATTCACAAAGAATCGGAAAATGGAAATGTTTTGGAGACAATGGAAGACTGAATTGATCAAGAGATATAGGCTAAATCGTGAGGGTATAAAACTTGTTGTGGAATTAGTGCGGGATGCAATAACACCCCCGACTAACAGGAATAACTCGATTAGGAAATAAAATGTTTGGCAACGATATTTAGCAACGGGGAAAATGCAACTTTGCAATGCCGACGATTTAGGAATAGCAACCATCAGTCAGCCATAAACCAAACCATCAACGCGCTCTGTAGACCACATATAAATTAAATTCAAACTTTATTAAGGACACATCTCATGAAAGGTCCATAACACCAACACAACACAATAATAATAAAATAATAAAAATAGAATAAAAAATACATACACACACACATATATATATATATATATGTGTAAATATATAGGCCTACACACACACACACACACACACACACACACACGATTCCACAATGATCATATATTTACATACAGGCTAGAAGAGCTGACAGAGCTCAGTTCAAAGTTGGTTAAGGCTGAAATAATACCATTAATATCATCCAACAGTTTATCCGGTTTCCTTTGGACAATCAACAACTACACATGATCAAAGCCAACTTCATGGCAGCAGGTATGCCGGTGTGGTCGGTGCAGTTGACGGGACGCACATACAAATAATTGCGCCATCAAAAGATGAGGACGTGTTCGTCAATAGAAAGAAAGTACATACATCAACACGCAGATTGTTGTTGATGCAACTTTTAACATTCTTGATGTTGTTGCAAAGTGGCCTGGGTCTACCTATGATCTGCGTATTTTAATGGGGAGCGGTCTGAGGCGTGAGGCACCAGTTGGGTGTCTTGCTGGGTGACAGCGGCTATCCCTGCAAGACGTCTTGACAGCTCTCAATCCACAACTGGGAGCACAGTTAAAGTAGGCTAACATGTAAGTGATTACGCGGATTACGCTTAGTCCTATGCGTAAAAAACGTCGTATTAGCTCTTTGTCGCCTTTTATTTGTTGCATCCATATTTATTATTGTTTACTGTTTTCCTCCATATATGTTAGAGCACACAAAAATACACGAAATCTTGTTGAGAGAGGATGTGATCACAGTGATCACTGTATGCGCCATTCTCCACAACCGGTATAGGCTGTTATTTAAAGTGTTGGATAGTGGAGATATGCTCATTGGATTTAATTGCCTCCTTGAATGCAATTTACGTATTTTTATTGTTTGCTTTTTCTCTCTCTCTTTAACGTGCATAGGCTACAACGTCATTATCGTGGTCTGCACAAACTTGTCATCATGCGTGTATTCTGCTAACTGCACTGTCCATAACTATTTGATAGGGATGTCTAGCCGAGGCTACTTCCTTGTTCTTCGGTGATTCGGTGGGTTCGTTTCCACAGAGACCGCTCTGAACAACCAATCACCGTACTGACCGCTTCCAAACTCGTGCACGAGAATCGACGTAATCCATAGCAACGGCGCGTCACTCTTTCACTCTTAGTAATTTATCCTTAGTATGAGTAGGTCTCAGCGGCTTTGTGAATAACTTTTAAGAAAAAACTCCTACGTAAAATGTTTTAGTGCGAGTTAGGAGCACTCCTAGCGGTAAGATAAAATGCTTTGTGAATACGGCCCCTGATCGCGTGGGATTACCTTTAACAAGTAAGATTGAACAATAATTATTATTATTTAAAAATAATAATAATAATAATAATTCGTCCTGTATCATAAATAAATCTCTGCCATTTGTAACAAACCAAACTGTGTGAAAATCCGGTAAAAATTAGGGGAGTTATGCTCATTATTGTAGTTGGGGATACACCTTCCTCCATAGAAATGAATGCACTGGGGACCCATCCAAGATGGCGGCCGCGCTGCTACGTCAGCTCTAACGGGCAGCGTCAGTCTGCGTCTATGTATATATGTCTATGACACAAACGACAAAGATGTTTACTTGATGAGCTTGCCTCGACGCTCTGTTATCACGTCATACGCTTCGTTGATCTGATTGGTTGATTTGGCCCGTCAATCACCAACATAGGCAGATGGTTTATCCAATCAGCAACCAGTATTTTCGCCCCCTCCCAAAGGCTCTCCAACGGAACGATTCCAGATGGAAATGCTGAGCCAACGCGACTCATTCCATCTGGCGGAGTCAGGTTAGTTAAATGTGACTTAATTACCGGTAGTCCATCGCGGGTCCCCGGCGGCCGCGGACCAATGAGGACCAATGGGTGGAGGAGTCAGTCTGACGTGAGATTAGTGGGCGGGACCAGCACAGCTCAGGGTTTGCAGCTCCGAGGCAGCAGCAGCAGCACCACCACCACCACCTCGCTACTCAAAATGCTGAACCCTCAGAGGTCTCTGTCGGAGCTGCCCAAGATGTCTGCTGCGAACCAGGTGGAGAGGGCAGTGATGGTAAGACGTCATGTCTGCAGTGCTGCACAGTGTTGTGTAGCTGTCTTGCTAGCGGGTTAGCTCACTGACCCGCTGATATATATATATATATATATATATATATATATATATATATATATATATATATATATATATATATATATATATATATATAGTGCCATGCAATTAATTATGTGAACTATCCGGGATTCAAAACATTTAGTATGGGTTTTCAGCCAGAAAGTGACGAGTGAAATGCTGTATCCGTTCATAGACAACATCTGCATTTGCGTTTAATGCGTTGGTTGCAGCCTTTAAATGATCAGGCCAACTAATCCACCATAGTTGTGCATAAATACGGTATTTGAATAAACTACCCATGTTGGGGGCTGACTGGAAACATTGATCACGGTATCCTTTTTAATATGATCTATAGTGGGACAGTGTTCATGTCCCACGGTCTGGGAGGCTGTTATTATAATGTATGGATATGCATTATAATTTATAATAAGACGTGTGGCTGTATTATTATCCTGGCATGAGTACAGTAGACGTGGGTTGGTTTCCGAAGGTAACAGTCTGAGTAATGGAGGATGAATGATTAATGTCCCCCACACCCCGTGGGATTAAAGTAAGCAAGGCAACATGTACTGAGCACAACTTTACACCCTACAACATTGACATGTTGAAGTTACTTGTGACACAAGGTAGCCTACAAGGTAGTTCAAGTATTGTTTGAGAATTGACACTATGGAGGACGGGGTTAAACATCAAGTGTGTCAAAATGTGATATTATTGCATGGCCTGTTGAGGGCAAGCGCACTCTTTCTGTTGAAAATGAGAACAATACGTTATAAGTAATCAGTATTTCTCTCTCTGATTATGCAGGAGGAGGAATTCAACTGGCTACTAAAAGAAGAGGTACACTCTGTACTAAAACAGCTCCAGGATATTTTAAAGGTAGATCTAATTGTGTACAAACATAACATACTTTGTGTTGTTTTTGAGTTTTGTTTACTTACACAAATTACATAACAAACAGATAGTGTCAGATTGTCACTATCTGTCAGAACAGATAGTATTTAAAGAAAGAACATACACATGTATGTGTGGTAGAAGCCCTTTTGGGCTTATTTAAAACCACACCCAAAATGACTTGCACAAAAGAGAAAAAAATACATATGTTAACTGGTATTCATAAGAGAAATTGACATCACCCTCTAACTTTAGCAAAGCAATTCCTTATCAAAGGAGCAGCGCTTACGTCATCATGTCCCCTGTAAGGCCATAAAATCCTGAACGCGAAAATGGTGAAAAACAGAAAAACGGTCTAACTCCACAATTCAACATTAAATGGTTATACAGTCTTTTCACATGTTTTCAGCAATGACTTTCTGACGTGTGTAATGTGTTTAGAAACAAATCTCAGAATTTGCTTTACACAGTCTTTAAATACTCACGGTGGAACAATGTTAAGAGTTATATTACACAGTGCGTCCACATTTTATTTAACACATTGTGTATTCACCTTGAGTGAAATCTCAAAAGCAGTGTAAATAGGCTGGAGGCAGATAACCAAGAGACTTCTGTTTCAAACTTCCTGGGGAACATTTCAGTTGGCTCTTGTGTACTCTGAGCGCTGTTGCAAGCCTATTTCATAATAATGCCTGTCAGACGCCCAGTGTCTGTAAACTTGAACAATCGACAGGCTAGGAAATTCTTGAGCCACTTGATCATTAGAAAATTAGTCATAAGCTTCTTCCCTTACAGCCTACAGCTTTTATAAAGGTCAGGCTCACTGCAAAATACATTAAAGTGAAATCCTAGATTTTAATACATGAATATGACGGCTTTATTATTTGTCATCTTATTGGTTTTGTGTAGTGCTGTATGTAAACCTTGAGGTCTACATGCACTGCGTGTGAAGACCAGCAACCTGCCCGTTGCCAGACAACCCGCTCTACATCTTAGTGTTACTTACAGTAAATTAGCTGCATTGTTCTTTCGCTGTTGTTCCTAGGAGGCATCCAGGCGCTTCTCCATGCCAACAACAGGCTTGGACGGCCAAGTCAAACAGGAGAACTTCATCCTTGGCAGCACAACGTAAGGTCACCATGACAAGTGCAATGGAGAAATGTTTTCCTTTTGTACCAACTTAGGCTACATCCATACTAATACGTTTTTGTTTTTACACGGCGGTTTACAACGAAAATGTTCTGTTTTCAATAATTTTCGCTTTAGGGAATCTAAAACGCCAGAGTAGTGTGTACAATAGGCATAAACATGGCGAAAGTTATGCATTTTAAGACAACATATTAGTGTGGATGTAGCCTTAGATCTTAAAGGTGCTGTAGGTAGGATTTAAGCGTTATAATTTACTAATTGAGTGTAATTTGTTAGAAATGCTATAGCCATCCGTCAGCTATTAGTGACTGAAATGCTCTGTGAGAATATCTGTTCTGACGGCACCTGCACTCTGTGTGGGACAATTTAGATTTTAGTCTGCTACCCAACTAATTTCTGACCAATCAGGGCTTCTTCTTCTTCTTCTGCTTCTCCTTCTCCTTCTCCCTCTTTGCAACTCTCAAATCTTACACACAGCACATTTTGATACTCTTACCTACAGCAGCTTTAAGGTTCAAGCTTGTGTGAAGGGTTGTAATTACATGACTTCACAACGGTGTCACCATCATGCCAGCTCCATTCTGTTCATAACAGTTCTTGCAAGATGTCACTTTACCAAATGGCTCAACCAACAAAGTATTGCTGTAAATCTTTCTTCCAGCATGGACCAAGTGAAAGGGGTGCTCACGCTTCAAGGAGAGGCTCTCACCCAAGCTGTAAGTGACTTCCACTGGGACCTGAGAGTATCACACTGGGCTGTTTCAACATGCGCCATCACCTAAAGCCAAATGTCTTCTTATTTATTAACTAATTCATTCATGTATGTATTTGTTTTATAGGACATAAACCTGAAAGTATCCAAAAGTAGCCAAGTGCTCCATTTTCAATTTCGGGACGACAAGCAGTGGAAACTGCAACAGGTATGTGTGACATCATTTAGCGTTGTTTATGACTGTAGACTGTATAATATATGTGTGTGTGTGTGTGTGCGCATATACACTCACCGGCCACTTTATTAGGTACACCTGTCCAACTGCTCGTTAACGCAAATTTCTAATCAGCCAATCACATGGCAGCAACTCAATGCATTTAGGCATGTAGACATGGTCAGGACGATCTGCTGCAGTTCAAACCGAGCATCAGAATGGGGAAGAAAGGTGATTTAAGTGACTTTGAACGTGGCATGGTTGTTGGTGCCAGACGGGCTGGTCTGAGTATTTCAGAGACTGCTGATCTACTGGGATTTTCACGCACAACCATCTCTAGGGTTTACAGAGAATGGTCCGAAAAAGAGAAAATATCCAGTGAGCGGCAGTTCTGTGGGCGCAAATGCCTTGTTGATGCTAGAGGTCAGAGGAGAATGGCCAGACTGGTTCGAGCTGATAGAAAGGCAACAGTTCTGAAGGCAAAAGGGGGTCCAACCCGGTACTAGCAAGGTGTACCTAATAAAGTGGCCGGTGAGTGTATATCTCAATGAAACCAATCAGCTGGGGTCAGGGTGCGAGGATGAGTATAGGGTTTGATTCCTTACCCTAATATACCCTAATTCTTTTCTCTCATGCAGATCCAAGATGCCAGGAACCATGTGAACCAAGCACTGCAGCTGCTAAGTAGCAGAGATGAAAGCTACCACTTTAAAACTGGCGCTGAAGTGAATAAGGTCGGTTGGCTCTCCACATCATGACCACTAAAGATTAATTTCCTCTGTTCGTTTAAATGAACTGGGGACATCTGTTGAGTTCAACAGATGTCCCTGGTACTGTTCCACCTGCATGGACACATAAATGTTTTTTCTTTTCACCATTTACTTTGGCCTTTTTATGGTCTAGATCTACGTCACACAAAAGTGCTAATTTGCTGATTTAAGCATTTGGTGTCTGAGTGCAGTGGCTCTCTTAAATGGAATGGACTCTACCCTTTACCTGGAATAGTGCTCAGCATAATGTGTTACTTCATCTCTTAACTTTTAAAGTATATGGACTGTCAGTGCTTTTTTCAAGCACGACTACTCAAAAGTGCAATACAGCAAATGCCTCACATTCACCATACACACATTATTTAGATATATCTAGATAAAGCCAACTGGCTGTGGTGAGTCAGCCAGTCAGGTCTTGAGCAAGTGTCCTTGCTCAACAATACTTGACACATGTACAAGGAGGAGTTGAAGACCAAACCATCAAACCTTGGATTGTGAGACAACCTACTGTACAAGGTTCTAAGCTAATACCATCTCTAAATCGTTAGCCATAAGCTAATACGGCCCCTATGTTGGTAGCCTTAAGCTAATACCGTCCCTATATCGTTAGCCTTACGCTAATAACACTCCTATATTGGTAGCCTTAAACTAATGTGTACACTAACCCCTCGGGACCAGCATGTACACTAACCCCTGTGCTGCTGCTTGTGTTTGCTGTTCTAGCTCATGGATGCCGTGATGCTGCAGCTGACACGGGCACGTAACCGTCTCACCACCCCGGCCACCATGACTCTACCTGAGCTTGCTACCAGTGGCCTGATGGTAACCAAAAATAGCTCTAGATCAAAACAATCATGTTTTCTTTCCCGAAGAAATTAATGGGGTTTTTTGTCTCTCTCTCCGGCCCACTAGAAAATGTTCTCTCCTCCAATGCCTGGGGATGTCATGGTGAATTTTTACATAAACCTCAGCAAGTTGTGTCTGGCCGTGTACCAGCTTCATGTGCTGCAGCCAAACACAACCAAGGCAAGACATTGAATACAGTGTTTATATTTGGCAAGATGTGATATTGATATTGTGTTATTGAGCTAAATGTGTTCATGTCATAAATCCATCAGACCTATTGACCCTTTCTGTTTTCTCTTCTACCGTTTGTATGGACCGAGTGAAGAATTTCTAAAAAGGGGCAGTGAACCCAAATAGATTTTTTTTGTCTTATATGATCTTCAACATAGTAATCTATGCCATGTTGTCACTGTTACTAAAATAAGACCGTCATTTAGAGAAAACAGGGTAATATCCAGTTTTGACCAGTCTCCACCAACCAGTTTGTGGACCTTCTACTCTTCTATACCTTCCTACCTACACCTTCTATTCGAAGTCACAACGAAGGGACACCGGGAACTCAAATCTCGTTCTTTTCGTGATGTCAAAGTGCCTTTTCTGAGGCACTTCGAAGTCACAACGAAGGGACACCGGCGGCGAGGTGTGTGTGGATGTGTGGAGCTCCATCTGGGCAGCAGTTGATGTTGATGCTGTCCACGCCCAAGAGAGGGTTAAGCTTCTCGGACACTTATATATATGTATATACACACAATAACATTGGAATGTACTAGCTTAAAAAAAAAAGTATCACAAAATTGCCGTGGGTCGTAACCATGGGGATAACACATCCCCCCTCCTTCCTAGAACTCCCAAAACACTTTTTTTAAAATCTCGGTGTTCAAATTCGAGCTGAAATGGCGGTCATTTTAATATTCACCGGTTTTCTTATCTTTTTCAGAATTTCAAGCCAGCCGGAAGCTCAGTGTTGCACAATCCTGGGTCCACATTGTAAGTGTTTATTTATTTCATTAATTTTCTTTCCGGTGTGGGGTGTAACACATGATCCTCTGACCTGACGCCCATTTCAAGTAGCAGGTTAGGATATCTTTAAAGCTAAACCAGAACTCTGACTAGAGCTAACGCTATGAGCGGATTTCAATGAGTTGAACCTTAAAAATGTGTGTTCATGACAGGCTTCAAAAGCCACCATCTATCGCACCCTGAAAATGTCATCAATTTGGGAATTCCCAAGCCGTCACTGCTATTTCACTGCTTTTATTGGTTGAAGCCTAGTCGGTTTATTTGCAAAATGTCACCATGGAAAGGCTCTGCGAAACTGAAGCCATCTAGCGTTCACCAGACAGTTTTTGTTTCTATTTATTTTCTATTTATTTTTTAAGATAAGTGAAGCTCTAGTTTATACAGTAAACAGGGAATTACAGTATACAATAGGCATGCCTCAATTCGCATTACAAAACAATGATTTGTTTACTCGCCACTGCTGTACCGCTAGACCCCGCGGCTCGGCTACGGTACCACTAGACCCCCCTGCTCGGCTACAGTACCGCTAGACCCCTCGACTTGTTGTGCAGTGTGCAAGGAACGATCTGCGCTCCGAAGACACAGGTCCGACAAAGGGACAAGCCATTATGTCATCATTCAGAAGTGTCACATAAATCACTGCTTAAATAGCCTACTGTAGGCGAGGGTGAACACACTTTTATTGAGTGTTTATTAAGTGTTTATTTATTAAGTATACAAATACTTCAATTTAGACGCGTCACGTTAAGTTGATTATGGTAAAATACTAAGGCGGAAAAATGCTTGGAATACAATAGTTTTGGTTATAACCATATAAAGTTTGTTGTCATTATCTAATCTAATGAGACCATAGAAATAAGTCGCCATTGCAGCTGTGGGCGGGGTTATCACGCAGCTCACCTGGTACCAGGTTTGCTCCAGGTTAGGTTCACAGCATGAGTCACCATGGTAACTGAACTGAGCGTAGTCTAATCTTGGTATCTGAAACATATACGGTTAGCCTGGAAAATCCAGCTTCCTGAAACGGGGCCCAGAGCTGGCTATTTACTATTTACTATTTGTTTTTATTAGTGTGAATGCTGGAGCATTCACACTCTAGATATCGAAATCTTTATTAGTGTGAATGCTGGAGCATTCACACTCTAGATATCGAAATCTTTATTAGTGTGAATGCTGGAGCATTCACACTCTAGATATCTGAATCTTTATTATTAGTGTGAATGCTGGAGCATTCACACTCTAGATATCTGAATCTTTATTAGTGTGAATGCTGGAGCATTCACACTCTAGATATCTGAATCTTTATTATTAGTGTGAATGCTGGAGCATTCACACTCTAGATATCTGAATCTTTATTATTTTTATTTTTATTTTTATTTTTATTTTTATTCTTCTTCCGCCCGTTTTTTGGCACTCTTCTCCTTCTTCATATTTTCAGCTACAGAAACCATTCAAATATCAAAATGTTCATATTTATTACGACATGATGGCTATCTATTCACATTTTTCATATTAATTCAACTTTTCAAATTATTCTACTTTTTCCACCTTTATTTTTCCAATACAAATCAATGGGCGGACGGCGAAGCCGTCCGCCCAGCCTCTTAATTCTTCACATTCTTTACGTCGTAACTAATTCAAATTTCAACCTTTTCCCATCGTTCAAACAATTAAACAAATCTAGAGATTTGTATCTATCTAGCCGTGTTCACGAAATTTCGATAGCTGTTACACTTTTTTCTGTATCGCAGTTTTAGTTTCAAATCGTCATATTCTACCGTTGGTCCCATTGTAACCGGCGGACCTTCCACTGTTTACTTCCGTGCTTTACGTCGTAACTATTTCAAATTTCAACCGTTTCCCATCGTTCAAACAATTAAACAAATCTAGAGATTTGTATCTATCTAGCCGTGTTCACGAAATTTCGATAGCTGTTATACTTTTTTCTGTATCGCAGTTTTAGTTTCAAATCGTCATATTCTACCGTTCGTCCCATTGTAACCGGCGGACCTTCCACTGTTTAACACGTAACTAATTCATTCACATTTCAACCGCTAACCTTCATTCAAAAAATGTCACTAATCTACAGATTTGTATATTCAATAATAACGATATCCAAACTAAATTTCGATAGCATTTATATTTATTCAGAATCACAGTTTACACATCGATTACACATTGATCTCTGGCCTAACTAAATCAATTCTCAATCGTTTACCTTCGTTCAAAAAATGTACAGACTTGTATATCCCATAATATCCAATCAAAAGGGGTCCACCGATCAAAAGAATCAATGGGTTTCATTAAATTAATCCGAGTTGTGAATAATATCATGTGAAGTCCGTTGCTCACTGTCTGTATGCTGGCTGTCGTAAATCTTCCGCTGCCGTAAAACGACTTCACGTTCGAGCGTCATGGCGTCATGGCGTGACGCTTGAACCGTGGACCTACGGGGGGGGGGGGTGCGCGCAATAGTAAACACAAACACACCGCGGACCTACGGCCGGGGGGGGCTGCCCGCAATAGTAACACAAACACACCGCGGACCTGCGGGGGGGGGTGCCCGCAATAGTAAACACAAACACACCGCGGACCTGCGGGGGGGGGGGGGGGGGGTGCCCGCAATGGTAACACAAACACACCGCGGACCTGCGGGGGGGGGGGGGTGCCCGCAATAGTAAACACAAACACACCGCGGACCTGCGGGGGGGGGGGGGTGCCCGCAATAGTAAACACAAACACACCGCGGACCTGCGGGGGGGGGGGCCCGCAATAGTAACACAAACACACCGCGGACCTGCGGGGGGGGGGGGTGCCCGCAATAGTAAACACAAACACACCGCGGACCTGCGGGGGGGGGGGGGGGGGTGCCCGCAATAGTAACACAAACACACCGCGGACCTGCGGGGGGGGGGGGGTGCCCGCAATAGTAAACACAAACACACCGCGGACCTGCGGGGGGGGGGGCCCGCAATAGTAACACAAACACACCGCGGACCTGCGGGGGGGGGGGGGGGGGGGGGGGTGCCCGCAATAGTAAACACAAACACACCGCGGACCTGCGGGGGGGGGGGGGGGGGTGCCCGCAATGGTAACACAAACACACCGCGGACCTGCGGGGGGGGGGGGGTGCCCGCAATAGTAAACACAAACACACCGCGGACCTGCGGGGGGGGGGGGGGTGCCCGCAATAGTAAACACAAACACACCGCGGACCTGCGGGGGGGGGGGCCCGCAATAGTAACACAAACACACCGCGGACCTGCGGGGGGGGGGGGGGGGGGGTGCCCGCAATAGTAACACAAACACACCGCGGACCTGCGGGGGGGGGGGCCGCAATAGTAACACAAACACACCGCGGACCTGCGGGGGGGGGGGGGGTGCCCGCAATAGTAAACACAAACACACCGCGGACCTGCGGGGGGGGGGGGCCGCAATAGTAACACAAACACACCGCGGACCTGCGGGGGGGGGGGGGTGCCCGCAATAGTAAACACAAACACACCGCGGACCTGCGGGGGGGGTGCCCGCAATAGTAACACAAACACACCGCGGACCTGCGGGGGGGGGGGGGGGGGGGGGGTGCCCGCAATAGTAAACACAAACACACCGCGGACCTGCGGGGGGGGGGGGGGGGGGGGGGGGGGGGTGCGCGCAATAGTAACATACCGTGGGCCGGGGGGGAATTTCGATAGCATTTATATTTATTAAGAGTTTCACAGTTTAACTGATTCCTTTTCAGTTGACTTCACGTTGACGCTCGAGCGAGGGGACGTTCAGCAGTGTTGCCAGATTGGGCTGCTTTTTGAGGACGTTCAGCAGTGTTGTTACTACTTCAGTTACTTCTACTTCAGCTATTAGTAGGCCTATTAGGCCTACTAATTCAGCTACTACTACAATTTCAACTACTTCTACTACTTTCATATTCTTCTACTATTTCAGCTTCTACTAGGCCTGCTACTTTCAGATTCTTCTACTATTTCAGCTTCTACTACTACTTTCAGATTCTTCTACTACTTTCAGCTTCTTCTACTATTTCAGCTTCTACTACTACTTTCAGCTTATTCTACTATTTCAGCTTCTACTACTACTTTCAGCTTCTTCTACTATTTCAGCTTCTACTACTACTTTCAGCTTCTTCTACTATTTCAGCTTCTACTACTACTTTCAGATTCTTCTACTATTTCAGCTTCTACTACTACTTTCAGATTCTTCTACTATTTCAGCTTCTACTACTACTTTCAGATTCTTCAGATCAATTCATTTTATATTTCTGCTTTGAGCTTATCATTCAGCTTCCAGCATTCACACGCGTTTTCTGCAGGAAATGCATTTTCTAGTTATTTTTATTCTTCTTCCGCCCGTTTTTTGGCACTCTTCTCCTTCTTCATATTTTCAGCTACAGAAACCATTCAAGTATCAAAATGTTCATATTTATTACGACATGATGGCTATCTATTCACATTCTTCATATTAATTCAACTTTTCAAATTATTCTACTTTTTCCACCTTTATTTTTCCAATACAAATCAATGGGCGGACGGCGAAGCCGTCCGCCCAGCCTCTTAATTCTTCACATTCTTTACGTCGTAACTAATTCAAATTTCAACCGTTTCCCATCGTTCAAACAATTAAACGAATCTAGAGATTTGTATCTATCTAGCCGTGTTCACGAAATTTCGATAGCTGTTATACTTTTTTCTGTATCGCAGTTTTAGTTTCAAATCGTCATATTCTACCGTTCGTCCCATTGTAACCGGCGGACCTTCCACTGTTTACTTCCGCTGCTTTACGTCGTAACTATTTCAAATTTCAACCGTTTCCCATCGTTCAAACAATTAAACAAATCTAGAGATTTGTATCTATCTAGCCGTGTTCACGAAATTTCGATAGCTGTTATACTTTTTTCTGTATCGCAGTTTTAGTTTCAAATCGTCATATTCTACCGTTCGTCCCATTGTAACCGGCGGACCTTCCACTGTTTAACACGTCGTAACTAATTCATTCACATTTCAACCGCTAACCTTCATTCAAAAAATGTCACTAATCTACAGATTTGTATATTCAATAATAACGATATCCAAACGAAATTTCGATAGCATTTATATTTATTCAGAATCACAGTTTACACATCGATTACACATTGATCTCTGGCCTAACTAAATCAATTCTCAATCGTTTACCTTCGTTCAAAAAATGTACAGACTTGTATATCCCATAATATCCAATCAAAGGGGGTCCACCGATCAAAAGAATCAATGGGTTTCATTAAATTAATCCGAGTTGTGAATAATATCATGTGAAGTCCGTTGCTCACTGTCTGTATGCTGGCTGTCGTAAATCTTCCGCTGCCGTAAAACGACGTTCACGTTCGAGCGTCATGGCGTCACCGCGGAGCTACGGCCGACGGGGGGGGGGGGGCGGGGCGCGCAATAGTAACACAAACAAACACACCGCGGACCTACGGGGGGGGGGTGCCCGCAATAGTAACACAAACAAACACACCGCGGACCTACGGGGGGGGGCGCCCGCAATAGTAACACAAACAAACACACCGCGGACCTACGGGGGGGGGCGCCCGCAATAGTACCACAAACAAACACACCGCGGACCTACGGGGGGGGGTGCCCGCAATAGTAACACAAACAAACACACCGCGGACCTACGGGGGGGGGGGGGGTGCCCGCAATAGTAACACAAACAAACACACCGCGGACCTACGGGGGGGGGGCGCCCGCAATAGTAACACAAACAAACACACCGCGGACCTACGGGGGGGTGCCCGCAATAGTACCACAAACAAACACACCGCGGACCTACGGGGGGGGGGGGGGGGGGGGGGGGTGGTGCCCGCAATAGTAACACAAACAAACACACCGCGGACCTACGGCCGGGGGGTGCCCGCAATAGTAACACAAACACACCGCGGACCTGCGGGGGGGGGGGGGGGGGCCCGCAATAGTAACACAAACACACCGCGGACCTGCGGGGGGGGGGGGGGGGGGGGGGGGGTGCGCGGAATAGTAACATACCGTGGGCCGGGGGGGGGGGTAATTTCGATAGCATTTATATTTATTAAGAGTTTCACAGTTTAACTGATTCCTTTTCAGTTGACTTCACGTTGACGCTCGAGCGAGGGGACGTTCAGCAGTGTTGCCAGATTGGGCTGCTTTTTGAGGACGTTCAGCAGTGTTGTTACTACTTCAGTTACTTCTACTTCAGCTATTAGTAGGCCTATTAGGCCTACTAATTCAGCTACTACTACAATTTCAACTACTTCTACTACTTTCATATTCTTCTACTATTTCAGCTTCTACTAGGCCTACTACTTTCAGCTTCTTCTACTATTTCAGCTTCTACTACTACTTTCAGCTTCTTCTACTATTTCAGCTTCTACTACTACTTTCAGCTTCTTCTACTATTTCAGCTTCTACTACTAGGCCTACTTTCAGCTTCTACTATTTCAGCTTCTACTACTACTTTCAGCTTCTTCTACTATTTCAGCTTCTACTACTACTTTCAGCTTCTTCTACTATTTCAGCTTCTACTACTAGGCCTACTTTCAGCTTCTTCTACTATTTCAGCTTCTACTACTACTTTCAGCTTCTTCTACTATTTCAGCTTCTACTACTATTTTCAGCTACTTCTACTATTTTAGCTTCTACTACTACTTTCAGATTCTTCTACTATTTCAGCTTCTACTACTACTTTCAGATTCTTCTACTATTTCAGCTTCTACTACTACTTTCAGATTCTTCTACTATTTCAGCTTCTACTACTACTTTCAGATTCTTCTACTATTTCAGCTTCTACTACTACTTTCAGGTTCTTCTACTACTACTTTCAGATTCTTCTACTATTTCAGCTTCTACTACTACTTTCAGATTCTTCTACTATTTCAGCTTCTACTACTACTTTCAGATTCTTCTACTATTTCAGCTTCTACTACTACTTTCAGATTCTTCTACTATTTCAGCTTCTACTACTTTCAGCTACTTCTACTATTTCAGCTTCTACTACTACTTTCAGATTCTTCTACTATTTCAGCTTCTACTACTACTTTCAGATTCTTCTACTATTTCAGCTTCTACTACTACTTTCAGATTCTTCTACTATTTCAGCTTCTACTACTACTTTCAGCTTCTTCTACTATTTCAGCTTCTACTACTACTTTCAGATTCTTCAGATCAATTCATTTTATATTTCTGCTTTGAGCTTATCATTCAGCTTCCAGCATTCACACGCGTTTTCTGCAGGAAATGCATTTTCTAGTTATTTTTATTTTTATTTTTATTCTTCTTCCGAACGTTTTTTGGCACTCTTCTCCTTCTTCATACTTTCAGCTACAGAAACCATTCAAATATCAAAATGTTCAGATTTATTACGACATTATGGCTATCTATTCAGATTTTTCATATTCATTCAACTTTTCAAATTATTCTACTTTTTCCACCTTTATTTTTCCAATACAAATCAATGGCCTCTTATTCTTCACATTCTTTACGTCGTAACTAATTCAAATTTCAACCTTTTCCCATCGTTCAAACAATTAAACAAATCTAGAGATTTGTATCTATCTAGCCGTGTTCACGAAATTTCGATAGCTGTTATACTTTTTTCTGTATCGCAGTTTTAGTTTCAAATCGTCATATTCTACCGTTCGTCCCATTGTAACCGGCGGACCTTCCACTGTTTACTTCCACTGCTTTTCGTCGTAACTAATTCAAATTTCAACCGTTTCCCATCGTTCAAACAATTAAACGAATCTAGAGATTTGTATCTATCTAGCCGTGTTCACGAAATTTCGATAGCTGTTATACTTTTTTCTGTATCGCAGTTTTAGTTTCAAATCGTCATATTCTACCATTCGTCCCATTGTAACCAGCGGACCTTCCACTGTTTAAGATGTCGTAACTAATTCATTCACTTTTCAACCGTTAACCTTCATTCAAAAAATGTCACTAATCTACAGATTTGTATATTCAATAATAACGATATCCAAACGAAATTTCGATAGCATTTATATTTATTCAGAATCACAGTTTACACATCGATTACACATTGATCTCTGATCTAATATCCAATCAAAAGGGGTCCACCGATCAAAAGAATCAATGGGTTTCATTAAATTAATCCGAGTTGTGAATAATATCGTGTGAAGTCCGTTGCTCACTGTCTGTTTACTGTCTGTATGCTGGCTGTCGTAAATCTTCCGCTGCCGTAAAACGACGTTCACGTTCGAGCGTCATGGCGTCACCGCGGACCTACGGCCGACGGGGGGGCGGTGCGCGCAATAGTAACACAAACACACCGCGGACCTACGGCCGGGGGGGGGGGGGGGGACGAGGTGCCCGCAATAGTAAATAGTAGTATACATTTATTTTTCCAATATAAATCAAAACCCAGCCTCTTATTCTTCCAATGCTTTACGTCGTAACTAATTCAAATTTCAACCGTTTCCCATCATTCAAACAATTAAACAAATCTAGAGATTTGTATCTATCTAGCCGTGTTCACGAAATTTCGATAGCTGTTATACTTTTTTTCTGTATCGCAGTTTTAGTTTCAAATCGTCATATTCTACCATTCGTCCCATTGTAACCGGCGGACCTTCCACTGTTTCAGACGTCGTAACTAATTCATTCACTTTTCAACTGTTAACCTTCATTAAAAAAATGTCACTAATCTACAGATTTGTATATTCAATAATAACGATATCCAAACGAAATTTCGATAGCATTTATATTTATTCAGAATCACAGTTTAAGTTTCGGGTTCTCTTCAGTTGATCTCACAGTTACACATCGATTACACATTGATCTCTGACAGTTACACATCGTAGGCCTAACTAAATCAATTCTCAATCGTTTACCTTTGTTCAAAAAATGTCACAAATCTACAGACTTGTATATCCCATAATATCCAAACAAAATTTCGATAGCATTTATATTTATTAAGAGTTTCACAGTTTAACTGATTCCTTTTCAGTTTACTTCACGTTGACGCTCGAGCGAGGGGACGTTCAGCAGTGTTGCCAGATTGGGCTGCTTTTTGAGGACGTTCAGCAGTGTTATTACTACTTCAGTTACTTCTACTTCAGCTATTAGTATTACTAATTCAGCTACTACTACTTTCAGCTACTTCTACTATTTCAGCTACTACTACAATTTCAACTAGTTCTACTACTTTCAGATTCTTCTACTATTTCAGCTTCTACTACTACTTTCAGATTCTTCTACTATTTCAGCTTCTACTACTACTACTTTCAGCTTCTTCTACTATTTCAGCTTATAGTACTACTTTCAGATTCTTCAGATCAATTCATTTTATATTTCTGCTTTGCGCTTATCATTCAGCTTCCAGCATTCACACGCGTTTTCTGCAGGAAATGCATTTTCTAGTTCATTTAGAAGTCGCTCTTCTCCATATCGTGAATCTTGTCAGAGACATGTCATTAATGAGCAGGTAGGGGTTAGGGCATCTTGCTCAAGGATGCCTACAGGTTAGACTGTGGACATTGGGGTTCGAACCCAGTACCACGCTAACCTCTAGACTATCCTACCCCTGACCACTGCATTATTTTGGGGCAGATCCTATAACAGTTGAGATTGCTGCCCTCCGCTTATGGTTTTGTGCAGCATGGTCACATCATAAAACAGAGCAAATGTTACATTAGTGCATATATATTAGTATAACTGTCCTTTACCTGGGGTCTAGGCTCACTGAGCATCAACCACTCTGTGACAGCCGTGGCCTGTTATGCACCCTAACTAACACGCATTATCTATGTTCTAGCGAGCTAAACAACAACCGCTTTGAGGTCAGCCACGTCCACAAGGTAGAGTGTGTGGTGCCTTGGCTCAATGACACACTGGTCTTCTTCACCATCTCTCTGCAACTCTGCCAGCAGCTCAAGGACAAAGTGAGTACCACATGTTATGCTAACATTGAAACCCAATGTCTAAAATAAGGCTTGGATATATTTTGCTAACTGATTTAATGACGATACTGGATTTCCCTAGCCTGACATCGCCATACCAATTCTCAAATTCTCAAATGGATAGACCTACAACCAATCAGAGCAACAAAACGTGTGAAGTAAATTAAACTTTTACCAAATCCTGTCGGAAGTACGGCAAACAACTTTCTTATCAACAAAAGTTTTAAGTGCAGTTGTTTGTTCTTCTTTTAGGGAAAATATACCGTCCAGTTCGTTTAAAACTGTTGCAATAGTGGTTTCATCAGACTGTTCCACATCAGCGACAACCATCTTGGTTGTTTACGAAAATGCCTCAATGGCATTCCTCTGTACAGTCATTGTATCAAACCCGCCCTATTTTAGATAAGCGGTTGTGATTGGCCCGAACCGGGCCAGGTCGGCTGGAAATCTGTCTTAACGGGAGGGGGACCCGACGCATCTGCCAGAGCAAATAAAACATGAGCTTGCAGATGCTCGTCTGGTTCCCAGGCTAGGATTTCCCTGAGCAGTCAAGTGAATGTGTATATTTTTATTTTATGCCTTCATGGACAGTGAAAAACTGGCAGGGGAAAGACTGGAGTGATATGTAGCATAGGACCGCCTTAGCGGGTTGAGCCATCGCCCCCTGTCAAGTCAAAATGTGTTATTTATGTTGCATTAACATGAAGGATGTTGTAGTTTGACTAAAGTAGTAGTAAAAATGAACATGCGTAAAGTGAATGTTTGGTTTATAGCCAATGCGGCTCAGCAAGTCAGATAGAAAGCATAGGTTCTATAACCTGACTCCGCCAGATGGAATGAGTCGCGTTGGCTCAGCATTTCCATCTGGAATCGTTCCGTTGGAGAGCCTTTGGGAGGGGGCGAAAATACTGGTTGCTGATTGGATAAACCATCTGCCTATGTTGGTGATTGACGGGCCAAATCAACCAATCATATCAACGAAGTGTATGACGTGATAACAGAGCGTCGAGGCAAGCTCATCAAGTAAACATGTCGGTACAGGATCTTTGCCGTTTGTGTAACGCGAATTTACGTTTAAAAGGCACACATTAAAGCATCTTTTCCTCCGAGAAAAGCCTCCAGTGCCGCTTTTTGCTCATCTTTTAGAGAAGGAATACTCTCTAATTCTGCTAAAACTTGCTCGATAGCTGCGCGCATCTCGATCACATCCGCGGAAGCCGCCATGTTGTTTAGACTGAAGAGTCGCTCCTTATTGCGTCACACTTGAACCCGCCTCAAAACCAACGCCGATTGGCCGCTCGTTTGGCAATCGGCTCCAAATGATCTCCGTTGTGTAATGCCAGTCTGAACTGTGAGTGGAATATCATAGAGCTCGTGAGATCAGGCTGGTCTCACGAGGCTATAGGTTCTAGGAATCTAGGTTTTCTTGTAACTGTAATTGTGTTCACTTTATATTCTCCACACTTCACAGATATCCGTGTTCTCCAGTCTCTGGAACTACAGACCCTTTTAACCTCCGGCCCAAAATAAATGTCTACAAAAAAAAAGTGTGTGTGTGTATATATATATATATATATATATATATATATATATATATATATATATATACATATATATATATATATATATACATATATATATATATATACATATATATATATATATATATACATATATATATACATATATATATATATATATATATATATATATATATATATATATATATATATATATATATATATATATATATATACATATATATATACATATATATATATATATATATATATATATGAGAAACAAAATGGATGTCTTTGAAGTACTACATATATAGTGATGTGTTTTTAGAGGTGTTCTTTAGTTGGAAATGGAGCCGGCTCAAGAAAACCACAGTTTCAGTATTGACCAATATCAATTTATCAGCAAAATCTGTGTCAGCTGTCTTAAAATGTTTTGAATGACTGACACACACACACACACGCGTTCCAGAATGTGTTTCCGCCTAAATTTACTACTACAATCCGACTTTGTTTGTTCTATTTTGCTGTTCTAGTATTAAGACAAATGAAGCACTGACCTAAATAAGCTAATGGAAGGTAAATGTTTATGGAATCAGTCTAATTTGATTCATGTATATATTGTATTTATTTGTTGTTCGTTACTTGTCTTGATGACTACCTGTGAAACTAATATTTTGTGAAGATATAAATGTATGTACACTATATAAATTAATCTATTATCTGTGCAATAAAATGGCTATAAGAATGTTTTTTCTCTAATCTTCTGCTTGTTGCATTAGATCCCATCCAAAGTGTTGACTTCACAAATCCTACTTGATAGGAAAATGTTTTTACCATGCACAAAAACATTACAACTTCGCAAGACGCTATAAGTGACTTCTGATGCATGCCGAATGCAACAAAGAAAACCCCTCAAACGGCAACAAAAAAAAAGTATGCAAGTTGGCAAAGCAGTCTAGCCCAGTGGTTCCCAACCTTTTTGGGCCTGTGACCCCTTTAGGCCCGATCACCATGTACCTTTAGTTCTGATCACCATATATTTGTGCTAGTTATAAGACACAATGTTAAGTGGAGCGACTTTGCATTTCAACTTTCATGGCAATTTAATAATTACACATCCATCCTTTATACTGACCTTCAAATATTTAAAACTGAGTAAATGTTCTCTTGTAACTAGTGGCAATGTCAAGTCACCGCTGACTTAGTCGGCTCCACACAATGGTTTCACTTTGTCCCTTCATAGACATCCCTCAAAACTTATTTTTGGATGTGGGCCCCTGCATAAATTGATTTTCACCCATGCCTTAACGTATCAAGATGAAGTACATGTTGATTGCACAGTAATGGCTACAGAATAATCACACCGTCTATGTTTAGATTGGTTTCCTTATCTTCCCTATAAGCCTCGCTTTCACTATGCAGCTCTGTCTGCCACCGGGTACGATCTCCCGGGAAAAATGAAGGCTCACTTTACGGCACAAAGGAAGTGCGTCAACCATTGCGCGTGCAACCAAACCAGGAGGAATAGCGCTTTTGTTTACCCGGTAGCTATTGGTAGCTATCCCGATTAGCTATCCCCAGTAGTGGAAATGGCGGATGGTGGAACAACTGAAGTAAAGCCAATCTGATGACACTACTTATATCTGCCTACACTAGGTTTTTGCATTGAGTATACTACCTGAATAAACCTCATGTTGCGACTCGCCAGGCGATCCAGTCAGGCTACCAACCCAGTTCGCTTTTCTCAACACATACTAAAGAATTTGTATGTCTCCATTATAGACTAAATAAACTCACGGGTTTCCTCCGATCCGGTTTGTCTTTGCGACAGAGGTGCATAAATAATACCACTTTGAAATGCTAGGATGGGAAAAGTTGAAAAGTTGTCTACAGCCCCTTTAATGAAATGTGGTGTAGTGTAGGTCGGAGGTCAAATGCCTATTAGACCGAATGTATTGTAATCAATCTGAGAGCAGACATTTATTTATGCATAAAATAATCAATTACATTTAAGATAAATTAAAAGAAATTACATGATTTAAACAAAATTTCAAACATACATTTTGTCATCTTATGGTTACTACTGCCATAGTATTGAAAAATATTGAATACTGAAAAATTACATGAACTAATGTAATTTATGTATATCTTATACAAGTCATGTGTTGCATAAAAGTTGCATAAAGAGGTCAAATGTGACATGATTGAATATAATTGACATCTATTTCATAAAGTGCACTTGAGGAGAAGCAGTGAGCACACAGACCATTGTTGGCCATTTTTGTGAAAATCTAATTGAATCCCGTCTTCTTTGTCTCTACGGTCAGTGTTCCAGGGCCATGTTTTCCACTCCAACTTTCTGTCTTCTTGGCTGATGGAGGGACAAATGTATCACATCAAAACATCACCCTCACTTCAGGCAAATATAAATGCCCATTTCCATACAGTGTGTTGTGTATCCTGCATTAGCATAGCCTACCTCCTCATCACAACAGCAGCAAGAGCAGCAGCAGCAGCAGCGAATTAGGACCAACAGCACCAACACTAGAACCGTACCTATAAAAGTAGAATGTTATGGTATCCATGAAGGTAGGAAGAGAGAGAGAGAGAGGCTAAAACCTAATTTATAGTCACCGTGAACTGCGCGAATTGTGTTAAATTCTGAATATCGCTTTTCCTGCTTGCTTTTTGATGGGAAAAACACATTCAGATGTATTTTTTTATTAGTAGTATTAGTAATAGTATTTTACTCAAGTAGTCCTAGTAAGAGGGAGGAAATGAGGAGGGGGGTATTCTACCTGTCAGAAAATGACCCCTCCCTCTGCTTACTCTGGGATTATACATCTGACATGCCCCAAACTGGTTGTGAACCATACTCCACCCCCTAACATGATTTGACTAGTAGTAACAGGGAGGAAATGTAAAATAGAATATGTGTAGTGTCAATAATGGACCCCCCTCCTCGTTTCCTCTGTTACTAGGCGGACTAGAGTCAGCCTTTTAGCGGAGTAGAGTATGGGTCATTACGTTACTTTGTATTGCCTTTTAGCTTACCATAATCTTTCTTTCAAAAATCTTTATTGGCATGGAAAACATACATTCACATTGCCAAAGCACCAAATGTAAGATAGGATGCAGCATAAGACACAAAACAATAATAGAACAATTTTTTAAAAAGTTATAAAATCATCTAAAAATAACAATATAATACAAATGTAAATGTATATATGCAGTGAAAAGAATACAATAGGAATATTAGATAATGTGTCTTGATTGGGTTGAGTTTCCTGGAACTATGCCATAGAATGACTTCTCATGAATATTATTGACAGTCTGACACCATGCATCCCTCCCTCCCTATCTAGTCTTCGCCACTTCCAGTCTCCTCTCGTTTACTCAAAATGTATGTTTAATAAAACTGAATTCTACACGTTTTCACGTTATCTGTTGTGATGCGTGGTCGTTATGATAATATTAAAACATATTAAAATATATAAACAGTCATAGCTTAATGCGTTTTTCCCCCCATCATCAAAAGGCAGGAAAAGCGATATTCAGCGCAGTGTACGTTCACGTTAACGGGCGCATCTCAGACGGGGGGCGGGGTCACAATGCGACAACGCAAACCACAAACGGTTCACGGTGATTTGTTGCGTGTGTAACCGGTGTACAAGTTATATTTCACCAGGAATCCTTTTATGCCTTTAATTTGTTAATTTATTATTTTTTCCTTTATACACTTCCGTAAATGTATATTTGTTTTGAGAGTTTTTATTTTGATACCTTGGGATGTGTGATTCCGTAGTTACCCGTGAGGTCACTTCCGTTTATTTCGCGCTATCCTCTTCAGTCGGCGATATGCCATGGTGAAGAGAGGTAGGAATGCACAGTGCTCCTCAGAATGAGTGTATAAAAGTGATTAAACAGGGTAAAACCTGTAACGGATGTGTAAATAATGTTCCTTGGAGGTTGCAGTTGCTGTCTAGTGAGCGTTAGACTTCCGGTCTTCCAGTTGGGAGAGCGTTAGACTTCCGGTCGAGTGGACGCTGGCATGTTTGTTGCCGCTGCTCGCCGGAATACAGTAGCTTGTGGTAGTAGCAGCTAGTAGTAGTAGTGTAGTAGTAATAGCAGTATAGTAGTATAGTAGTAGTATCGTAGTAGCAGTAGCAGTAGTATTAGCAATCGTAGTAGTAGTGTCGCGTATTGAGCCAAAACAGCTCCTCTCGCACAGCTAGCTCCGGCACTCCTATCCACCAGTGCACGGGCTAACGCCGGTAGCTAGTTGCTAACCGGCTGTCGCGACACCGGCTTCCTAAGCATACCTGGTTCCTGCCTCATCATGTGGCCCAACAACTCACTCACCTGCTTTGGACTCGTCTGGATATTCCTGTCGTTCTGCCATCATCCTGTGGCAGGACTACTCCACTACTCCATCACCAACCCTCTCGCGACCCGCTTGAATGAGCCCCCACCACCGCACCCGGACATCGCTTGCCCCCCTCGTCGGCGCTACATCCACCGTGGGTCCCACAGACATGTCCAGCACAGCAACAACTCCACTACAATCAACTCCACCTGGTCCACTTCTCGTCGCTCCTCCATCAACTCCGGCCGCACCGTCAACCACCATGCATTAGCCAGCCTAGCCAGGTCGGCTAATGCTACCGTCAAACTCGACTCCTCCGCTGTCAACTTCGGTCTCCTCAACATCCGCTCACTCACGAGCAAGGGGCATCTCATCCAGGATCTCCTCACCGACCATAAGTTTGACTTTCTCTGTTTAACCGAGACATGGCAGCAACCCAACGACTTCTCACAACTCAATGAATCCACGCCCCCGGGGTTTGTTTACACCTGTCAGCCCCGTGGCTCCGGCCGGGGAGGAGGTCTCGCGATAATTCACCGCGAGAAGTGGAAAGTCTCGCGGGTGTCTGTCCCTGCCTTCAGCTCCTTCGAATCCACTGTCTGCCAACTGTCTGGTCCTACTCCCACCATCATCGCTACTGTTTACCGCCCCCCCAAACCAAATAGTGTTTTTCTGAGTGACTTTGCAGATTTCCTCACACACCTTTCCACTCTTTCTCCCAACACCATCCTGTTGGGGGACTTCAACATTCACATGGATAACTTCAATAACCCTCTCACCAGAGACTTTACATCCTGCCTGGAGAGTTTCGGACTTCAGCAGCACACAAATGTTCCCACTCACACTAGAGGCCACATCTTGGACCTGGTCTGCTGCTCTGGTGTCGCCCCCCTTGATCTCACAGCAGATGAACTTCCGATAACTGATCATTTCCTCCTCTCATTCACTGTTAAACTCTCTCTCTCTATCACAAAGCTCCCCCGTCTCATATCTTTCCGTAGTATTAAGGACATAAATCTGGACTCTCTCTCCTCCAGTATTAACTCTTTTATGGACTCTGTCAATCTCTCCTCCCCCGAAGAACTAGTCTCACACTATAACACTGGACTTCACACTATTCTCAACTCCCTTGCTCCGTTAAAAACTAGACCCGTCTCCTTCTCCCGCTCTGCACCCTGGTTCACCCCTGAGCTTCGGCTTATGAAAGCCAAAGGTCGGCAACTCGAGCGGCTCCATCACAAAACTGGTCTATCTATTCACAAAGAGATTTACAATAACCATATACTACATTACAAGGACTGCATTTCTCAAACCAAATCCAACTACTACTCTGACATAATCTGTTCCAGTGAAGGTAACACCAAATCACTGTTCTCACTGTTGAAAAAGATCACCCAACCCCCGGACTCTCTGCCACCACACTTGTACTCAACTGCCTTCTGTAACTCCCTCCTGTCATTTTTTAATAAAAAAATCCAGATGATCCACCAGCATCTCAGCCCAGATCCATCCCCCTGTATTTTACCTGAACCTCTTTCACCCACTCACTCTTTTTCCTCCTTCCTGCTCCCCTCCACCTTAGAAATCTCAGACCTCATCCGTAAGTCCAAACCATCCACCTGTCAGCTGGACCCCCTCCCAACGGTTTTGGTTAAAGCCTGCCTCCCTTCTCTGGTCCCCCTCATCTCTGCTATCATCCACTTCTCTCTCACATCTGGAACTGTTCCTGCATCCTTTAAAACCGCTGCAATAACCCCAATACTGAAAAAACCCGGTGCAGATCCAACCAACTTCAATAACCTACGTCCTATTTCTAATCTTCCTTTCATTTCAAAAATCCTTGAAAAAACTGTAGCCTCTCAACTCCACTCTCATTTATCTCACAACAATCTGTATGAACAGTTCCAGTCCGGTTTCCGCCCCCTCCATAGCACAGAATCTGCTCTCATAAAAATTTCCAACGACCTCCTCATGGCAGCTGATTCTGGTTCACTTACAATCCTCATCCTCCTCGACCTGAGTGCGGCCTTCGACACCATCTGTCACACCACCCTCCTCAATTGACTTTCCTCCATCGGCATCATCCACACTACGATGGACTGGTTTAAGTCATACCTCTCTGGCCGCACTCAGTTCGTTCAGCTCAAATCCCACACATCCCATCCTTCCACCGTCACCTCAGGTGTGCCCCAGGGCTCGGTCCTGGGGCCCCTTCTCTTCATCATTTACCTTCTCCCCCTTGGCAATATCTTCCGTAAATACAGCATCAATTTCCACTGTTATGCGGATGACACCCAGCTCTACCTCTCCAGTAAACCCACTTCCAACCTCCCACCCACCTCCCTTACCGATTGCCTAACAGAGATCAAATCCTGGTTCTCTTATAATTTTCTCAAACTTAACAGTGACAAAACTGAGGTTCTTCTCATCGGTACCAAATCAACACTATCCAAAACCAACAGTTTCCCTCTCATCATCGACAACTGCTCTGTTTCCCCCTCCCCTCAAGTAAAGAGTCTGGGTGTCATCCTCGACAGTACATTATCTTTCCAATCCCACATCAATAACGTTACTCGGTCTGCCTACTTCCACCTGCGCAACATCAACCGCCTCCGCCCCTCCCTTACCCCCCATACCACTGCAATCCTTGTTCACAGCCTTGTCACTTCTCGCCTGGACTATTGCAACTCCCTCCTCTTTGGTCTCCCTCATAAATCCCTCCATAAGCTTCAACTGGTTCAGAACTCAGCGGCCCGCATTATCACCAAAACCCCCTCCATCAACCACATCACCCCCATCCTGCAGCAGCTTCACTGGCTCCCCATTAAACATTGTATCGAATTCAAGATCCTCCTGTTTACATTCAAAGCTATTCACAACCTCGCCCCCCCTTACCTGTCTGACCTCCTCCATGTTGCCACTCCCACCCGTACCCTCAGATCATCTGCCTCCATCCACCTGACTGTTCCTTCTGCCCGTCTTACCACCATGGGGAGCAGAGCTTTCAGCCGCTCTGCTCCCCGGCTCTGGAACTCACTTCCACCCCAGCTCAGAAACATGGACTCACTTCACCTTTTCAAATCCACCCTCAAAACCCATCTGTTCAGAACTGCTTTCTCCTTGTGACCCCATCTGCTCTGCCTTAAATTTTAACTTATTTTTACTGTTTGTATTTTAACATGTCTTATAGCTTGTTTATTTCTTGTGTTTCTATGTTTATGGTTATGTACGGTGTCCTTGAGTGCCAGAAAGGCGCCTTGAAATATAATGCATTATTATTATTATTATTAGTGATGTAAAGACGCATTTAGCTAAAGTACATTTAGCGGTCTCCCAGCCACAACTGATGCAGCTTTAAACAGCTTGATAACTCACATTGCTGAACAAGTGGGACAAACCATAAAAGATCAATTAAGAAGTGAGCGTGAAGAAAGGGTTATTAATGAAACACAAGCTAAGAGCAGTGTAGATCAGATACCCACTGAAGCCTCTTACCTTAACTTGACTGGTGCAAAGTTTGTCCTACAGTCAGACATCAAAGAGCCCCCAGTCTTCAGAGGGGATGGATCAGACAAGAACACGGTCTGTGAGTGGCAACAGTTAATGGAAGTGTACTTCAAGAAGCAAGCTATACCTCTGAAAGAGCAGTATTCTGATATAATATCTAAACTCATGGGCAAAGCTAAAGATATTGTACGGATAACTCTGAGAAGCAGTCCATCGGCAAAGCCCCAGGATGATCCTAAAATCATCTACGACATCCTTCGTCAACATTTTAGTGATGTGACGTATTCATGCATGCTTATGGCTGATTTTTACAGCACATTCCCAGCAGCAGGCGAGAACCCCGTTGAGTACTGGCTTCGGTTGAACAAAGCAGTTGATGCAGCAGAAGAGGGCTTGAAAAGGCTTGGTCGCCACATTGAAGACCCTTGTCAAGCGGTAGCTATGATATTTGTCAAACATTGCCCAGACCCCTCCCTTTCTGCTGTTTTCAAGTTTAAAGCCCCTGGTAAATGGACAGCCAGTGAGATTCAAGAATATAATGATCGTTACCAGATTGAAATGAAAGAGCAAGGGTTCTCCAAATCAAAATGCCCTCAGTCACTAAGGGTTCATGCTCAGTCCCCTGCTTCCAATCCAGAAACAGCTCACTCGAATATGCAACCTGTGCAATGTGAGAACAGTGTAGCTCCCAGTCCCCCTTGTAATGATGACAGCTTGAAAGTCTTGGTCAGCCTTTTCAATCAAGCATTGTCGCAGAACAGATCCGAGAAATACAATCCAAAAACTCCAGATCAGTTCCAGCATAAATGCTGCAAAGTCTGCCAGTCTCTGGAGCACTCGACTCTCGCACACTGTAGGCAGCATCGCCTATGTCTAGGTTGCTTTAAGCCCAACCACATTAAGAGGGACTGCCCTAAACGTCATTCTGGCCCAGCTCAGCACGTCTCCCCACCACAGAACACTCAGCCTTTAAACTAGCTGGCCCACATCTGGCGAGGGGATGTGTGGGTACAGGAGAAGAAACCCTCATCAGTGGCGACATCGAGCAGCATTATATTAAAGCGTGTGCTGCTGCACCAGCTGGTGATAAGGTGATTGTTCAGAACACACAGAGGGTTGGCCCAGTTGATTGAACTCTTTTACACACCTGTCATCATTAACAACACATTCCAAGTACAGGGGATGCTCGACTCTGGTTCCATGGCCTGCACACTGAGTGAGAGAGCAGAGCATGAGATGCTCAGTAAAAAGTTAATCACAGAGCCCATTCCATTTAATCAAGATGTGGTGCTAGTTGGATGTGGAGGATCATTGAGCAAACCCAAGTGTATGTATGAGGTGAAAATGAAACTGTATGGAGAGAGCTGTATCGTCCCTGTCCTTGTTGTGCCCGGACAGCGTGATGATTTAATCGTAGGCACAAATGTCATCAGATTCATAATGCATCAGCTAAAAGTAACAAGTAATTATTGGAACCTTGTCTCCAGTGGCAATCTTCTTTCAGAGTGCGAGCGGCTTCTCGACCTCTTGTCAAACTCATCCCGGTGGAGAGGTGACGAACTTCCAGATAAGATTGCAACTGTTAAACTCCAGCAGTCAGTCACTCTGTTGGCAAGGCAAGAACACTTGGTCTGGGGTAAATTACCTAAAAATGCTTCTATGTCACCTGGCAGCACAGTACTCGTTGAGCCCACCTCAAGTAAGTCGATACCACGTAACATTATGGTCGGTCGCGTCATTACGCCATTGTGGGGTGATAGATGGGTCCCAATGAAAATCACCAGTGTGTCAAACAAACCCGTCACCTTAAAGAGAAACTGTAAGCTGGCGGATGTGTCACCCTGTCTGGCTGTTGAAGATTTCGACATTTTACAGAACACAAGCCAGCCTGAAAAAGAGACAGAAGGAGTAAAGCAAAATACTACCAGGCCTTCAGATCTTAAACAGCGCCTCCAGCAGGTTGGTCTCGCTGACATCGATATTGATCAGTGCCACACTGAGTACAATGGGAAGTTAAAGTTAGTTGAGCTGCTTGAAAAATACAACAATGTTTTCTCCAAACATGCTCTAGACTGCGGTGAGGCAAAAGGTTTTGTTCATCGCATCAGACTCACTGATGAATGACCATTCCGCCTCCCCTATCGGCGAGTACCACCAGCTCATTACCAAAAGCTGCGTCAGGTCTTATCTGAAATGGAAGAGCAGGAGTTAATAAGAAAATCTGTCAGTGAGTATGCCTCCCCTCTAGTGCTCGTGTGGAAAAAGGATGGCAGCTTGAGACTCTGCACGGACTTCAGATGGCTCAACGCCAGAACGTTTAAGGACGCCCACCCATTACCGCACCAGTCAGACTGCCTGGCCGCTCTGGGTGGAAACACCTACTTCAGCACAATGGACCTGACCTCGGGCTTTTACAACGTTCCGATGGCTGAAGAGGACAAAAGTTACACTGCATTCACAACTCCAATGGGGCTGTATGAGTATAACAGGATCCGCATCCTTTATGCATATGATGCGCAGCATATTTGGAGACCTGAATTTCAGCAGTCTATTGTGTTACCTTGACGACCTGCTTGTGTTTGCCTCAACCGAAGGAGAAGCTTTGGAGAGGTTGGAAACGGTCCTACAGTGACTCCGACTTCACAATCTCAAACTGAGCCCTAAAAAGTGCCATCTTATGAGGTCCTCAGTCAAATTCTTGGGTCATATCATTGATGCCAATGGAGTGGCTGTAGACCCTGCAAAAATTGAGGTCATCTCAAAGATGTCAAAGGAAGATATTATGGAGGATAATGGCTGCACACCATCAGTGAAGAGGATAAAGTCCTTCTTGGGAATGGTATTTTATTACCAACACTTCATCCCTAATTGCTCTTCCATAGCCAAACCCCTCTTTGCCTTAACTGGTGGACAAAAAAAACGTGGAAAGATCAAAGTAAAATCCAACATGGGTTCTTTCAGGAAGCTCCACCCCTCTGATTGGTCAGACGAATGTGACAAGGCTCTGTGCAAACTCAAAGACAGCCTCTTGAACTGTGTTGTTCTCTCGCATCCAGATTTCTCACAGCCTTTCATCCTGTCCATTGATGCATCCTTAGATGGGCTAGGCGCTGTATTGTCCCAAGTACCAACTGGCGAAAAGAAGGCACGCCCCATAGCTTTTGCTAGCAAGACACTGAGCAGCTCTCAGAAAAATTATCCAGCCCATAGGTTGGAATTTTTAGCATTAAAATGGAGCGTGTGTGAGAAGTTTAGTCATTGGTTAAGAGGCCATTCTTTTACAGTTTGGACTGATAACAACCCTCTTACTTATAACATGACAAAACCTAAGCTCGATGCTTGTGAGCAACGCTGGGTGTCCAAACTTGCCCCGTTCACATTCGACCTGAAGCACATACCCGGCACTAAGAACACTGTTGCCGATGCTCTTAGCAGAGACCCTTTTGCCACCACAGTCAGTCGCAGGCTCATCACAGAGCAGTATAGCCGTCTCCTCGATGAAGCTGAGGATATCAGTCACAATGGCATCCAAGACACCTTCAGACTGAAAATCCAATGTCAAAGAGTCACACATTCAAAGGCTAAAGGTATAAATATTCAATCTGGCCCTTTAAAACATCCTTGTGACACAGTAACTGTTCAGGCTCTTCTTAATGCTTCTGATCAGTGGGAGGTTGCTACAGAGACCAGGGCTGTTGAGCTGCTACAGTCAGTCCAAGACCTGTTGCCACCAGGGCAAGATTCACTCCCTGTGTTTACGTTAGAGGAACTGCAACGTAGTCAGGAGCTCGATCCCACCATTTCAGGCATCATGCCATTCATCATACGCAAGAGGCGCCCCTCAAGGCGTGAAAGAGCGGGGCTTGATGCTAAAGCTATGCTACTTGTGAAGCAATGGGAAAGGCTCAAAGCTCAAAATGGCGTCCTCTATAGGGTTATCAAAGACCACATCAGTAAGCAAAAGAGGCACCAGTTTGTTCTTCCTGATAGCCTGAAAGAAAAGGCATTACATGGCATACATGATGTTGCTGGGCATCAAGGACAGGCAAGGACCCTGCATTTAGCGAGACAGCGTTTCTTTTGGCCAAAGATGGAGTCTGATGTAAAGCAGTATGTCAAGAGCTGTCATAGATGCATTCTGGCCAAAACACCAGACCCCTCTGCTCGAGCTCCATTAGAGAGCATTAGAACATCCGCTCCCATGGAGTTGGTCTGTATTGATTTCTGGAGTGCGGAAGACAGTAAACAGCACTCAGTCGACGTCCTGGTCATCACAGACCATTTTACTAAGTTAGCACACGCTTTCCCATGCCCAAATCAGACTGCAAAACAGGTTTGCGAGGAAACTGTGGGATCACGTTTTCTGTGTGTATGGGTTTCCTGCACGCGTTAATTCTGATCAGGGAGCTAACTTTGAAAGCGAGCTCATAGCAGAGCTGATGAGATTCTCTGGAGTTGAAAAATCACACACCACAGCCTATCACCCAATGGGAAATGGTGGGACTGAAAGATTCAATCAAACACTGGGCAACATGCTGCGGTCTCTTCCTCTCCGAGAGAAACAGAAGTGGCCTCAACAGATACAAACCTTGACATTTGCATACAATGCAACCGTCCATGAAACAACAGGATATGCACCATTCCATCTCATGATCGGCAGAATCCCGAGGCTCCCGGTGGATGTGGTCTTTAAACAAGTGCTGCACGACCCAGTGGTTGTCGACCATAACAGTTATGTGAAGACTCTCAAGTCCCATCTCCATGAGGCAGCCAGAATTGCCCAAACCCATGCTGTTAAAGAGCAAGATAAACAAGCAAGAGGTTACAACAGAAAAGTAAAAGGCACTTACCTCAATGTTGGTGACAGAGTACTCATTGCCAATAAAGGCGAGAGGGGAAAGAAAAAGCTGGCTGATAAGTGGAATGCAACAGTGTACACATAGACAGAAATGAGCGAACGCATACATACAGAGTGGAGAGCAATAGAGGTGACACAAAGGTGGTTCACCGTAATCTCGTTCTGGACGTCAGCTTCCTGCCTGTGGTGACAACTGAGGCTGAGTTGTGTTACAATGACTCTGAAGGAGATATGAGTGCTACCGACTCTCTGGACTCTTTGGAGGAGGAGGACTTGATGGAAAGAACCAACAGATGGATCATGAGTGGTTCAGAGGACTCTCAGAGTCAGGAGACTCAGAGCAGAGGACTGCTCGAGCCGGACCAATCCAGTCAAGCTGCTTCAGAGTTGGAGGATGAGGAGCAATCTGTACATGGATGAAGCCACTGTTCTTCCAGTGTGCAAAGTGACTTGAGCAAAGATAGTGATCTGGCCAGCTTAGTTGTTGAGACTGGCTCAGACTCTTTACTCATGTCTGGTGTACAATCAGAGCCTTCTAACACTCAGTCACCTCCAGTAGATAAAGACTGTAGCACAGAGACACTGTCAGCACCAGCAAAACCAGTTATTGTGACAGATGCTCAAGTTCACACAAGTCATGAAACTGACACTCAGATGCACTCGTCAGCAGACACAGGAAAGGTTGTCAAGACACGAGCAGGCAGAGTCAGTAAAAAAGCCAATCGACTCATTGAATCGATGGCCCAAAAGCCAATTATTGCCAGGGATCTAGCGAGTTCATTTAGAGAGAAGGCTCAGTCAATCCTTACACTGTTTTCTTTTGTGCTGCTAGCATACGTTTGGGTTCTGATGTGTGTAACATTTTTTTGTAAATATGGGACATTGTGAAAACCAAAGTGTTTCTAATAGAATGTATTAAATGCATGTGGTAATGACAAGGAGTTGGTTTGGTGTATAAGGCATCATATTGTGAGGAACTAAGGTCTGATCATCCTTACGTTTACTCTTAACCTATTTTGTAGGTGGCTGTGTAGCTGTCATGGGAAGCTGAGAGTTTTTCATTTAATCTTTGTCAAGTGTTTGCATTTTGGTTTCATTTGTTGAGCCCTGTGTCCCATTGTTACAGTCAGGATTTTGGCGAAATTTAGGAGGGGTGAATGTAACCAGTGTACAAGTCTAGTGTGTCTAGTGATGTAAAGACGCTCGTTTTATTGTGTAAATGTTCTTTTATATCCAGTATGGCAGTTTTTGTTGTATGATGGGATCTCATGTCACGCACGTGTCTCTTGGTGTTTTAGTGGAGCGCACGTGTGACGCACATCTTTAATGGCCGTGCTGGTGTGTTTGTTTGAACCCAGGTATGTTAGCCCGCTTTGTGTATTTATTTGAATGTATTTTTTATTTAATTTCATTTGTTTAATAAGCACTTTGGTGCAATTGTTAATTCATGCAATAACACTGCCAGTGGTGTTTTCGTGAGTCGGCGATATGCCATGGTGGAGAGAGTGGAGCGCACGTGTGACGCACATCTTTAATGGCTGTGCTGGTGTGTTTGTTTGAACCCAGAACCCAGAATAAAGACTCCTTCAGCTGGCAAAGCAGTTTCCTCCGACTCAATCCTTTAAGACACAACGCAGATTCGGCCGAAGCAGCAGTAGGCCGGCTACACGTGTATATACCGTGTGGGAGGCGACTATAGAATAGGTCTATGTTTGCCATTGCATATATAGGCCTACACAAATGTATAATGTCAGAGCAATGTCACGGTTGTAAACTCACCAATGAAGATGAAGAACATAGCAAACGAGGCTGTGTCCCAGTCTGATTGGAAGAAGTGCTTGGACTGCAGCCTGGAGACCACGTCATCGTACTGCTCTTTAAACTCCTCTTGAATGCTCACTGGAGCCATTGGACTTCATTATGAAAAAGAAACAACTTGGGTCAGTAGCTCTCCAAGAGGATGGACTCATGTATGTGGTCCATGATGTTAAACGTTTTCAGCCCTCACCGTTGAGAGGATACAAATTGAGCATCCTTGTCAGATGCCCAAACCAAACTATAGGCCTACATTACAATGACAGTGTAATAGTATAATAAGTATAACATAAATAAACCCCATTCACATTTTGAACCACTTGGTTATTTAAAAAGGTAGAGGTTCTTCACATGACTTCTTCTGCAGTGAAGCAGTCTAAGATTGCATTGAAATTTCCCAACCAAATTGATAATGGAAAATAAAGACCCAGTGTTGTCGTTTTAGTGTGATGGGCACAGTAAAAGGTTACATAATGTAGTGGTCATGTAGTGATCATCCAAATCAATGTTTCAGAAATAAAGCCATCCTTTCAACATATCATAAATGCAATCCCACATTTCAGACTTAAAATAACCCAACTTGCATGCATAAAATAAATCGCATTTTGGTTAGAATAGAATAACAGGCTACAATAAAAATCAGTGACCAAGCCTATTAAAACATGACATTATACAAGCCATATCACCAGAATACAGGCTGTCAGTCTGATCCCATTCCACAATCACGTTAATATTACCGATACTATTTTAAACCTTATGTTTATTGGTTACTATGTAACTTCAGCACATCAATATAAGTGCGCGGCATGTAGGCGAAGCAATGACATCAGCCAGTGACGTCAGTCTTCCTTACCGTAAAGACAAGGAAATGCATGGATAAATAGTCTGTAGGCCTGTGTTCAGGCACTTCGTTAATCATTTATTTTTTCATTATTTTTTAAAAGATATAGCCTTTCAGAAAATGCCTAAACTTTAAATTCATGTAGTTAGAGCAATAGAAAGCATCGATATATTAGCTTCCCTGGCTAGCAGAACACGCAGTTATAGCCATATTTTCAGAAGCTTTGATTTATACCTCAAAAACAAAAGAACGCATATGATAACATTAACGGAAGGAGACGTACGCTAATTTAAGTAGCCCAACAAAGGATTTACCTTGTTTACTGTGCGTAGATCGAAATATCTCTTATTAGTTATGCCGACAGGTGAGCTCAGGTGAACTACGGGGTGGCAGCAGGCGGACTATCAACACTGCTCTGCTGTTACACATTTTATCCGGGTGATTGCGCAATGCGCATGCGTTAAATCCACATTTGTCGATCTCTGAAATGTATTTTTCCAATGTCATCATTAATTATTTACAATAATATGTATTAAGGAAAACACACACACGAAACTATTTTCGTTGAGTGTGTGGAAAAGTATCTGAACAAAGACTCCTATGTAGGCTATCCACTAAGTGTGCTTATCAGTGGAGAAAGTCAGCGTGTGCTCAACTTTGAAAAGACAGGACCTAAATCAACCTGGCCCCAGCTCTATGATCTCAACTATGTGATAACTAATGCGGAGGAAATGGGCTATAGGGGGCCTATGAACAATAAAGCACATAGGCTATAATCATAAATCAATTGAAGTGTACAGGTTATGAAGGTTATAATTGAATCATAAATGTATAATATCATGAAGCTTGATTGACTAAATCTAAGAGAGAGAAGTGTTGACCTTAAAGGGCATGATGCATGAATGAGTGGGATGAACGGGCCCATCTGGTGTGGGGGAGTTGATACAACTGAGTAGAGAGGAGAGGAAACCAGGGAGGAGAGTGGCCAACCACCTTAATCCACCCCTAAGGTGGAGTTCACAACAGATATTAAAATAAGTGTCTGAGGAGTTATTTTTCAGTCCGCTTCATGAACCCAACCCAGCAAGATATTTCATCTGAGCTCTTGCTAAGATGTCCACATTGACATTTGATAGGCCTAAGTTTACACTTTATAGGCCCTATGTCAGCCATTAGCCAATGAGATGTGATTGTGAACATATACAATAGTACGAACACTCTTCAGAAATACACTTATTCAGCTCATGTTTAAGACTAATGATTGGGTCAAGTCAGCGGAAACAAACAGCTGAGACCTTCTGCACAACGTGTTGTAGTCTGAACAAGCAGTAGGCCTACTACGCTGCATCCCAGGGCGGAAGATATAGACCGCAGACTCGTGACGTAGGTTTCCTCGCGACCAATGAGAACGCGCTGAGGACACGCAGCTCATGAATATCCATAGATTGTCATTGGTTGTCCCGTCCTGTGTTGTCATTGGTTGTCCCGTCCTGTGTTGTCATTGGTTGTCCCGTCCTGTGTTGTCATTGGTTGTCCCGTCCTGTGTTGTCATTGGTTGTCCCGTCCTGTGTTGTCATTGGTTGTCCCGTCCTGTGTTGTCATTGGTTGTCCCGTCCTGTGTTGTTATTGGTTGTCCCGTCCTGTGTTGTTATTGGTTGTCCCGTCCTGTGTTGTTATTGGTTGTCCCGTCCTGTCTCCTGCAGGTCGGCCGCAGCATCACTGGGCTGGTATCACTGCTGTGAGACGGGCCGGAGGAGGAAGGGTACGCCAGTGGTTTCCCGGCAGTGGTCGTTTTAAATTAACTGCAAAAATGACAATCAGGACACTTCGTCCGAACCGGGGACAGCATTACCGTCCGCGTATTCATTGCCTCAAAAAGGTGGGTTCATTTTGTAATGGTTAGGAATAGGAATAGGTTTGTTTTGTTTTTCATATTGTCACGTTTTGGCTGTCAGACGTCAGACATAGTGGTACAGGAGCTTTTTATGTAGTGAGTAGTCGTATGGTGAGTAGTCGTATGGCTAATTCTGTCATTTTTGTCATCTTCAGCGTTTGAAGAAGTTGTACCTTAAGACGTCCTGTATAAGTGACTGTCTCATCATTCATAGCCACGAGCAAACTAGTTGTGATTTGGGTCAAAACAATGTGTGGAAGCAGATGCACACAAGTCAAAGTTGGGGTCGCTAACATTTTCAGAGGTAGAAACCGGGTCATGGGCCAAAACAGGCTAGGAACCAACTTGGCTAATCTTACCAGTGAGAAACCAGTAGTCTATGCACTTTATAAGAAATGTAACTTTAGCTCTTGGGTTAAAGTGCAAAGAACACATTACACATTAGGGTAGTAGACTTATCTCCACTAGTTTAGTCCACTCCCAGCTGCTACATAAACGGAGCAGACCCGTAGTGTTATGAGAGACACCTGTGTTTGTCTATAATAATGTCATCCCTCCTGCTGCAGCTGGAGGCCTTCATGGTGCAGATGCAGGACCCCAAGAGCGGACTGAAGGGTACCGAGCAGAAACTCAACGTCACAACCATTCCCAATGTCATCACCGGTGGGAAACACACACACACACACACACACATATATATATATATATATATATATATATATATATATATATATATATATAGCTCAAAAGATGACATAACACAACACTTTATTGATCCCCAATGGAGGCCTTTGATTGTAACTGCACCAAAAAAAGAAAAGAACATTTCAAAATATAAAAGTTACATACAAAAAATGGATCCTTAATAGAATGGGGGCAGAAAGTCCCAGGAGAAAGTAACCTGTTGACAGACTGCCAGGGCTTACTTAAAGCTATATATAGCCGGGCACAATTGGATGAGATCTGCATAACGCTTTAAGAGCCAAAGGCTTTTTAATCTGGCCTTGAAACAGCCAGGAGAAAGATCAGAGTGTCTTCCCTTGTCAAACCTCAACTCACTGGACACACTCGTTGATTGCAAATTCTTCAAAAGCGAAACATTTTTCAAATCAATATATATATATATATATATATATATATATATATACTGTATATACGTATACTGTATATATAATATATTAAATATTATATATGATATGTTTTTATTAGTTATTGTACATGTCCTGTCTGGGATTAATAAAGTAAATCTTATTTTATGATAAATATACACATATCATATTATAAACATAATTTATAATATGATATGATATATAGCTCCCATTACTGTCTGTTTTTTTGCATATCTCATTGGGCATAGCAATAAACTAAATGTCAGATATGTTCCTATGCAGGTAAAGACATAATCGCATGGCTTATGAACAAATTGAAGGTCACACAAGAAGGTAAGAAATCTAAGGACAAACAGAAAACATTTAACCAAAATAGTTTTGCATTGCATGCCTCAATAACAAAATGGAAAATCCTTTTCTCCAACCTTCTCTTTCAACATGCTTGTTGTGTTGCACCCCCTCCTGCTCCTGTTTCATGCTCCTCCCTGCTAAAGAGGCTCAGGCCTTTGGCACCATGCTGGTTGCCTATGGCTACGTCTACCCTCTGCAGAACCACAGGAAGTTGCTGATGTGTAACAATGATAGTCTCTACCGCTTCCAGGTAAAACCTGCAGGGCACTCAGCTGGCTACCTCACAATGTATAATAATATCAATAATCATAATACAAATAAAACAACTAATTTCTATAGCACTTTTTTGAAACAAGGTTTACAAAGTCCTTTACAAAGAATTTAAAAAAAAGATAAAACACAAATACAGAAAACAAATATGCAAATATGCAAATAAAAATAAATAAAACAACACGCACAGTAAAAGCAAAACCACAGATTAAGAGGCATACAATGCCAGCATCAATTAAAATAATTTGTTTTTAAAAGACTGTAAACATTGATTTTGAAATAAGATTTGAAAAAAGGTTAGCACTTCAATCGCAGCCCATGGATCATTAGCACTTTTCACTAGATTCTACATTTACAAAAAATGTTGTTCCAATGTTCCAAAAAAATATGAATATTGTTTGATTGAGAAGTTGCTTTGTGCAGCGTGAGTTGTTAAATTGTCTTTGTTAGTTCTTGATATGGAAGCTTTATTCATGTATTATGAGATTCAAAACATTTACAACATATGATGACTAAAGTAAAAGTAATATATGTATTAGAAACACAATTGTTATATTACATTTAATTAGGCCAACATGCTGTATACTGTACTCAATAGAACAAATCATTTGTCTTAGAAATGCAACATTACTTCTTCTCATCTTCCAACAAAACAAAATCACAAAACTATGCTGACATAGGCCTACTGGTGATGTTACCGCCACTGTTGATGTCTGTGTGTTCTTTAAACGTTGTCATTCTTCCAGACACCATACTTCTGGCCTACACAGAAATGGATTGCCGAGGATTGTGACTACGGTGAGTCTCACTAGTCACTATTCAAGCCACTTTCATTTATTTATTTCTAGTTGATATTAGGAACCTTACAGCTCTATGTACCATCAGGTAATTTCAGTGGAATCAATACATTACTTTTTAGTGATACAGAGCTGTACACGGTAATGACATATTCTATTTGATCAGTTGTCACATTAAGAAAATTAAATACATTTTTATGAATGTATTAATATGTATACATTATTTTCAATGTATCTCAATGCAGCTATTTACTTGGCAAAAAGGAATATCCGAAAGAAAGGCATGCTGGAACCCTATGAACAGGTGTGTGTGTGTGTCGTATTTTGTGCAATCATCTCAAGTGTAGCAACAGCTAATGTTCGCTCAGCAAACATTTAAAAACATTTTAAAGCATTTTGTAAAGATATTTTAGTGAAATTGTTATACTAAATACTTCACGGTAGGCTTAGTAAATCCTGTTCTTTTGTGGTTGTTTGGACAGGAACATTACAACCACCTCCATCAGTGGCTAAACCACAAGTGGGACTTCATCGTCATGCAGGCTACTGAACAGTACAAGTAGGTGTATTACGTGGAAATATTTTCCCATTTTGTATTGCTGTTGTTGGTTTAAAAAGGTTACTTGGACACTTGTTCCCTCCACCGACTTTTACATACTTCTGTGTTTTGTTTAAACTAAAAGGATACTCTATTTGCCTCATAGCCAAACTATTGGTGTTATTAACATATCCACATATTACTAATAGAGTCCAAACTATTGTTGTTAGTACCGTATCCACATATCACTAATAGAGTCCAAACTATTGTTGGTACCGTATCCACATATCACTAATAGAGTCCAAACTATTATTAGTACCATATCCACATATCACTAATAGAGTCCAAACTATTGTTGGTACCGTATCCACATATCACTAATAGAGTCCAAACTATTGTTAGTACCGTATCCACATATTACTAATAGAGTCCAAACTATTGTTGTTATTACCGTATCCACATATCACTAATAGAATCCAAACTATGTGTCAGGGCTGGGAAAGAGAGGCAGAAACCGGACCGGGTGGTCTTTGACTGTCAGGAGAGAGCGTACTGGATTGTCAACAGACCACCGGTTAGTACACGCGTGTGTGTGTGTGTTTGTGTGTGTGCGTTCATCTGTATAATCCATGTGTTTGTCAAAATTGTAGTATGCTGCGTGTGCAACTTTAATGTCCGCTGAATGTATTTCTATACTAGTGTAATTGTTAAGTAAATAATATGCTTTTAAGTTTTATTTATTGAGTTAAAGTTAAACATAAACTTTTGCAGTGTGGTGTGTTTGAGGTAACAGTAGATCCATTTCTGCTGGTGTTGTACATTTATTCCCAGCGTCGGACACACAGTGCTATGGACTATGGGGTGGACCGCCTCATTGACGCGAACGCGGATGAGGTAACAGGTGAGTAACATTGACACACGTACACAACTCCTCCAACTGTATGTAACCATGAATACTAACCATGGATACAAGTGGCTTGCCTGGCTTGTATCCTGTATCCTCCAGTCTGTCCACACACGCTCGCTCACTCACTCACTCACTCACTCACTCACTCACTCACTCACTCACTCACTCACACACACTGCATTTCCTTCCTTGCTTTATTTATCTGGAAACAATGTATTACAGGTGTTCTCTAATAAATTGCCTTTTTGCATCTTTACTATAAATTGTAATTGCCGTAAATGTGTTACATTTAATCAGTGAGAATTAGACATACAGTAACTCTGCTAACAACTTGGTTAAAAAGTAGTTGAGTTACTCACCTGTCACTTGAACATTCAGAAGTTTTGTTAACTATTGCTAACTATGGCTATTTATACTATAACTATGAATTTCATACAATAGGCTACAGTTAGCATGGATAGCACATAGCGAATAGTCATTATGTAACCACATCGTTTTATTTGTCTTTTATTCATAGAATTCTAAAGAATATCACATCAATTGTTCAAACTATTTTGTGCACAATTATGAGTAGGTTTTGTGTCTGTGTTCTTCTTTTATACAGATTTGTTTCCATTTCATTTTTACGTTCATTGATGGCCATAGCGACACAAAATATGCATGAAACACAGCCAAACAACAATTTTTGGAATTTGGGAAGGTTGACTGAAATTATAGATGTGTATACTGTATCATCAAAACCCTTAATGTGTTTGTGGTATCTGTGTTTGTTTTCCACCAAACCGTAGCATTACTGTACAGTCCTGTTCCATATACTGTATATTCCACCATATGTGAGTTGTGAGTTATGAGTTGTGAGTTGAATTATCTGACCCCTAATATTGTGTAATATTTGTTTCCTGTCAGTGATTGTGCAAAGAAATCCCCATAACTAATTACTTTTTATTACTTGTTGGTCTTAGAAAATCTCCTTTGACCAGTACAGACGGATGGTGAGTTGTATTTTTTGACGAACCAAACATGCTTGAACCAAAATTTAATGTTTGTGATCGCATTGACTTTGAAATGACAATTTTTCCAGAACATCTTCTACCAGCAAGCTATTATGAGGTCTAAAGTAAAATCAAGTGTATCTCTTGGAGCGTAAGTTTGTTATTAATAATTCATTATTATGTTTTATAATTTGCTTGCTGAAGTTAACAGCTTACTTGTAGAAACATAGTTTCTGCAAGTCACATCATGAAAGTTAATATGCAATTTTTCTTTTACTTATCTGCAGACTTGTGAAGTATGTCACTACCTACAAAAACCATGACCCCTTCCTGGCACCTTGTGTGCCTAGCAACCCCTGGATAACAGACATCGATACCTACTGGACACTCAATACAAGAAGGTCAATAATCTGTTAAGACATAGCCCCTTATATTACACAGACAACCTGGGGGTAACGCTACTAATCTGTTAAGACCTAGCCCCTTATATTACACAGACAACCTGGGGGTAACGCTACTAATCTGTTAAGACCTAGCCCCCTTATATTACACAGACAACCTCGGGGTAAGGGCTGAAGTAATGGCAAGATAGGCCGTAGTGTGCATCAGCCTGCCAGAAGAACTAGTCAAAATTGGCATGCACATGTTGTTCCATGCACATGGCACGTGACTATGTTCACTTCAATGTAACTCTGTTACATTGAATTGGAAATTTGTTAGGATACAAATGGGCAACACCAGGCACTGCTAGGATTGCACTAGGGAGGTCACCCCAAGATTGTTGTTTCGTAATGGGATTCTGATGCCCCCAGAGCCAATGATCATCAACCATGTCATCAGCATGGACCCTAACCTCGTTCCAGGCTAGAGGCTTCGGATGGAATGATATCCGTTTCAGTTACATGGGTTTAGAGGTGAGAGGCCAGAGAGAGGGAGGGACATCCGATAGTCAAATTATTTGTCTAAAAACTCCATATGCTCCTTGTCTTTGCTGTTGTTCTTCATGTTGTGTTCTTATTCTTCTCACCCCGGGGAATGTTAACTGGCATACACGGCTCATAGGAAGTAAGAGAACGGAAACTGCATCACGGTAGAATGGAAAAAAAGCAACACAATTCATGGCCTTCTCTCAGCCCAATGACCAATGAGAACCACAGGGCTCAAAAAGTCCCAGCTCCATTCCAAGGCATCTGATTGTGATGTGAACATTGTGATGGACTGTGTTGCAGAGTGGAGGTTCCTACCAAGATGCGTGTGGAGCGCTGGTCCTTCAGCTTCTTTGAGCTACTGAGCGACCTGCGTGGGCGAGACGACTTCAAGAGCTTCCTAAAGAAGGAGTTTAGCGGTGGGTTTCCAGCTGGATGTTTATATTTACATTTAGTAATTTCATCTTTCAGCAGACGGTTTCATTCAAAGTGACAAGAGAGGGCTAAAACTGTTAAAGTTGTAGCTATAGGAATTGGAAATACAAGGTTAGTTTTTTTTTTGTATTCGTGATAGTGCCAACAGTTACGGTAGATATTGCATATCAAAGTGCTTTCTACATTCAACGCAATACGATTTCATTCATTCTATCAAATGGGTGGGTCATTCAATGTGTTGTGTGGTGTGTGCGTGTGTGCGTTTGTGTGTGCGTGTGCACGTGCGTGTGTGTGCAGGAGAGAATTTGGCCTTCTGGGAAGCAGCAGAGGAGATGAAGTGGGGTGCTGCATCCACCATGTCGACAAAAGCCGCAGCTATCTTTAAGTGAGGAATAAGAGATGATTTCATAAATGTTTTGGCTTTGGCAGTGTGAAGGCAAGAAAGCTCTTTTGAAGTGTGTGTGTGTGTGTGTGTGTGTGTGTGTGTGTGTGTGTGTGTGTGTGTGTGTGTGTGTGTGTGTGTGTGTGTGTGTGTGTGTGTGTGCGCGTGTGCGCACTACCAACCACCAGGACCTTCCTGGCCCCCGGTGCCCCACGATGGATTAACATCGACGGCAGGACCATGGGTCTGACGGTGAAGGGTTTGGACCACCCCCACCGCTACGTCCTGGATGGGGCCCAGACGCACGTCTTCCTGCTCATGAAGAAGGTGTTCTCTCTCAACTACGACACGTTGCACCACACACTGGGCTTTACTTTTGCTTTACACTTGACAGTACACTTTAGAGTTGGAATTGTAAAAGCCCTCATGAATTTGTGTGTCTTTTTAAAAGAGGGAATTATGTGCTTCGCCTACAGTGCAGGTTTTCTGCATAGAGTGGATTTTTACTTGATAAATAAATACAATTGATTATGAATTAGCAAAATGATAAGAGATTCATGTCCATCAACTAATGGCCTTCCTAACCAATGGCTGCTTTATGTCTCTAGGATACCTTTTTCCGCTACCTGAAATCCCCTGTGTACAAGGAGATGCAGAAGAAGGCGCTGAACCCTGAGCCACAGAACTTTAGGTAAGCAGCTTAACTGTTAAGAACGCTAAAAATATAATGCCTGGGATTTGACATTTTGCTATGGATGGAATTTCTATAATCTTTAATCTATAATCTAAAATATTATATTGTAATAGTTTTGTAATACAGTGTTGTAATACAGTGCTGACTCAGCCAGTGTTATCTTATGGTTTGGGTTTGTTTTTCATTGTGCTTTGAAACTGCTGTTCTTTGTTTTTTTTGTGTCATATTTTTCAAGTGTGAGCGTGTGTGTCAGCCTCAACATGGTTAACCTCATGGGGCCAATGGGATAGGGAGTGATTAGACGGTGTGTAAAATAGTGAGGGACCTTGCCAACTGTAAAATCTCTGGTTTCCACGGTAGCGAGTCCCAGTTGGAGCAGAACGCCAGGAGCAGGAGCCTTGGCGTCCATCCCATCATCCTGTGGCAACAGGAAGAGGAGGAGCGGGCCAAGGCAGCCATCGCTTCGGCCCCCGTCGACGTCAAGGCCATGATGAGCAAGATAGATAGAAATAAGTAAAACGTGGGTGCGCCTTCTACAGTCAGAGATGGAAAAAAATCAAATAAGTATAACTTTTTGTTAGAGTTGTGATACTTGAAGATACTAAATTTGCCAAAATTGTTATGGCAGCATATTTTGTTTTTCAATCAAGTGATGAAACTAAGTGAGAGATCCAACTTTTAGTGTCTGATGATGTTGCCTGTGTAGTTTGTATGTGTACAGTGGATATAGTTGCTGTACTAAGACCATTCTTGTTGACTGGTAGAATTCAAATGTATTATCTTGCTAAAATAAAAATATTGATCAGTTTTTTCACATTTGGATTTCCATTAAAAAGCATTTTTAGAGTAATAAATATAATAAATCCATTATAACTAGTTACCAATTTCTTTGTCTGTATTTCTCTTGTTTTCAAACACACACACACACAGCTGAAGTATATTTCACTCCCTATTTACATTCCTGTAATGTAATACGGGAGCTGCACCGCCACCTGGTGGGCTGCTCTGGTCTTAGACTAGAATATGGACATCTGAACAGCTGATGATTTCATGTTGGAAAATCGGAGAAATGATGTTAGATCTAATGTCGAAATAATTTGAATTTCAGTATCTTTGCCAGCATTAAAGAGACATATCACTTCTGTTTTTTGAATAAGAATTGGAGCAGGGAAATTTGATAGATCCGTTGTCATTCTGCCTTATCTTAATAAAATATAAAGCACATCTATACACTTATTGTTAAAAAAAACACTACCCCTACAATAAATCTTTTTCATATTTCTAATATTTCTTGGTTTACATGGAAGAGTAAGACGTTTTATCGTGATATGAAACGTATTAACATTGTCTTGATAATACCTTACAGATCAGTAGGCCTGTGTGTTAGTTTTGTGGAGATACACTGAAGGACAAAGACCACACGTAATATTAACCTAGAAGTTATAACCAAAGAGTGTTAAAGTTTTAGATGATCTAGCAAATTAAACATGTATTAGTCAAATTTTCTTTGGAGATTGATATTTGAAGATGTTTTAACCGTTTGTCTTTAAGCCTGTTGGGTTCAATGATGGATAAAGCCAAAATGTTGCCATCCCACATTAGACTATGGTGATCATTGGTGATCATTGGTGATCCTGGTCAAAGGCAAAAAAATACAAAACATTTAGATTTGATGCCGTAACAGGAATTTTTAATAGCAAAAACACTGAAGGCTTACATTTAAAAATTAACAGCAATTGCAGTAATCTGAAACTCAGTCTTTAAAACACCCAAGATTCCTTTACACACCAAGATAAATCCTTCACTCCAAGGTGTCCGAGATATAAACTGAGAAGACAAAGTTACATGAAAATCCCATCATGGAATATTACAAAATGTTTAACTCAAGTAAAATACTGCCACTCTTTCTGTGACCAACTGGAATCTCAATATGAAGTAACCACACAGTCGTCCCCGTCTCCAGCATTGCTGGATGAGGGATGAGAAACATCACATACATTGTAACCAATAGGACATGTGATGTAATGATCCTCTTTTGACTATGAAGGAAACAAAATACACTGAACATGAGGCACGGGGGGGGGGGGGGGGGGGGGGGGGGGGGGGGGGGGGTTTGATTCAATACACATTATACCACATGAGCACCATAGCTTTCTATTTGGCACTGCCTTGGATGTAATGACTAAATTAACCTGGTCTCAGATTCTACACCACAAAACATTTCTGTCTAGTTAATTTTCTAATGGTAGATGAGCACACACACACACACACACACACACACACACACACAAGGCCGATCTCCCAAGAAGTAGCATCCTTTTTTTCCTGTTCTTTACTTGTGCTTGCTTGAAATGGCAGGGAACTAAAGCTACTTAACTAGGATATAAACTTTTCTTTTCAATTGTATAGATATACATATCACAAACTGTGCAAAAAATATGTCATTTATTCCTAATATATAGATTCACAGAGAAGCTGTATTTACAATGAAAGAGCGGCTTTTTGCCATTTTCTGCTGATTTATTATTTCTGCATCTAAAACTAATCAACCGACATCTTAACAGTTTGGGGGGCCAAGGAATTACACACAACCCTTGGTTTGGGGACAGAGCTAGCGCAAGACTTCAAACAGTCTAGTGAAGACAACAAATTGTCCAGGTATCCCTAATAAGTAAAGTAACATCCTGACAAATAACAAGACATGTTAAATGTGGAAGATACAAGCCTTTACCTAAGGCTCAACAGGATTAACACTTTGAATGAAAAATATCTTGACGCCATGTCTGAGTCAAAAGGCGTGTGCATGGGGGTATGACAGGGCTGCACAACATATATCATCCATGTACTTTACATGAAAAAAAAGAACTCATCGCAAAGGTTCAAAAGCTGTGAAGCGTATATTCGTAGTAGAGCAACTGGCTATGTGGAAATAAGACACCAGCCTGTGTTAGATCTCTCTCTCTCTCTCTCTCTCTCTCTCTCTCTCTCTCTCTCTCTCTCTCTCTCTCTCTCTCTCTCTCTCTCTCTCTCTCTCTCTCTCTCTCTCTCTCTCTCTCTCTCTCTCTCTCTCTCTCTCTCTCTCTCTCTCTCTCTCTCTCTCTCCAAATATTGGATAGATGGAAATAATGACCCACTGTAGTCCCACCGTTCCAATGCAGTTCAATACTAAGCTCAATACAATTCAATATCAAAGCTATGAAAGAGAAACGTGTGTGTGAGCCTTCAAAACAATACAAAGGGGGTGGGGGGACCCATGACATACCGACGAGACAGATCACACTCAGTGCGGGTCCCAGTCTCAGAATGCAAGGAGACCGTACGTGCTTAAAAGCACATGTTGCCTGGACTCCCTTGTAACAGAACAGAGAAAGGGGAAGAGAATGGGTGTGGTGGGAGGGAGGGAGGGAGGGAGGGAGGGAGGGAGGGAGGGAGGGAGGGAGAGCTGTTAGACAGACAGGGACACAAAGCTGTTGTACTGCTGGATGTTCCTCTTCAGGATGTCCGAGCAAGGCCCCAGCACGCGCTCAAAGCGGGGCCGGTCCAACTTCACGCACTTGAGGGGCCCGCGGGAGACCACCGTGGCGGCACGCGGGCGCTTCATCAGCAGGGCGATCTCGCCTGAAGGAGTGGACCGCAAAACATGCGTGTGAGAAAAATGAAGTGTGGTTTGTGTGTGTGTGTGTGTTTGGGGAGGGGGACCAAAAGCTCACACTCACCAAAGTAGTCAGAGGGGCCGAGTCGGCCCACCTCCACAAACTCCTCATTCTCTGACCTTCTCTGGAGCACGGCAGCTGAGCCCTACGACACAACACAACAACAAAGGGAAGAGCATGAGAGGAATAATTGGGGGAACAACAACATTGGGAATAACAAATAATAAATGTGTTAAACAATATATAATTATGATGGGAACAATATCATAGTGGTGGTGAACATAGTGGCTGTGAACATAGTGGTGGTGACCATAGTGGTGGTGAACATAGTGGCTGTGAACATAGTGGTGGTGACCATAGTGGTGGTGACCATAGTGGTGGTGGAACAGGCGGTGGCTGCTGCTTACCTCCAGGATGATGAAGAACTCGTCGCCTGGCTCCCCCTGCACCACAATCTTCTGTCCATCCTCAAACTGCACCGTCTCCAGGGAGTCAGCCACGGTGAGCCGCTCCCACTTCTCCAGGGACTCTGGGTGAAGAGTCAGACATAAAGATGAATGCACCGGCGGCGAGGTGTGTGTGGATGTGTGGCGCTCCGTCTATGCAGTGGTTGATGTTGATGTCCGTGTCCGAGAGGCTTAAGCTTCTCGGACACTTATAGTATAACGCCACGTCGACGGTACTAACTTTAAAAAAAAAAGTGTATAAAACAAGTTGCCGTGGGTCGTAACCATGGTGATAACACCCGCGTAATTTTGATTGCGATCGATCATCATAATAAACCACCGTATCACCAGGTATAACCGGGGGGGGGGGGGGGGGGGTTGATGGGTTTTAATAATGAATGTTATCATTACATAGATATCTGAATGTTTAAACAAGGCCAAAAGATACCAAAAAGCTCTACCTACTAATAATAACAGTTTGGTAATTTAATAAACATGAATAGAACGGGTAGCGATGTTTTTTCCTTTTCTGGCAACCGTCACACACAATAGCGCCTGTGTGATTTCTCTTTGGGCGTCCTGCCATGCAATTTCATCACAACTTTGCACAATGCTCAAACCACCTATATGCTTTGTGATAATTGGAAGTCGACCTACTCTCATACTATGGAAGCTGTGTGTCGGAAACTTTTAGGTTACATTGAAGCTCTGCTGAAACAGAATCGGATTAGAGACCGATGAGTGGATCTGAAAACTACTGACGTCCATGCAGCAATTCTACGTGATATTGTAGTTTTGCTTCTTGCGTTATTAAAATAAGACTGTAGAAATGAAAGGAAAAATGATCAGTTGATAAAAATTCAGGCAGGGAAAGATACGCACTATGAATTGACTTTTCCAGGCAGAGAGAGGTCAAAAATGGGCCCAAACTGGTGATGTTACATTTGGTTTGCTCACGAGATCCATGTGATCTAAAATCCAGGACTAATCTGAATGTAACGTCACAAAGGTGTGGAGATGCCACCTCGCTATCACTCACTCAGACAAATGGTGTAACTATCACTCACTCTCAGTGACTCAGTGACAGAGAATATAGGGCTGTCCTGCCGGTCCAGCCAAAAACATGGGCGTTCCAGTTCAGTTGTTAATATATTTGAATTAGCAAATTATATCCAATAGGCTTTAATATGATTTTTTTAGGATAGTTTTTTTGTGATGTGTTCAGTGCTCACATTCCCAGAACGTTTTCAAATTTACAATTTGAAACACGCTATGAGCACTCCCCCCCTCACCCCCCCTCTCCTGCTTTCGAAGGCTGAGTGCAGAGTGTGTGCTTGTTTTGAGGACAGGAGAGAGAAAGAGTTTGACGCAGAAATCTATGGGTTGAAGGTGGTTGTGACAGCTAATTTGTTTTTGTTTGCATTGACCATCGATCACCACTGGTCAGACGATTATTAAAAAATCAGCACAGCTCTTACCCTCCTTCCCAGAACTCAAACACATTTGGTCAAATCTCTAATTCCAGCTGAAAAGGGGGGGTTCAGTTACATTTTAAGAAGTCATCGTAAGGTGTTGAAAAACTAGGCATCTATAAATCTGTATTTAAAGGTCACAAAAAAGTTATCTAAATATAGATAGATGCTACTGTGCATACTACTGTTATCTAGATGTATATTTACTACCATCATTTAAAAAATGTATATATCTATATGATATCTATATAAATATGTGCAAACTCTTACCTAAAATGGACACTTTACTCAGAAATTCCTCATACATCTTGCGCTTTCTCAATGTGCTCCCCTGAAATGATACAAATGTTAGTCATCAGGAGAGAGACCACAGAAAGGTTTTAGAGCATCAAGAAATACAACCACAGACCACTTTGTTTTGGGCTGAAGTCCTAATTGCACATTCAAATTAATTACTGGTTAATACATTAGCTTACATTAGCTTATGATGCACCAAACATTTCTGTGCAAATCATTACTGTCTTTCATAACATTAAATGTTCAATGTACCTGCATGTTTACTACACCAATGAAGGACTACAATCAAAACTGAAGCACAAGCATGTGTTTCTCAATAAACTGAGTACTTGCAGCCCCCATTTCGATGTTCATGTTTACATCAAACAACATCCTATTTCCCCTCCCAAAAACGTGTTGTGCTGGTGAAAGGGGTATGCGAGTAAAAAGCGTGTGACTGGCCACTGAGCCTGGTTCAGCATGGCCTACCATGAGTATTCTCCTGTAGCTGTCGCGGTCGATGCCCCACAGCTTGACGTCAGACCTGGCTCGCACAGTGGCGGCGCGCGGCGTCCCGTAGATCAGCGCCAGTTCCCCAAAGCTGCCCCCCTCACCAATGCTGGTCACCCACTCGCTGTTCACGTACACCTGGGGAGCACAGCGCAGGGTGAACACAGGGTCCGCTGCCTGTGTGACAGGCGGGTTGCTCGGCTCATATTTGGCACCCATGTGACGCAGGGAAAACAATGCTTTGTTTAAATCACATGGAGCCCAGGGCCTTACGCAAACATGCTACGGTGTGGAGCTTTGAAGCTGAATCCTTCTTTTGCTTTTCTTAGACATAAAAAAGGACTGAGGCACACCAGTTCATGTAATTATCTTTAACAAAAGAAGACAATGTTCAATGACATCATTATATGAGATAGACCATTGTGTAGCACTCAGACTTTGAACATTCTTTTACCCATTTGTCTAAGAAATACTACTATTCTCATAGGCTCCATTTAAAGGTATTAAATAATTAAACTGACTTGGTAAAATTCAATATGCACAAGGTGTAATACTTAATAGTATGAACATCTTACATCCATCTCTCCAATGTCAATGACGTAGAAGTTGTCCCCTTCATCGCCTAGAAGGCAGAAAAAGAGACTCCATAAGCCAGGTAGGTTCATGTCATTGGTCCTCTGCTGCTGTTCATTTGTTCAGCTATCTCAATGAGCACTCTAGCCAATTTTATTGGTGCTTATTTCAAAATAGAATCCTTGAAATTCAGCGGATGCACATATGGACAATAAGGACAGATTAGATGGATGTTCATGCTAATTTTGCGAGTATAGTCTACATGTGAAGCATGTGTAGCACAAATAAATAGTTGTATGTCATGGTTGGCATGTACTGCATAATCATACATCAAGTACCATTTTAACAATACACCCACAGATGAATGTACTGCAAGTCATTAAATGTGGATGTAATTATGGATTAATTATGCAAATATGCTCTTGATACACACCTTGTTGAATGACCGTCTCACCAGCAATGTAGTTGACAGAAAACATGGCATCGAATATGTCACTGGAAAAAAAATTCTCGGTGAAAATGAAGAAGACAAGAAAGAATCATTTATAAATTCCTGTTCTGTGATTGGCTCTCTTACCTCCGCTCATTGTCGTCGAGGTGGGCAAACAGCACATTTTTTTCTATGGCCTTGGCCAAGGCAGCCATCGTTTTGTAATCTTTGGGGATAACCTGCAGTACAAGGTGAAACATGGGCTTACAATTAGACTATCCATCCAACAAACAACTAGACTATCCATCCATCCAATAAACCACTAGACTATCCATCCAACAAAGAACTGGACTATCCATCCAACAAATCACTTGACTATCCATCCAACAAACCACTAGACAATCCATCCCCTATTCTGCCACATTTGGCAGAAACGTCTGACTTTTAACAAAACACAATGATCATGGTTAGCTCATTACATGTAGAGTAATGGAAAATAACATGTTTATTATACATTTTGTCTGATAGAGAATTGTGCTCATTGACAATACAGCTACTAGGTCCCATCATAACCCTAACCCAGAGATAATACTGCTCAAGTGTGGCAATTATGTTTATTTGCAACAAACTGGAGGAATTGATTTTATAATTACCATGTTATATTGTACATGATCGTGTGTAACTATACCTAATGAATCAAATTCTACTTACTTATAACTACATACACATCAGCAACACAGGTCACACATCATATCATAACTAGAAAATGCATTTCCTGCAGAAAACGCGTGTGAATGCTGGAAGCTGAATGATAAACGCAGAGCAGAAATATAAAATGAATTGATCTGAAGAATCTGAAAGTAGTAGTAGAAGCTGAAATAGTAGAAGAATCTGAAAGTAGTAGTAGAAGCTGAAATAGTAGAAGAATCTGAAAGTAGTAGAAGAAGCTGAAATAGTAGAAGAATCTGAAAGTAGTAGTAGAAGCTGAAATAGAAGAATCTGAAAGTAGTAGAAGAAGCTGAAATAGTAGAAGAATCTGAAAGTAGTAGTAGAAGCTGAAATAGTAGAAGAATCTGAAAGTAGTAGTAGAAGCTGAAATAGTAGAAGAATCTGAAAGTAGTCGTAGAAGCTGAAATAGTAGAAGTAGCTGAAAGTAGGTCCGCCGGTTACAATGGGACGAATGGTAGAATATGACAAAAACTGCGAAACAGAAAAAAGTATAACAGCTATCGAAATTTCGTGAACACGGCTAGATAGATACAAATCTCTAGATTCGTTTAATTGTTTGAATGATGGGAAACGGTTGAAATTTGAATTAGTTACGACGTAAAGCATTGGAAGAATAAGAGGCTGGGTTTTGATTTATATTGGAAAAATAAATGTATACTACTATTTACTATTGCGGGCACCCCCCCCCCGCCGGCCGTAGGTCCGCAGTGTGTTTGTGTTACTATTGCGGGCACCCCCCCCCCCCCCCCCCCCCCCCGCCGGCCGTAGGTCCGCAGTGTGTTTGTGTTACTATTGCGGGCACCCCCGCCGGCCGTAGGTCCGCAGTGTGTTTGTGTTACTATTGCGGGCGTAGATTTGTGACATTTTTTGAACGAAGGTAAACGATTGAGAATTGATTTAGTTAGGCCTACGATGTGTGTCGGAGATCAATGTGTAATCGATGTGTAAACTGTGATTCTGAATAAATATAAATGCTATCGAAATTTCGTTTGGATATCGTTATTATTGAATATACAAATCTGTAGATTAGTGACATTTTTGAATGAAGGTTAACGGTTGAAAAGTGAATGAATAAGTTACGTCTTAAACAGTGGAAGGTCCGCCGGTTACAATGGGACGAATGGTAGAATATGACGATTTGAAACTAAAACTGCGAAACAGAAAAAAGTATAACAGCTATCGAAATTTCGTGAACACGGCTAGATAGATACAAATCTTTAGATTTGTTTAATTGTTTGAACGATGGGAAAAGGTTGAAATTTGAATTAGTTACGACGTAAAGAATGTGAAGAATAAGAGGCTGCCAGGTATATCGTGATTTGTATTGGAAAAATAAAGGTGGAAAAAGTAGAATAATTTGAAAAGTTGAATGAATATGAAAAATCTGAATAGATAGCCATAATGTCGTAATAAATATGAACATTTTGATATTTGAATGGTTTCTGTAGCTGAAAGTATGAAGAAGGAGAAGAGTGCCAAAAAACGGTCGGAAGAAGAATAAAAATAAAAATAATAAAGATTTTGATATCTAGAGTGTGAATGCTCCAGCATTCACAATAATAATAAAGATTTCGATATCTAGAGTGTGAATGCTCCAGCATTCACACTAATAATAAAGATTTCGATATCTAGAGTGTGAATGCTCCAGCATTCACACTAATAATAAAGATTTCGATATCTAGAGTGTGAATGCTCGAGCATTCACACTAATAATAAAGATTTCGATATCTAGAGTGTGAATGCTCCAGCATTCACACCAATAATAAAGATTTCGATATCTAGAGTGTGAATGCTCGAGCATTCACACTAATAATAAAGATTTCGATATCTAGAGTGTGAATGCTCGAGCATTCACACTAATAATAAAGATTTCGATATCTAGAGTGTGAATGCTCGAGCATTCACACTAAATACCTACACATAGCCTACATTCACTCCTTGTCGTGTTCCCACGGACAGAACCCAGAGCATACTTTTCCCCACATGCATGTGAACCTAATGATGGCTGATTCTGGGTCTGCATTATCTTATCCATCGCTTCTTCTTCTGAAATCCTTACAATTCCTTGACACAAACCCTTTTCTGGAACACACTCTTGCTTATGAATAGCGTGTCAGGAGAGTGGTGAGAGCGGCAGCCCTGACCTTCCTGACGTAGGAGGCGGCGTCCTCTTCGTTGTACACCTCGGCACTGATGGCTCCGCGGCGGCGCCGGCCGCGCACCACAGGGTTCATGGGAGGGGAGACCTCCTCCTCGCGGGAGTCCGAACGGGAGCCGGCAGACTTCTGCTGCAGCAGCACCTGCATGCTCTCCTCCTGGCCACGCAGGAACAAACACAACCACTTTATAAAACAGCCTGGACCGGTGGATGAGATGTCAGTCAATCTGTCAAATCCACCATTCTTCTAATGTGAAGAATCGATTATGAAACATGTTAACCATCTAGAAATAACAGTTTTAAAAAGGGAACCGTTGAGTTGTAAGCCTTCGAAAAGTTTCTAATGGCCCCAAAAAACAAAACAAAAACTACCTCAAAATTTCACATGTATATTATCTTTGCCTGTTTCAATATCAATTACTAGCAAAACTATTCATTCAAAATGCAGAACGTTGGTGAATCCACTGAACATGATGACAACATTATGAAGTTATTAAGCCTAATTATCAACACTCAAATTCCAGGCTACAACTGCAGCAAAGAAAGTGACAGTAACACATGGTTAAATACAACAGCATTCATTCAAAAATACAAAGGTAACCAATCTCAGAGCGGAGCAGCAAGCATATGGGACTCCTACTGTGGACCATGTGAGTTGACTGCCACATTGCCACCCACCTTTTCCAGTCTGTCAAAGTACTCTCTGAGGAAAGCCATTGGCCTGTCTGGCCGCGAGGTGCACAGCTGGACGATGCAATCCTTCAGCAGCTGCTGGATGTTGTGTTTCTGCACATACTGCTCACACTCCCTCATACTCCTCTCTTCCTCACTGCTCATATTGCCTGATGTCATCGTAGTTGTTCTGACCTAGCAACGGAATAGGAGGGATGTTAGGATTATACATGGCATTTTGAACATGGTTCAATTTGAGATGTTTATTTCAGAAACTTCAATCAATATTGACATGTATTGAGGCGTGTATTGGAGGCCAACTCTTATTTTAGTTCAACAGTGATTACGTCTTTTCTTAGTATATCGTTAACTCTGATCATTTGGTTCATCTTACTTACAAGTAAATACCAACCGCTAAAACTATCTCACACATATCTGGCTTAGAAATATAGGTGAATTTAGCGAGGTAATTACTACTAATGCTCCAGTGATTGACAATAATGACACCATCGCTGCAACACGACATTCACAAAGTGAAGCAACGTCGAAGAGTTAAATAGTTCTTATTCGAAATGGAAAATATGCTAAGACATAAGAGATGTGATTAACCACTTTGCTTCAGTAATAGCCAGCAACAAAGACAAGTAAAATGAACATGCATTATGCTATTTAGATGCAAGAAACCAATGCGAGTCTCCACATCATCAACAACAACAACACTTTCTACGGTCATCGTGGGGACCTGAACGCGAGCTAGCTCGGCTAGCTAGCAATTTGCCTTAATACCTTAATAGCAGCGTAGCTAACACAAACAGTGCGAAGATGTCGGGTTAAACTTCATCACGAGTTTTCTTTTTCTTTGTTTGCATAGCAAGCAACATTGCTGAATCCTTACCAAAGAATAGAAAAGGTTTTATTTAGGGGCTGGGTCCTTATTTAGCCTCTTCCTCTTGTGTTGGGTAATAGCATACCCATGATGCTTTGCGCCACAATATACACCTGATTGGATGAGGCGATCTGGTGAACTATTTTCCACAATATCAATTCCTCTAATGTTACTTTTAAATTCAGTTCTACCTTTAAAAAATCATAACTAAACACTAAATACGCATATCCACATTTTAACCCTTGTTTGGCTCTCCGGTTGATCATCTTTGCTGTATGTAAGGCTAATGTCTGTGGCTGCAGGTCTTGCAGCAGCCAGGGACACACAAGTGGGTCTCTATGGGGTCACCATTAACATGGTGGTACATCACAGGAAAACGACAAGTATGCATACATGAGGTGTTATATTCAAATGTCTTTATTTAATTTAAGTTACTTGTTAATTGATGCAGAATGATGTTTTGAAAGCTATCAAATAATAGGCTACATTAGGCCAACCGTGTTAAACTTGAGTACATTCTTTATGTGATATTTTTAGATTAGGTTTAACAGTGATGTTGAATACTGAATCACAATAACAAAGACTGCATTCTGGCCAGACATTTTTATTAATAGAACAGAATTACTGTTATATAATAGAATAGACTGTCCCCTATAATGTCTCTATGTGTATTGCAAAAATGAGAAAGTATGGTTTGTGTTGATTGAAGTAACTGAGACCTAACCTTTCTGTATCAAGTGTTCGACAAAGGCTAACTGGGTTTTATGTTGTTTTCCCCCTGCTCAAGAGAGACACACCTCTCTCCCTTCACTCCTCCCTTCACTGCAGTCTCTGCCACTTCCTTCACCTCCTCCATCTGACACTACTCCATTCGTGTTGACTGCCCAGAGTCCACGGATTTGATCTCAGGACAATCACAGCCACTTTCACCCCTGCCAACTCAACCTCCCGCAAACAGTGAGCATGACTACTTTTTCTAATTCCTTTTTGCCTCCTTACTCTCATATAGCCTCACAAAGTCCTTCCCGTCTGGTGCTTTATTGGGTCACAGCTATGCTGTTTACCATGTTGTAACTTGATTATGTAGCGCAAACCCTTGACCAGGTGGCTTGAGAACAGTAGCATTCATTGTTTAAATGAGAATGCAAGTGAACTGCTGAGAACTGCAGAGCATTGTACCTGCATTTTTGATATTTTACCATGAACTAACTTGTCCATGGTCAGGTGATGGAATGTACAAGTTTGTATCCAGAAAACAAGGCATGTCTCCACTAGCCAGACCGTGTTTTCCATAGAAACAAGGAAGTTCCATCCAAAGTCAACTATAGGGCAGCAACATGGCATGTTTGCACAGTTTGTAGATAATGATCATTAAGCTAATATTGGCCAAAGGAGGCAGGACGCAGGATCTAAAGCTATATGATTAAAAAATGTACATCACATGAGGTGATTTAATAAGAAGAATATACAATTTTGTATTGCACCCAAAGCAATCTAAAAGCAATGAGCAATCTCAGTTCTGTCTCGTCTTACAATAAAAACAAAAAACATTTTAAGAATGAACAAACTGACTCCTATTCTGAAACATTGTGTCTCTTCTTAAGTCTGATTTTAGGTATTAGAGCAGCGATCGCCACGTAGGACACACCCTCCCGCCTGCATTCCACTGCTGTTGAGACATGTCGCTGTACAGCTTTGGGTTGGAGTCTTTGTCCTGCCACGCCTGGAACAAAGACAAGACACGTAGGTGACACTAGGGTGAAACAGGTTGCATCTAGGTAGATCATTGCCACATGTCACACACATACACACACGTGCACACAAGTGCATGCACACACACACACACACACACACACACACGCAACACACACTTGCTATAATTTCTCCACACTATAAAATTAGGGTTTGGTTATTAGATAATGGGACTCATAAATGTCCAGGTTGTTTTTCTCTCTCTCCCTTGTCCTTAAGTAGCCGGGAAGAGTGCAGGGGAATAGACTGTGAGTGGATTGAAAGTGGATTGAAAAGGGCTAACCCTAACCTTCTATGGTTACTTTAATTGCTGCTTTGAAGTACTTGTTATGTAGTGCAGAAGGGAAAGGGGGTGGGGGGCTGGTACTTTATGAATATTGTATGTATTGTCATATTTCATGTACCTTTTTAATATATAAATTGCAGTGCTACCAGTGCATACATTTCGTGTCACAATCGAGAGAGACTGTTGTGTAATGGTATCAAGCATTTACTACTCATATCATATCATTCAGAGGAATCTCATTATTACAAAGTGACAAAAAAAAATGTTTTCAACACACATCATCAAAATATCAATCAATCAGTATTTATTGTCATTTATGTCATCTTTGCTTTTTAATAATTAGTCCTATAATCCTCTGTGATGCATTTGCCTTGTTTGTTTGTAGAGCTTGCAGTCAGCCCCAACAACAATGTTGTGACCATTTATGAAAAGAAGGGCAAAGAATGGAACAAGATACACGAGCTGACGGAGCACAGCGGACGTATCAGTGGTAATGCTATACATTCTGTAAATAATGATACACATTCTGCATATAATAATATACAGTTCTGCTAGTCCATACCTAGTGGAGTACTTTTTTCCATTTTGAGAATGTGGAAAAAGGTACTCCCCAATAAGGGGAGCTTGCAATTATCTTAACATTTATTTGATTTTTATTTGATATATTCATTTATATCATTTAATAGATTTATATGAAATTGACAAGCTGGGAGCATTTTTTTTGTTGTATTTTTTATGGAGACATGAAAACATAGAAACCAAAAAAACTAAAGCAAAAACTAAATTCAGAATACCACAAACTAAATAAAGCAACACATGGCCTACAGGGATTGACTGGGCCCCAGAGTCAAACCGCATTGTGACATGTGCCGCGGACCGCAATGCGTATGTTTGGAGCCTGAAGGACGGTGTGTGGAAACCGACGCTGGTGCTCGTCCGGATTAACCGAGCGGCGACCTGCGTCAAGTGGTCCCCACTTGAGAACAAGTTCGCTCTGGGCAGCGCGGCCCGTCTCATCTCTGTCTGCTATTTCGAGAAGGAGAATGACTGGTGATTTACAGTTTGGAAATGCATACATACATGCATTCACATTTCAAACAAAACATATCTCAACTCAACTCCCCACCAAAACAAATATTGACACAGTTATTGACACCACACAAATTATGATTTGTTTTCTCAAGATAACCACAGGAACTGATATGTTTCATTATACATTTACATACATAATTATTTAACATTGAAAAATTAGCTCATCCACCTTACCCCTTCAGGGTCCTGTTTTTGACTCTTGCTCCTCTAAACATACAACAGTCATATCTACATTTACATCTAGTCATATCGTAGAAGCTTTTATCCAAAGCGACTTACAAGTTAGGTGGAGAACAATCAAAGCATACAATCCAAAATGATCTGGAGCTACATACAGATGACGTCTGGAGTCTGTATCTGAATGTAACAAATGTATCAAAATGATTTGCAATAATGTATGTACGTCTTGGGCAGGTGGCTGAGCAAGCACATCAAGAAGGCGCTCCGCTCTACCGTGCTCAGCTTGGACTGGCACCCTAACAACATCCTGCTGGCGGCCGGATCCTCAGACCTGGACTGCAGGTGAGAGAGAGAGATCAATGTGTGTCTTGTTGTCGACGTTCAGCAATGATCTAGTAGTATTATCCGGATCAATACAAGCACTTACAGGAAGGAACTTCCATGTCCAAATCAAATCAAAGGAGTTATGGGGAGGACCCAATAACAAGGACACCCTATATCAGTTGGTTCCTGAAACCTGTTAGCATGGTCATCTGTTTCCCCCACCCACCTCAGATGCAGCTCAGGCTAGACAGGCCGGTTAGGCTGATTGGCGGGTAGGCCCCCATTAGTTCCCCCTTTCAAGCATCCGAAATGCACAATTTACCATAAAGGGGGCCACCACGGTAAAGGTTTATTGTATCTGATACATTGGTCCATTAGGACCAGTGCATAATATGTAATGCACATGTTTTGATTGCTATAGCTACTCTGCACTCTCTCCATTTGTTTATTTCTTAACTAGGTCATGCAGCACATTTTTTGTAGCTACTCCAATTTCTTTTTTGTGATCAACGTTTTCTATTCATCCCTTAATAGCAAATACAAAAGGACAAGCACAGGGTAACAGACAGCACATATCAATGATGCCATGAATAAAATAAATGGAAATAATAGGTAACACTTTACAATCTGTTAATACAGAATAGCTACTCCAACTTTGATTGCATGCTTTGATTTGTCCTCAGCCTCACTTTGGATAAAAGTGTCTAACTGATCAACGTAAATAGCATGTCATGTCAATAATATCCCAGCATTATGTGTCATGTGGTACAACAACACACAGGATATTTTCGGCATACATCAAGGACATCGAGGACAAGCCCGGCCCCACGGCCTGGGGGTCCAAGATGCCGTTCGGGGAGCTGCTGCTGGAGCAGAAGGACTGCGGGGGATGGGTGCACAGCGTCTCCTTCTCCCCCAGCGGGGACCAGCTGGCCATGGTGACCCACAGTAGCAGCGTTGTGGTGGTGGACGCAGCTCACGGGAAACAGTAAGCAACTCACCATCGTTGGCCCAAGCGATCCTCATCTCACAAGGGGGAAAGAGGGAGAGCACCGACACTGTAGGCGAATACTTGGAATGTGTGGATAGTGGAGAGCGAGAGAGAGAGAGAGAGAGACTTCCGAGGCTGAAGTATCAGTTACATGTTTCGGATATTGCTTAGTCAAATTCTCCATATCTCTTTGTTGATGTTGTTGTCAATGTTGTTGTTCTTCTCCTCTTCTTCTTCCTTTAACTGACGTACACAGCTCACAGGAAGTAAGAGATTGAAAATTGTGTTTGCGTAGTAGGAGGGTCCAGAGCTGACAGGATGCTATCCCATCATGCTCAGCATCTGCCTCTAGCAGCAGTGCAGAGATGAGTGTGTGAGAGAATTGGTGTTGAATGGAAAGATAAGAACAACTTGTGTTCCAAAATGAGTGTAATAATACATTTGAAATTCTATTCTCCAACAAAGAAATGTGAGGCTCTTTTATGCACATTTCTATCTTACATTATCTTTGGACCATACATTGCCTATGGGTCATATGTCATATGTTTGACTGGTGACCTCATGTGTTTAGGCCAACCCAACTGACCACAGACCATCTGCCTCTAATGAGCGTGCTCTATGTTAGCCCTACTGAGATTGTGGCTGCTGTAAGTATAGCACGTGTGTGTGTGTGTGTGTGTGTGTGTGTGTGTGTGTGTGTGTGTGTGTGTATATGTATGTGTGCGTGTGTGTGTGTGTGTGTGTGTGATAAGCACTTTCTATGATGCCATGTGACCTACATTTTAGTTGTTGTAGGGAGAATGAAAACTGTATTTGTGTATCTTTTACATGGGCAACAATCTCTGTTAACACTTATCATCTAACAAATCAATCTTCTTCCTCTGTCTTAGGGCCATGACTGTTGCCCATACCAGTTCTCCTACATTGGTCCAGGGAACCTGCAGTTTGTTAAAAAGCTGGACATTCCTAAGCAGACGTCCAAGGGCAACATGTCAGCCATGCAGATGTTCCAAAACCTGGACAAGAGGGCCACCGACGATGAAAACAATGAGTTGACCACCTTGCACCAGAACAGCATTACGTAAGGTCCCCCACCCCCCAGTCTACAACTGAGACTGTCAGTCCACAGACCACCACTGGGAATGGTTTTCGTGTTAAATAAAAATACAGAATATTTGTTTTGCAGGTGTCTCAAAGTCTGACTATACTGATGCAAGACCACATGCTCACGGACACACACACGTGCACACGTACACGCATGCACATGCGTGCACACACACACACACACACACACACACTCTCAATTGATATATCTCTGTTTTTAGCTCTCTCTCTCTCTCTCTCTCTCTCTCTCTCTCTCTCTCTCTCTCTCTCTCTCTCTCTCTCTCTCTCTCTCTCTCTCTCTCTCACTCACTCACTCACTCACTCACTCACTCACTCACTCACTCTCACACTCACTCTCACACACACACACACACACTGTGTACTTGACCTGAACATATTATTATCCTGTGTTCACAGTTCACTGTGTGTGGTATCAGGGGAGAGAAACAAGGTGGAGAAGTACAGCAGTGTGTCTCTGGATGGAGCCATGATCATATGGGATTTTAAGGTTAAAGTTTTAAAAGTTTATTTTCTGTTTTGTTTGGTTTACCAAAATGCAGTAAAGTAAATATTTTCTAAATCTGTGTTATTACAGAAGAGTTAAAGAATAATCATTTTCTAGGTGTTTGAATCAATTGAATGTGTGCAGGCTTACATGCAGGCTTACCTTAACTTACATTGAAGCAAGCTTTAAAGGGACTGCAGAAATCGGACACAATTCACAATTTAACCCATGCAAGTAAAACATTATTTTATCATTCTTATAGGATTTACAACTCAAATGTTCCCTTTTTCCCCCTCCAGTATTGATACAATAGATGGTTCAACTCCTTGAAGAAAAAAGACCTATGACTATATTGGCCAGGGCATCGTCTCTAGACACATCAAGGTCCTCTTCATCACAACACTCCCAAGACATAGCACCTCATCATGCCTTGTTATTAAATCACTGCTCTTGGAAAGGTTCAATAAAGAAACTTTTTTACTCATTTGTACATTTGATTGCATATGTCCCTTTAAAACTATGATTTAAAAGAATAATGCAGAATCATTTAGACTGATATTTACACAGGGTTCATTATTGTTATTACTGCAATTTATGTTTTGCTACTAAATACAGGCAGAACCTTAGAGACACAATGTTGTCATAGTTATGAGATGTCTGGGCCACTGAGGCAGGCAATGGCCTATCAAGCATTATCAATAGGCTACTTCTGGTAGTATTAAAATAGTTATAATGAAACATGAAAATTACAATTGAAAATTACAATTTTCATGTTGCATTTGCCCTTCCCAAAATTACAATCTAAGATGTTGGATTGCACTGGAGCCCCACATAACCCCTCCTAGAGCTGGTGCTGGTGCTGGTTGGTTCAACTTGCGAACCTTCTGAGAACCGGTTTGCTTTTCCACAGGCTAGAGCAGTGTTTCCCAAAGACTGGGTCGTGACTCACAGGTGGGTCGCACAGGATTTTAATTGGGTCGCCAAATACCTCTGCAAAATCTTTGATTTTTTTCATCTGCAGTACATACTTTGTCCACGTGGCGGTGTTGCCGTTTCTACCCATAGGCATTAAGGGACTGTACGATATTTAGCGGGGGGGGAGGGCCGGTCGCCAGACGATCGGGTTAAAATTGTTCTGCCTGGCCCTCCCCCCTGGTAATTTTTTTTTTTTCCGGGGCCCTCCCCCCGGCTCAAAAAAATTCTCCTAGGCCCTCCCCGCTACGTGAATCAAATAAAATTGGTCGGAAAATGACGTTTACAAGGTTAAAACGGCCACATAAGCACACATACACACACACGGGTACACACGCAGCAAGAGCAGGGGTTTATGCCACGCTGTGCCTTGAACTTGAGAATGGGGACAAGTCTGCTTTTATCAATGTCACGAGACTCCCCCAATAATTTCACAACTTGGCTGATGACATTGTACCTTATAGGCTATTATAAGACAAAACACAAACTACTGTGACTAAGAGCGACTAATGATCACCCTGCGATTCTTGGTCTATGTGGTCAGTGGCGTCAGTTTGGTTTTAGAAGTGGTGGGGACAATAACCATAAGCTTGAGTGTGGTTTGAAAAGTGCTGGGGACCCTTATGTAAGCTATTCATCCATTCAACGCTGCATTACAATATGCTCTACATTCGGTGCGATTGTCAACGGGGGGGGGGGGGGGGGGGGGGGGGGGGGGGGGGGGGGGGAGCACCGGACCCGCCAGCCGCGGACCCAGCACCGGACCCGGACCCGGCCGCGGACTCAGCCGCAGACCCGAGTCCACACACAGCCCGTGTGCATGCTGTGAGGATGTCATCGTGCGCGCCTATCGCATGATTTAGACTTGACGGTTTCGGCAGACAACCCGTTCTCATCCCAACTCGTAATATAGGCCTACCGACGATTTGTCACGCCCGGGGGTGGGTGGGGGGGGGGGTGTTCGTGATTGTCAACGGGAGGGGGGGGGGGGGACGACCGCGGACTGATGACGGGGTTGCGCGATCGTAACCACTGACGGCGGGGGGGGGGGGGGGGGGGGGGGGAATAAAAAAATAAAAAAGGTGCCGGATCCACCGTTGGAGGTGCCGGAACATATTCCGGCGTGTTCCGGCCCAAATTAAGCCCTGGATACTGACGCCAAAGGTACCCTCCCGCGTCTGTGTGAAACGATCTGGGGTCTCATAAACCCGTTCGCGGTGGTATGAGACGAGCAGAGTCTACAGCGTCCGCTCGCAGAGCAGAGTCTACAGCGTCCGCAGTCTACTGTGAAACAATTCACTCCAAAAAGGGTTATGGTTATGGTAAAGGAGACGTTCACTTCCTTACAGGCTATCCTATCTTTCATTTAAACATCGAACTCGGCATGAGTCATGACGATTGCCCCCCCATAAAATAATTTTCCTCGGCCCTCCCCCCAGGCCAAAAATATTCTCCTGGGCCCTCCCCTAAGGCTTAAAAAAATTATCCTAGGCCCTCCCCCCCTGACGACCGGCCCTCCCCCCCCGGTAAATATCGTACAGTCCCTAAGCTGCAGCTGCCCTCTCACATTCAGCCTAATCTCGCGGGCACATACATACCACGTTTTTCAAAAATTGTCGAGCCAATAAAAATAAATGAGCCTGTTTTTGATATTAAATGTGCTCAGATAATTATTATAAAAAGAATCTGATATAAAAGGCTGCTATAGACTAAATTATGTTTGTTGTACTAATGATATGAAAAAAATGAGAGCCTGTTAACTAAATGCATTTGTTTGATGTAATTTATAAAGGTTATATTTGAAATGTGTATGCCTATATTGGTTTACTCATTAAAAGATGAGCCTGTTCACTCAACTAAATGCATATATCAATAATAAGTGCAAAACATGAAGATATTAAAGAATTGTATCTTTGAAATGTGTGGTTCATCAATTCAATAGGTCTACAAATACAACAGGCCTAGAAGTGATGGGGACATGGCAGTGATAAGGTTCAGGAACATTTATGTGCAATTATGGTCTTCTCGCGATGGCTTATGTGAATTGGGTCGCGGTGGTTTGTCATTGGCTCGTTCAAGATGAACTGCGCCTCGCCTGGACGGTGAACCGCTGGCAACCCACTCAAACAGCGGCAGATGCCGTGGCACCTTACGGTGAACAACCCACTCAAACAGCGGCAGATGCCGTGGCATCTTACGGTGAACAACCCACTCAAACAGCGGCAGATGCCGTGGCATCTTACGGTGAACAACCCACTCAAACAGCGGCAGATGCCGTGGCATCTTACGGTAAACATATAAAATAAATAAATAAAATTCACTGGCCACTATAAAAAATATATAGGCTATATATATATATATATATATTTTTTTTTTTAATAGTGGGCAGTGAATTTTATATATATATATATATATATATATATATATATATATATATATATATATATATATATATATATATATATACAGGGCCGTGCAGAGACCCTTTGAGGGGCAGGTGCTCAAAAACACGAGAATTTTAGTTGAGCGGGGGGGGCGGGGGGGGGGGGGGTGCTAGCGTAGGATTTCTGTTGCGCCATTGTTGAGCGGGGGGGGGGGGGGGGGGGGGGTGCTAGCGGAGGATTTCTGTTGCGCGATGGTTGAGCGGTGGGGGGGGGGGGCGGGGGGGGGGGGGGTGCTAGCGGAGGATTTCTGTTGCGCGATGGTTGAGCGGTGGGGGGGGGGGGGGGGCGGGGGGGGGTGCTAGCGGAGGATTTCTGTTGCGCGATTGTTGAGCGGGGGGGGGCAAAAGGGCACTTTGGTCCGCTCAAAAGGGCACTTTGGTCCTTCAAAGGGAAAAGGGCAGGGGCTCGGGCACCCATAGCCCCCCCCTCTGCACGTGCCTGTATATATATATGGCATAAGATGCCGTGGCATCTTACGGTGTGTTCCCACCAAACGCGATGACGCTTCATCGCGCGTCGAGATTACATGTAAAGTCAATGCAAACACGCGATTAGACGCGTCATCGCGCCGGGCGATGCGATGGACGCGATAGCGCGGCGCGATGGACGCGTTGGCCGCGAAAAATCGCTTCCATCGCGTCGCCCGGCGCGATGACGCTTCATCGCTCGAGTTGAAATAATTGAACTTTTGCGGCGAATTCGCGTGAAGACGCGCCGCGACAGCCAATCAGCTTTGAGATCGTCACCGACGTGCTGACGTACGGACGTACAGTGTTGCACAATGATACATGTTTTATATGATATATTATATGATATTATATTATATATTGACCATAATCAAAGTTGGGGGGCACACACACACACACACACACACACACACAGATCTTTTTTACTTCTTTTTTTTTAGCGATTGTTTTCCACTGGATAACAACGAGGTTATGGCCGGCTATGAAGCACCAGTTCTGGGCAGAGCAGGTGGTTATCTCAGCCATGGTCGACGAGAGAATGAAATGGCGGAAGAAATGTTGTTGTTTGGGCGGGCTCGTCGCCCGATGCGATGCCGCGATGCCGCGATGAGGTGTTTTTTGGCATATTGGACCAGCGTCAAAACTGGAGCGTCTAGCGCGACGCGATTTCATTTTACGCGCGACTAAATCGCGTTCATCGCGTTTGGTGGGAACACAGCGTTACGGTGAACTGCTGGCAACCCACTCAAACAGCGGCAGATGCCGTGGCATCTTTCGCCGTTTATGGCAGCTCGCAGTGGCATTTCCGGTGGCAGGTTGAGATGCCGCGGCATCTCAAACAGCGGCAGATGCCGTGGCATCTTACGGTGTGTTCCCACCAAACGCGATGACGCTTCATCGCGCGTCGAGATTACATGTAAAGTCAATGCAAACACGCGATTAGACGCGTCATCGCGCCGGGCGATGCGATGGACGCGATAGCGCGGCGCGATGGACGCGTTGGCCGCGAAAAATCGCTTCCATCGCGTCGCCCGGCGCGATGACGCTTCATCGCTCGAGTTGAAATAATTGAACTTTTGCGGCGAATTCGCGTGAAGACGCGCCGCGACAGCCAATCAGCTTTGAGATCGTCACCGACGTGCTGACGTACGGACGTACACAGTGTTGCACAATGATACATGTTTTATATGATATATTATATGATATTATATTATATATTGACCATAATCAAAGTTGGGGGGCACACACACACACACACACACACACACACACACACAGATCTTTTTTACTTCTTTTTTTTTAGCGATTGTTTTCCACTGGATAACAACGAGGTTATGGCCGGCTATGAAGCACCAGTTCTGGGCAGAGCAGGTGGTTATCTCAGCCATGGTCGACGAGAGAATGAAATGGCGGAAGAAATGTTGTTGTTTGGGCGGGCTCGTCGCCCGATGCGATGCCGCGATGCCGCGATGAGGTGTTTTTTGGCATATTGGACCAGCGTCAAAACTGGAGCGTCTAGCGCGACGCGATTTCATTTTACGCGCGACTAAATCGCGTTCATCGCGTTTGGTGGGAACACAGTGTTACGGTAAACATATAAAATAAATAAATAAAATTCACTGCCCACTATATATATATATATATATATATATATATATATATGCCAGCGAGAGACAGATGCCGTGGCATCTTACGGTGAACTGCTGGCATACTGCTGGCATATATATATATATATATATATATATATATATATATATATATATATATATATATATATATATATATATATACATAAACGGCATAAGATGCCGTGGCATCTTACGGTGAACCGCTGGCAACCCACTCAAACAGCGGCAGATGCCGTGGCATCTTACGGTAAACTGCTGGCAACCCAATGCCATAAACGGCGAAAGATGCCGCGGCATCTCAACCTGCCACCGGAAATGCCACTGCGAGCTGCCATATACGGCGAAAGATGCCGCGGCATCTCAACCTGCCACCGGAAATGCCACTGCGAGCTGCCGATGCCACAATTTGAGCTAGCTGTCTCTCTTCAAAGTTGGTTAAGGCTGAAATAATACCATTAATATCATCCAACAGTTTATCCGTTTTCCTTTGGACAATCAATAACTACACAGGATCAAAGCCAACTTCATGGCAATTGCAGGTATGCCGGTGTGGTCGGTGCTATTGACGGGACGCACATAAAAATAATTGCGCCATCAAAAGATGAGGACGTGTTCGTCAATAGAAAGAAAGTACATTACATCAACACGCAGATTGCTTTTGATGCAACTTGTTACATTCTTGATGTTGTTGCAAAGTGGCCTGCAGGGTCTACCCATGATTCGCGCATTTTAATGGAGAGCGGTCTGGCTCTCCACAGACCAGAATGGGAAGCGTATCATATGCACGTGAAATTGGATTTTGGCGTAGCTTATGCACGCTTTTTGAAAGTGTAAAGTCGTGTTATTTGTACGCACATTGATGAGACCGGGTTGATAATAGATATGGATTCAACAAATAAAAGGCGACAAAGAGCTAATACGATGTTTTTTTACGCACTAAGCGTAATCCGCGTAATCACTTACATGTTATACTTTAACTGTGCTCCCGGTTGTGGATTGAGATAGGGGGTCAAGACGTCTTGCAGGGACAGCCACTGTCACCCAGCAAGACACCCAACTGGTACACGGTGCCTCTCCTCACGCCTCAGACCGCTCTCCATTAAAATGCGCGAATCATGGGTAGACCCTGCAGGCCACTTCAAGACAACATCAAGAATGTAAAAAGTTGCATCAAAAGCAATCTGCGTGTTGATGTAATGTACTTTCTTTCTATTGACGAACACGTCCTCATCTTTTGATGGCGCAATTATTTTTATGTGCGTTCCGTCAATAGCACCGACCACACCGGCATACCTGCAATTGCCATGAAGTTGGCTTTGATCCTGTGTAGTTATTGATTGTCCAAAGGAAAACGGATAAACTGTTGGATGATATTAATGGTACTATTTCAGCCTTAACCAACTTTGAACTGAGGTCAGGCTCTCGTCCAGAATGTGGAACCACACTGGCGCTCTAGCCTGTAGCCTATGTAAATATATGATCATTGTGGAATCGTGTTTGTGTGTGTATATGTGTGTAGCCTATGTATTTTTTATTCTATTTTTATTATTTTATTATTATTGTATTGTGTTGTCGTGAAGGTGTTCCATTTTGATGAAGGTAGGACTCACAGGACTCAAGTAAAAAAAAAAGATCCTATTCCCTATTTCCGATAATAAGCACATCAATGAGAATCAGAAAACGACTCGTTTTTCGTTTTCCGGTTCAGAATCGGAAAACGAAAAACGAAAATAGACTCGTTTCTCGTTTTCCGTTGTCCAATTCCAAAATGAAAAACGGAAAACGGGTCTGTTTCCCTATTTTGGATTTCCCATCTCAGAACGGAAATCGAATGGCCGCGACGTACACGGACCTTTTCAGCTCAGACTTTCCGATTTCGGCTTCTTAAAGCTGCAGCGCCGCTTTCGGGACAGATACGATCCCTTTATGAGAGATACAGGTTCTCATCAGAGGATATTCGCTATTTGGTCGTCCTTGTTGGACCTTATGAAGGTGTAGCGGATTTGTACTCTCTCTCGTTGCGTTGTGTATTTCACAGAAGACGACCGTCACAGTTGGCACTCTTGCCGTTTATTATAGATCTGGCAAACGGGATCATCACACAGTCAGTCATTTTCCCCTCACACACACATATATCAGGGGAAACAGCAAGGTCCGACCCTCATTAAGAATTAAATTAAAAATACATAACGAACAAAATATAATATACCTGGCAAACGGGATCATCACACAGTCAGTCATTTTCCCCTCACACACACATATATCTGCAATGTACAATTAAAAGAAAATGCATGTTAGCTAACCACGTGTAGTTAATATAAAACCATAGCGGAGCTCACAACTCATGCACCTACCAGGGGAAACAGCAAGGTCCGACTGCTGCTCTTTCCCCCCCCTGGGTTGCACGACCCTAACCCACAGGGGCGCTGCGTTCAAGTCGCATAGGCCAATTAAGTGTGTGTATACGTTTTTATGGCAAATGGAATCATCACTTTAACTACGTTACACTCCCCCCTACTGATCTCCACTTGCCCATACAAACCATACCAAAAGAAAGGGAAAAAAAAAAAAAACTGGACTGCACATTACACGACCCACAACCATACCAGGCACCAACAACAATGACAACAATCAAGGAGAAATTGAGTCATAAAAAAATAAAAAAATGTTTCAATGTGCACAGTGCTGCTAATATCACAGATAGCCAAATACTCCAGTCAGAAGACTATTCCTCAAGAATCAGAATGATGAAGGGTTGCAAAACCTTCAGCCACTCATAGGAAAAACATGCCCACATACATGTTAAATTACTCAGAAATCTTGTCAGTACAACAGCACACATTTCTACCACCCGGACACACCCATCCAGTAGTCACCCACAGGCGTTAGACCATCACAAAACATCAACAAAACAAAAAAATAAATAAATAAATAAACAGACCCTCCTAAAACTCGAAGGAACTCACGCCTACACATAAGCCAATAACCCCATACACCTATGCGAGACCAACATATAAAATAACACTAGCGGCCAGCAAGAACTTTCTGACGCATGTTCCGAATAAGTCTGACGACTGGCCTAACAACCCTCCCATACCTCGTCCGTATTCCCGGCAGACTGTCATAGGAAAGGTTTTGCCCTGCCTCTGATGCCACAACAGAACCCGCATCAGCAGGCAGCAAGTCAACAGAAAGAATGGAGACAGCAGGTTGAGAGTCAGGTAAGTCACCAGAACAGTCAGCATCAACAGCAAGACCGCAAGGGTTAGACTGGTTCAGATCGTCAGATCCGGTCTCCTCTGAACTGTCAAGTCTACTTCCATCTTGATCGTCAGGATCAATTTGGTCAAGTGTGTCAGAACCCGGCTGGTCATGTCCATCCCTATCATCTAAATTAGCTGTCTGATCTCCCTGGGAGACTGGGAGCTGAGAGATCCAACAGACAGTCCTGTCTCTGGGTCCACTGCCAGGGAGAACAGTTGAACCATCAGACTCAGCACCTATCACAGACTCATCCACCGTCACATCAGTCAGGGAACTGTCAAAGCGGGGACAGGTAGGAAGTTCACAGGCATAATGAGGTTCCTGTGGACCACCTTCTCCTGGCTCGTCGCACAGTTCCTGAGTCTGAAGGTGTGAGTGTTATCTTGTTTCCCCACAACAGTGTATAAATGACTTTCCCAACGATCAGCCAGCTTCTTCCGACCCCGTTCTCCTTTGTTAGCCAACAAGACTCTGTCCCCAACCTCCACAGGCGCACCCCTCACCTTGCGGTTGTAAAGCTCAGTCTGCTTCTGTTGTTGTTTTGTGGTCGAAATCTGAGCAATCCTGACAGCCTCTGCCAAGTCACGTCGGAGACACTGCACATAACTATCATAATCCACCACCTGCTCATCCATTAGCACAGACTGAAACATCACATCCACAGGCAACCTAGGAACCCTGCCGAACATCAGCAGAAAGGGTGCAAAACCCGTGGTTTCATGGACCGTCGCATTGTAAGAGAAGGTGAGTGAACGCAGGAGTTGGGGCCATTTCTGCTTGGCTCTGGGTGGAAGAGCTCTGATCATGTTCCCAAGGGTGCGATTGAACCGCTCAACTGCCCCATTGCCCATGGGATGGTAAGGTGTTGTGTGCGATTTCTCAACACCAGCGACCTGGAGCATCTCTGCAATGAGGTTGCTTTCGAAGTTCGCACCTTGGTCTGAGTGCACTCGCTCTGGGAAGCCATACACACAGAAGTAGTTGTTCCAAAGTTGATGGGCGACAGCCTTAGCCGACTGGTTGGGACAGAGGTATGCCTGAGCTAGCTTAGTGAAATGGTCAGTCACAACAAGCACATCTAAAGACTTGCTGGAAGAGTCTTCAGCTGACCAAAAATCAATACAGACCAACTCAAGAGGCCTACAAGTCTTAACACTCTCAAGTGGTGCCCTGGCCTCAGGTTCAGGAGACTTACTGACAAGACAACGCCGACAGCGCTGCACATACTCTTTGACATCCTTCTCCATTCCGACCCAGCAGAACCGCTGTCTAGCCAAGTAGAGCGTCCTTTTCTGCCCTTGGTGACCTGCCTCATCATGGATCCCTCTCATGACCTTGTCTTTCAGATGAGTGGGCACGACATACCGACAAGCCTTTCTCCCTGTTACAGCATCTTTTGAAATGCGATACAGAACACCGGCTTTGACGGTGAGTTTTTCCCAATGTCGGAGAAGCCGCAAAGCTCCAGCTGGTTCATGTGGGCGTTCTCGTCTCGACGGCCGCCTCTGCCGTTCCACAAAGTAAAGCACCCGACCCAAGCATGGATCATCACGTTGCAACGATGTCAGTTTGTCCTTAGGCAAAGGCCGGAAATCAGGCAGCTCGGAAGGCAGGAGAGATTGAGTGAGCTGCGGCAAGCAGAACGCATGCGAGGGCAAGCAGTCTCTTTCCAGGGAACACTCCAGAACAGCAGAAACTGCCTTTGAGGAGATGGGTGGACACTGGGGCACTGCTGCCGCACTGTTGAAGGCCACAGTCAAAGGGCGGTACTGCGGCCGGTTGAGTGGATCACATGACAACCGAAAAGCATCCTGCACACAGTCAGGTTCTAAGGCATTCGCTTCCTCCAGAAGTGCACCATAGGGGACTGTCGTGAGTCGATGGAGAACACTGGGGTGCACAAAGGGTTCACGGCTGAGGGCATCCGCCACCACATTCTTAGGACCAGGAATGTACCGGATGTCAAAGTCATACGGGGCCAATTTCGACACCCACCTCTGCTCACAGGCGTCCAGCTTTGGTTTACTAAGAATGTAAGTGAGCGGGTTATTATCTGTCCATGCAGTGAATTTCTGGCCTCTCAGCCAGTGGCTGAACTTGTCGCACACGGCCCACTTAAGTGCGAGGAATTCCAGCCTGTGAGCTGGGTAGCGAGACTGAGCATAATTCAGCGACTTGCTGGCAAATGCGATGGGCCTAGCAACACTATCACCATCAGCCAGCTGAGAAAGCACTGCCCCAAGGCCGTTAGAGGAGGCATCGACCGACAGAAGAAAAGGCTTACTGAAGTCAGGGTGAGCAAGAGTGACATTGTTCAGCAAAGCCTGTTTCAGCTTCCTGAAAGCCTCGCTACATGCAGGAGTCCAATCAGCAGGAGAGAGGACCCGAGACACCGGCCTGTTCTTCCTAACCTTGGTACGTTGCATGCCTTTCACACCAGACGTCAGCGCGAACAAAGGCTTGCTAATACCAGAGTACCCCTCAAAAAACTGCTGATGGAACCCAACCATCCCAAGGAAGGATCTGATCTTGGTGGGAGCTGGAATGTTGGTGCCCTCCACCATTAAATCCTTCTCCTGTAATGCAACAACTGCTCTGACCTTCCCCGGGTCAGTTGAAATCCCCTCTTTTGTCACAATATGCCCCAGAAACTTCACTGAAGATCTCATGAAGTGACACTTCTTGGGGGCCAGCTTCAGGTTGTGCGCCTTTAACCTCTCAAACACCAGCTCCAATCTCTGCAATGCCAGCTGTTCATTGGGAGCAAACACTAGGATGTCATCAAGATAACAAGAGGCTCAAGAAGTTCTGATCACCGAAGATAGCCATCATCATCCTCATGAACGTGGCTGGGCTGTTGCAAAGACCTTGTGGGAGCCTGTTGTACTCATATAGCCCAAATGGGGAGGTGAATGCGGTGAACTTTCTGTCCTCCTCATGGACCTCCACGTTATAATACCCAGAGGTCAGATCCATGGTTGAGAAGAACGCATTCCCCCCCAGGGCAGCCAGAGCGTCAGCCTGATGAGGCAAGGGGTGTGCATCACGGAAAGTACGCGCGTTCAGCCACCGAAAATCAGTGCAGAGCCGCAGGTCACCATTCTTCTTCCAGACAAGAACAAGAGGTGATGCGTACTCACTTGTAGACTTCCTTATGATGTCACGCTCCTCCATCTCATTTAAAGCTACCTTCAGCTTCTCATAGTGAGATGGGGACAGTCGGCGATAGGGAAGTCTGAATGGCTTATTGTCACTTAGTCGAATACGATGGACAAAGTCTTTGGCTTTACCACAGTCCATCCTGTGCCGAGAGAAGATGGACTCATAACTAGCCAGTAGGTCAACCAGCTTCGACTTCCAGAAAGGAGACAGGTGAGTTGCGTCAATGTCAATGTCCTGCAGTCCCAGGTCCGAGAGAGTGGAACTAAGAGTCGGTCGAACAGTACAGTCCGAGTCAACAGTCAAGCTCTTCTCACTGGCTGTGTCAGACTCGTCAGGTGTCTTTGTCACAGAACAATGCACATCCGCATGTGAGTCATTTACGTAAAGGTAGTCAGTGTCGAAGTCTTCCAGCGCCACACATGGTGACACGTCAGCAATCTTGCAGTTGCGTCTCAAAGTCACTGGTTTTGTGGAGGGGTTAATGACCCTCACTGGAACCCACCCATCGCCCCACAGTGGTGTCACAACACGGCCCACCATCACTGAACGCGGCACTGTTCTTGACTCACTTGGCTCCACAACCACTGTGCTGCCAGCTGAGAGATGTAGATAAGTAGGTAGGCGACCCCAAACCAGGTGTTCCGTCAAGGGCTCCAGGGTCACTGCATGCTTAAGCTTAACAGTACCCACCTTATCAGGACACTCATCCCCCCTCCATGTCTCCACAGTGTTTAACAGCTGCAGCAGGTTCCTCTCTTCCACTGGAACCTGATCGGAAGGAGACACTCCCTCCCCGAAGCCTTTAGAGTGCTTCAGCACCCGAATGAAGTGTTTCATGACATTGCTGCCAAGAATGAGATCATCACCTTGGCCCTCCACGATGAACGTTGGAACCGAGAAGCAACAGCCAAACACCCTCATCTGCAACTCACATACACCGACCGGGTTTGTTCTTGACCCTCCACACCCGACAAGGACAACTGAAGTGGGGGAAATAGAGCCAGGGGGTACAACACCGTTCTGCTTCAGTAGAGGGAGCGCACGAGCGCTCAATGAGCAGGCCATGGAGCCGCTGTCAAGCATTGCTCGAAGTTTTACAGCATCTTGGATCACCACATCAGTGTGAAAAAGGTAATCAGTAGCAGACAGTCTTTGCGTGTTTTGAATAATCACAGTAGAGTTATCACCTGCTAAGAAGCAGAACTGTGAGTATACAGACTGAAGATCAACATCTTCAGGCTCTTGTGGGGACATGTCATTCGGCCCTACACTACTCCCCTGCACATGTGGGCCAACTAGTTTCCCGGCTGGTTGGAACCACCAGGCCGAGCAGCAGTCAAGTCAGAAGAAGGAGCACTCTGACAGGTCACAGCCTGATGTCCCGTAGCATAACAGCGAAAACAAAGCCGCTCTCTCCTGCAGTGAAACATGGTGTCATGATCGTCACCTCCACAAATGCAACAGGGACCCCTAGACCTGCCGCGGCCACCAGCACCCGACCTTGGCGACCTGGAATGCCGGGAGGTCTCTCGCTGCAGCAACCGTTCAAGAAGGGTAATAACATGGGCAAGCGACGGGCCCTCAGACTGCGATGTTCTGTCGGTTGCAACTGGTTGAGAGGCAGGCTGGGCATGGCACTGCAAAACGTTCACAGCCTGGCTGGTTTGCAGGCTGCCAGCTGGGTGGAAAGATTGACGCTGCTGGAGGCGCTTCTTCCGGTGGTGTTCATCCAACCTCACCTGAACATCAGTAGCAGTCCATTCCTCCAGCGGCTTGCAGCCGAAGACTAGAGCCAGCTCAGTATCCGGACAGTGAGTGATAAACATAACTGTCACTTCACGAGAAGGATTGTCAACAGTCTTCCCCTGTCTCTTTAAGCCATCTACAGCAGTGTCAATGGCTTTGTTAAGCCGAATCCAATAGTCTACATCAGTCTCAGTGGGCCGCGGCTTCGTGTCATAAAAGTCCGCAAGAGGCATAAAAGAGGTCACAGACTCACTAAAGTGCTGCCTAAGTACGTCAAACACAGGTTGAGGGCCCGACTTTAAGTCTAAGGAGGGCCGACTGCGAAGCCCAATGGTTACCACATCACGTGCCCTCCCCCTTAGCTTGCCCAAGACTTCATCCGCCTGGTCATAAAGCTCAATGCCCCTCCTACCCAGGTAAAGCCTCATACCTTCCTCCCACTCAGAGATTGAAATCCTATCAGTGTTATCTCCCCTGAAAGGATGAGGCTCGTAACTATCCTGATTAATTGTCAAGTTAACCTTAGAAAAATCTGCTGTGGTTGACTGAGTCATGTTAGCTTCGTTAGCTGGAATGGCCCTAAGGACTGAAGCAATGTTCTCACCTATACTGGTCCCTATCTGTTTCACCAGGTCACTGAGAACATGGACATCCTGACCAGAAAGTGCAGACTCACCACCCACCCCAGCATCTGCAGCGGCACATGCACTATCCCTCCCAGAATGGTTGTAAGGAGTAGATGTAACATGTCTGTCCTCACCAGGCCCAACCAGAGTAGGAAACTGACTGAACCACAGTTTAGAACCCCTACCAACACTTGACACATTAGGTTCATCCATCGCTATAGCAAAAGAAAAACAGAAAATATAAAAATATACAGCAAAGAGTATGTTACCCCAATTGTATCCCAAATCGAGTCATAAAAAAAAATAAACAAAACAAAAAAATAAAAACTTGGTGAATTCACACAGCAAAACACATCAATATATCAATAGCATGTCCAATATCACAATCAACTTTCAACTTCTTTTTATTTTTTTTATTTTTGACACACGGGCCACCAATTAACACAGAAAACACCAAAACCGGCTCTACGCTACACCCGCACTCACGATACCACGGGAGTGAAGAAAGCACCGATGAAGCCGTCACGTGAAGAGTCGAGCTTGCGGTCCCAAAATGGCGACGAACAGATCACGCGCCCTGGTAGTTTTCATCCGGGTCACGGCACCATTGTAGCGGATTTGTACTCTCTCTCGTTGCGTTGTGTATTTCACAGAAGACGACCGTCACAGTTGGCACTCTTGCCGTTTATTATAGATCTGGCAAACGGGATCATCACACAGTCAGTCATTTTCCCCTCACACACACATATATCAGGGGAAACAGCAAGGTCCGACCCTCATTAAGAATTAAATTAAAAATACATAACGAACAAAATATAATATACCTGGCAAACGGGATCATCACACAGTCAGTCATTTTCCCCTCACACACACATATATCCAGGGGTTGAAATAAGGCTGTTTTACTCGCCAAATGCGAGTAATTTTTGTATTTGTCGAGTAATTTATGAAGACCACTCGCCACTCTGGCGAGTAATCTAAAAATTCGGCGCGATTGCCGCGGACCCGCCAGCAACGGACCCGCTAGCCGCGGACCCGACCGCGCAGCACCCACCGCCGTCTACAATCGCGCAGCTCCCCCCCCCCCCCCCCGGTCAACAATCGCTCACCGTGAATGTCCACTATAAGTGAATGATCGCGCGCGATGTGCCGCCTCCATTCACTTTCTATGGGACGCGAGCAATTCGCTGCGCAAAGCACGCTGGGATTGCTTGCGGCGCGGAGCCGGCTGCGGCGCTGCCTGGCTCCGCTTCTGAATTTGCATAAAGTTGGGAGATTTCAACTTTATGCAAATATTCGCGCAGCGAATCCACGCGGTCACCATTCAGCAAACAGGACGTGGGCGCGGGCCGTGACGTTGACCCTTCTGATTCATTACCACAATGCGGGCGGGAGCTAGTTGATCCACTAGTCAACACGCCCCCAGCGAACGAGTCTTCACGGCGGCGCGATGTCACGCGGATAATTCGCGTATAGTGGATATTCACGGTGACCGTGAATATCCACTATCCACTATGAATGTCTCGTCAATCTGTCTCGTTGCACGCGACCCGGCCGGGACCCCCACCTTGGTGGATCTTGGTCTTGAGTGGGGGTGGCCAATGGCCATCTTCACAATAGTAAATAAAATATGCCCAGAATAAACACAAGTGTACATCATTAACTTTAAAACTCATCATTGCTAAATCAAGTCTATTATCTTGCTGATATATTAAACATCCAATAATCTACTACGCCCCCCGCATCCCGCTGCGTTTGGTTTGTCTAACTTTACCTTGAATTGGGGGAATGGGGCATTTTGATCCTGACATGTCATGCATACATTAAATAAATCTGTTGAACTCAAATTAAATACATATGTTAACATATTCAACCAGACAGACACAATGTTGTATTTGCTATTATTCACACATTTATTAACACCATCACCTCCCCCAGTTGGTTTGTCGGAGTTGAACTGTAACTTGATCTCTGAATGGTAACTTAACTGCATTCGTGATTCGTTTGAATGTTGTGAACGAGGGAGGAGGCGACTCGGCCCCCCGGTCAACAATCGCAATAACCCCCCCCCCCGGCGCCCCTATTTTTGTCTGGTAAAAAATCTGTTTGTCTAGTAAAAATTGTCATCTACTCGCCAGTTGTCTGGTAAGCCAAAATTTTAGTTTCAACCCCTGCATATATCTGCAATGTACAATTAAAAGAAAATGCATGTTAGCTAACCACGTGTAGTTAATATAAAACCATAGCGGAGCTCACAACTCATGCACCTACCAGGGGAAACAGCAAGGTCCGACTGCTGCTCTTTCCCCCCCCTGGGTTGCACGACCCTAACCCACAGGGGCGCTGCGTTCAAGTCGCATAGGCCAATTAAGTGTGTGTATACGTTTTTATGGCAAATGGAATCATCACTTTAACTACGTTACAAAGGCAATGCTACAAAAAGAAGCCGTGCGCAGTGTGTCTGTGTTTCACTGCGATTTGTTGCCACGGGTACATATTTGCATACAGTTGGTGATGCCGAACGTATAAGCAAAAAGGTGCCTTGCGATACGCAAGGTTGTAGCTGCCCTAAATACACTGCTAAATATGTTCGTGGTGTTTCCCAACTTTTTGCCAACACAAACTGTCAAGTTGCAAGTTATCAACTTGCAGATAAAAGAAAACACCTGTACGTGAATGAGCGGTAGAGTGGCGGTAGCGCGTCAGTCTTCAGGTTCTGCGTGCTGGGTTCGATTCCCAAGTGAAGTACATTTATGTGTATTTTAATAAGTTATATTTCTTATGTCATATGGAATATTTATTCATTAATGTTATGGAATTATCCAGTTTGGTAATCTAGATGGGGGTAAAAGGCATGATGATGGACAGGCAACATATGAACCCCGGTCGCTGGCGTTCAGCTCACATAGCCTACTAATCCACCACACCGCCGTCGCTGCCTTCCAGCACATGCAATACGTTTCTTACATATAGGATGTATTTGAAAGGAATTCCCTAAATTACACAAAAAAGCAAGTAGGAGGTTGCTTTTGCATTTTGCAATCATATGCGTAAGAATTGTTCGCCATTAATCCCAATAGAGTATTGGGATTAATGGCGAACAATTCTTACGCATTCACAGAATCTGCTGTTTTTTGCCAGCATGGGCAACTGTATCGCCCCTTGCCGTTATTTGCTTTTTAAACTCCTCGTATGAGTTCATAATCACTACTTGCTCCTCCTGAGTGACATACACAGCCCGTGTTCGCTCCGTCGGATCCATTGCGTCAAGGTGAATGACGTTGGGTTACGCCCTTTTTATGTGAACGCGCATTGAACCTAAAGCGGAAAACCTGGCTTGACAAATTTACCTTTAAGTGAGCTTCGTGGAACCGTTTAACTCTGATTGCGAGTTTCGTCTTTAGCAATCGAGGTTTTCCCAAGAAAGCCTGGATATGTTCAGCGAGCTTCGTAGTAGGCCCTATACCCCCCAGGGGGGTATTGCACAAAACTAGGATAAAGAAATCCAGGATAATTGAGTAAGCGCGGCTTGAACTATTCTGCTCGGCGCATCCTGGCTTAATCGGTTGCACGATTGCCAAGCCAGGATAAATAGGCGCGGCTAAATCCAGTCGGATGAAGATAGCTGGGATAAGCGGCATACTTGAATAGACCTCGCGATCGCTCACAGAATCACCGATCGGAACATGGATAAAAGTCGCGTTTCATACGTCACGGCCGCTGAACAGCTCCTCATTGGATACCCGACCCAAGCCCGACGGGACCCGACGGGCCGGGTCGGGTTCGGACAGATATTTAGAAATTATGCTCGGGTTCGGGTCGGTCTCGGTCACGTCTGCGCGATTTGAAATGTGAAATTTAACAGCTTATTATGCATGGTAGCCAATGGGCTGTTTCACATGTTGCAAAGGTTCGTTTGTGTGATTAAAATACATTTTCTAAATAGGACATAGGCCTAAGCATGTTGCGCTCATCTGTTTGTTGACATTTCCAAATGCGCTGCAGTTGCGTAATAAAGGCGGACTTTCATAAACACAAACGTAAATGTGTCATTAGAATGAAAAAACATAGACTTTAACTGTATCGGCTAGGTCATCCTCCAAAAAAGGGCAAGCCATTATGAAGAGGGAACTAAGGGATTTAAATTAAATGAGAAATTACTATATGTAATAGGTAATTAAAATGATGCAACATACTTAGAAAGACCATGGACATGCTGTAAAACACATTAATTCCTCACAGGATTGACGGTGTAAATACAGGTGAATCAGTCAGTACGTTTACATGCACAGAATAAATCGATTAAAGTCATTGCTCGTCTATGCTCCGCAACTGGTCAACTGCGAGCGTAACAGTGACCGCCCCTTTTTAACAGCTCCGGTGCCGGAAGTAAATTTCCCATGCATTTATCTCGTCCACTTTTCGTATAATCCTTATAAAAAGAGTATTAAGCCTTTAACCAAGCCGATCGTTCGTTGTGGTAGTCGTGACCATATTATGTTTGATTCGGGCATAAAAAGAATTTGGAAAACGGAAGAAAAGCCAAAGGTACTTTATTTTGTTGACCGAGTGAGGAACTACTCATCCCGAATCAAACATAATATGGTCACGACTACCATAACGAACGATTGGCTTGGTTCAAGTCTTAATACTCTTTTTATAAGGATTATACGAAAAGTGGACGAGATAAATGCATGGGAAATTTACTTCCGGCACCGGAGCTGTTAAAAAGGGGGCGGTCACTGTTACGCTCTATTGTCCGCGTATACATGGCGGCGAGTAATCCGATTCATTGGCCGGAGCATGTCATACCCCGGTACGATAGTGGCGCTGTGCCCATTTCAACTAGTGGTAGTAGAGCCACCGGTTGACCCCTTTACGTCACCAGCAACAACAAACTCATTCGAGAAAGCGATGTTTCAGCAGACAGCTGTCAGTTCACTTCGGGTGATAATCATTTCTCCGCCGCTCCACTGTTCCTCTCGGTCGTATGCCGACTCGGTCGTCCGCGGAGCGGTCCGCATACGACCGAGAGGAACAATGGAGCGGCGGAGAAACGATATGGACCCGAAGTGAACTGACAGCTGTCTGCTGAAACATCGCTTTCTCTTCCATGTCGCGTTTCAGTCTGGACTTCAGAGAGTCAAAGCCAAAGTTAATTTCCCCCAATTCCTTTTCCCCATGGGCGAGATAAACCCGCCTAGGAGTCTTTACTTGTTGTGCACCAGAGAGTCGGAGAACCCGACGCAGTCTGTAAGATTCATATATCAGAGAATACCGCCGTCAGTTCGGCCGCGGCGCAATGAATGAATAAAGATCGTAGTTATGTTACAACCTCGTTGATGAGCAACATTTAGAAAAACATGGGGGCAATTGCTCTGTCGCTACGTTAGCCACTTTTTAGAGTTTAACACGGTTTTAAACTCGTCGGTGACGCAAGAAGTCACGTGACGTCTTAAGCTCCATTGCTGTGTCGTATGTACCTGTGGTTTAACCTGCAGCTGCGTTTTACCTTGATCTCAATTGCTGTGTCTTCAGAGAAATTCACCTCAGACACTAGAGGGCGTATTTTGTGCGTGTTAGTCTAGTCTCGAAACGGACATGGTTTTAGAGGAGACTAAACCAGTTTGCAGGATGAAACAAGGCTCCATTATAACCGACACACACAGAATTAGTTTTATTAATTATTATTAGTAGTATTAATAATAATGTATGATACATTTACACTTATTACGCCAGATAGGCCTTCAGTACAATAACAATATTGGACATAGTAGATATGGAGTGAGCAGTGATATTTCGGCTCGCGGGGCTCAGGTCTCGGTCGTGCGTCCGCTCAGCAATAGCATTACGCGCTTCAACTTTCAAGCGCTTCCATAAATTCTTTAAATGTGCCGCTGCTCGGTCTTCTGCTGGAAGATCTACTGTTACATGTGTTTGTTTGAGAGATCATCCCAAACAGACTTTCTTCGGAGCGTGGTGGTGGTGTCTTTCCTCGCGTCTTCCACCGTGTCCACAACACCTCGAATGCAGTACAATAAATATAACTTCTGCTCCTCGTTATAGTTCTCTATCCGAGACATGTTCATCGTGTCAGGGGGGTATGCAGCAACAATTTTGGCGCCCCCCATAAACATTACGTGGTGCGCGGTTGTTGACGGGGTGTGTGTGTGTGTGTGTGTGTGTGTGGGGGGGGGGTGCTGCGCGATCGGGGGCGCCCCCCTGGTACGGCGCGATTGTTGAGGGGGGGGGGGGGAGAAGTAATCGATTGATTGACGTAGGTAAGGGCAGATTCAGATTCCAGACTCAGATTTCCACAAAAAGTAGGCTAGACTATTTCATAATATATTTCAACATTATTTGCGTTTTATTATATTATAGTTCACTTTACATTCCCATTAAGTTTTTGTTGGTAATTATAGCACAAAATGCATCCAACATTAAGTTAAGACTGCATCTGCTGGAGTATAACGGGAAATCAGAGTACTTCCGGTTTAACACGAGTTTTACTACGAATCAGCTGAACCTGTGTCGGTCAGTACACAGCAATCAGGTTTAACTTCGTGCGCAGCTGCGAGTTAAACTCCAAAACCTCCGTTTTCCGGAGTACGGTTTTAAACCGCAGCGCAGCTAACGCAATGCTAACTGACAGAGCAATTGCCCCATGGACTTTAAATTCAGCCTTGGGTTAAATCGAAGCGTAGTGTGTACTGAATGCACGTTGATGAAGATACACTCCTATAGGCACGGCACCGGCTTCCTCCATCTTCTGCGCCAGCTTTTTAAATAAATCGCCGACCCAAAGTTAGTTGACAGCTGTCTACTGAAAACATATTTCTCCCACCAGAACAGCCCTGAATGAATGAATAAAGGTCGTAAACACGTCGGGAGAAAAAAACATTTATTTTGACAGATGTGCCCGAAGTTACTACTTTACAACCTCGTTGATGACCCACATTTAGAAAAACATGTACTTTTAATTCAGCCTTAGGTGAAATGGAAGCGTAGTGTCCGCGTGCTTCCACCTTTAATGAATGCCATGCGCGCTCCCGCGGCCGGGACACAATTCTTATAGCGCCACCTTTTTAAATAAATCGCCGTTTCTCGTTATCCCTTATCCGACGGCGACAACAACAACAACAACAAGACTATCGTCTCCTTCTACTTCCGGTTCACGGCCCCGGGAAAAGATCTCGAGCATGCGCAGAACGCAATTCAACGGATAATCCAATCCGACTGGTTACATGCACGCTTAGTCGGCTATGAATCGCATAATCTAGGGGTCTTAACCTGATAATGAGAGAGTCGACTCGAACCGATTTTAGCCTGATTAAGGTGTATACATGCATCTTAGTAATCCAATCATTGTTGGGTTAAGCCAAAAAGTCGACTTTCTTGAGTGTCATGTAAACGCACTGACTAGGATTAAGCTTAGCCTGGCTGTTAGCCTGGTTGGGAGCAGGCTAGCCGTGGAGAATAAATCACCATGGTAACCTAGCCGGGTTAAGTTTGAGCTGCTTTCATGCAACCGACTTGAGGCTAAATTCAGCCACCATAACCTAAATCCATAAACATATCCCGGCTTAATCCCTTATCCTAGTTTTGTGCAATACCCCCCATGAGATTAACATTCCTTATGAATGGATGCACGCAAACCAACTATCCGACCCAATTAAAACACACGGTCTCATGTTTGACCAATAGCAGCGAAGAGCGACACGATTGTTTTTACTACCGGCCAATCACGCGGCGCGGTCCAGTGACGTGCGGCAGTCAGCTGTTCTTGTTTTGCTTTTCCCGTCTTTTCTCTCCTCTCCTCTCTGTTGTTGTTGTTGAGCTGAGAGACGCGGTCCGGCTTCATTTTCTGGGCCGAGCCTCGGCGGGGGGGTCGCGACGCCTTCAGACCCGGATCATTTCTCCACAAAGCGGCTCGATCTCATTTCCCTTTTGTTTCTTTTTTTTCTCCAACTGGATCGGTCGTCGGCCAAAATCGAGAAAATAGGTGCAGTCGATCCCAGGCCTGCGATCCAGGCCCGCGGGAGCGGAGGAGGAGGAGGAGGTCCCCGCCCGGGGGAGCCGGGATGGAGGGCGCGGAGGGTCCTGGCGGGCCGAGTGGACTGGCGGCCGGGCTTGGCTGCGCCTCCTTCAACCAGGACTCCACGTAAGACCCCCACCAGGACTGCTCCCCCGGCGCCGCCATCATAGCGGCGCCGGGGGAGCAGCAGCACTTCCTAGGGGGTCCGGAGGGGACAAAGCCGCTACACAGCATCACACAGCATCGCCCGAAAAACAGTCGTTTCAACCCTGTATCTGTAGTTGGTTTCGGTCGATGATAGTCTAAAATGAGTTTGCTTTAGGCTGATGAAGGTTTAACATAGCCTGTCTACATGTGAAGGCTGGCGCATCTCTGGCTAGCAGCGATAGCATCTCCAGAGAGACGCTTTAAACGTGAGTTACCTGCTGCGTCTCCAAGCTGCACCGCAGGCACTCCTGCAGGCGGGAGGACGTGGACGTGCGCAAGTTACACGTCGACGGAAAGCAATTTGTGCTGACATCAAAGTTGTCCTCACAGTTTATCCTTAAAAAATATATTTATTATACCCCCAAAATAAAGACATGTCGTCGGATCATTACAATTCCGATGACATAAAATGTAGGGCCTATAATAATGTGCTTTGGCATAGACATGTCTACAGGTTACCACATGTTGAAAGCTGAAACTTACACAAACATTCAGAAAACTCACGGGTGATAATGACAGTGTGAAAACAGATGTGATGCAAAAAAACTCGCCGACCTTTCAAAAACAAATA
>JAOPHQ010001433.1:0-307145 GCA_030340625.1 Merluccius polli
GAGCGCAGGCTGCAGTAGGGTCTGCAGGCAGCTGTGGTCCCGGAGGATTTGTCTGAATACAAATAGAACAATAAAATATAGCATTAATTAAATATTCAATATTAACTGGCATACAAAAACAAACATTAAATATAATTACAAATATTTTTCAAGGATTATAATACAAAAGCTTTCAGGTACTGTTACCAATACTGTTAAATAAAAAAATATTATGATTATAATTTACAAAAGCAATAAAATGAAAGTCAAGTGGTATGAGTCAATTATCTGAGTAAGACACGACTGGGACACAAACACCCTGACGACTAAACCAGAACCTTCCCACTGGGACACAAACACCCTGACCACTAGACCAAACCTTCCCACTGGGAGACAAACACCCTGACCACTAGTGGTTCCCAACCGCAGACTTTAGGTCCACTAAATTGTCCTCATGACCTTTCGCAGACTACCTCATGCAAATGATAAAAAAGTACACATCTTGCAGTAATAATTGTGTATAAAGGAGGTGCTGGCACTCTTTGCTCAGCCGCAGTGGCTGAGCACTGCGGCTGAGCCGCCAAGAAGGCTGTGGCCAGTGTGAAACAGTGGAGAAAAAAAAGTCAGCAGCAACCCTGCTTACACTCCCATAACCCTTACTTCCCTGAGGCTTGCCTAACCCAGCTAACCCTAACCCTTGAACCTAAACTGCTACCTCTAACCCTAATCCCAAACCCTAACCTTCCCTGGGGCTTACCTAACCCAGCTAACCCTAACCCTGGGCTCTTCATGCGACCAGGGCGGTCCAAACTTGCCTGTAATCTTCTCGTGTTGCGATCAGGCTGGAGACGTTTCGGAGGATCCCTCCTCCACTCTCGATGATGGCCAGAGAGTTGGTCTGGCAGCGGTAGGTCAGCGTGCTGACCAGGAAGCCCAGTGCCCCGTCCACCGAGCAGATGGACACCTTGTTCTCCACGCTGTGGGCCGACAGGTTCCAAAGAGCACTCAACAGGCTCTTGAGAGTCGACTCCTGCAGGGAAAACCATCGGACAGCAAGAACGTTAAAGATTCCCTGAACTTCAACCTGAGCATCCTTTAAACAACTCCACTGAACATCAATCTGAACATCCTTTTAACAGGTCCACTGACGGGCTGCCAGTTTCTTTTGGGACTGTCGTCTGAATTAGCATGCTGTTGGGATTACCTTGGTGGCCTGAAGATATATCAAATATAAAACTGCTTGAGAAGCCTAGAAATACGAAAAAACTCATGGTCGTAATCGTTTTGCCATGAACGTGTGTTTTTTTCAGAGGGCTAGAAGTTTGAAGGTGTGGTGTTACCTTGGTGGCCTGCAGAGCACAGGTGATCAGGGCTGGGACGCTGCCATTGTCTCTGAGGAACCCTCTTGCGGCGGATGTCTGCCCTCCAGGGACAGGTTCCTCAGGATGCTAGAGACCACCTGTGAAGCTCCTCGCTGTCCGACGCAGCTGGGCACAGCCCGCCTGCAGGGCAGTTCCTCTTGGAGCAGGAGCGTGGCCTGCAGGGAGAGGAGCTTCAGGATTCACATTACTGTTTCCTTTCTGCTTTATTAGCTTTATCTGTTGAAACCAACACACTAAGCACCAGACCCCAGCCATCAATGGATGGATTGTGTGATTGATTGATGGTGATAGATAACCAGAATTGTTGGGGGAATATCAGAGTGAATAAATCAACTGCCACCATGTCCCGTATGTTGAGCTTCTTCATTACAGTGCAACTGAACTGATATTATTTATTTTAGTCTGGAGCATATAGGACACACTCTGCCATGACAACATTAAAGAGAAAACCAGAGTGGTTCTTATTGGGCCAATGGGGTTTGGGCATTAGGTACAGCTGACCTCCTGGTTTCTACCTTATTGGCGACGTCTCCGAAGGTGAGGTTGGTGAGGGCCATGCCGGCGTAGCGTCGCAGTGCGAGGTTGATGGGGGTCGGTGAGCATCCGTACGTCTCCTGGTCAAGGTGGAGCAGATCGGCCACCACCTGCAGAGCTCCTGGAACCCAGCAGAACACTGCAGTGAAGAACTACACCCAATAGAGGTCTGGGCTCAGTGTTACATGCACATCTGGTCATTTAGCTCACAACTTCCCAGACAGCATCCTTTAAACAGCTCCACTGAACATCAACCTGAGTATCCTTTAAACAGCTCCACTGAACTTCAAACTGAGCATCCTTTAAACAGCTCCACTGAACTACAACCTGAGCATCCTTTAAACAGCTCCACTGAACTTCAACCTGAACATCCTTTAAACAGCTCCACTGAGCTGGGCTCAGTGTTACGTGCACATCTAGTCATTTAGCACACAACGCTTTTATCCAGAGCGACTTAGAAGTGAGGCTGAGAACAAGCAAAGCATACAATCAATACTGGAGTACCTACAAAACAAGTATGTTTTAATTAGTGGTAGTGCTAACAGTTGATATCACATGTCAAATAGCTTAAACAAATGCTTGTAGACATCTGGAGCTAGATAATCACAAATCAGAGTTCTGTGATATGTTGTTGTTGCTGTTATTGTTTAGTGTTCTGTTATGTTGTTTTGTGTTCTGTTATGTAGTTGTTTAGTGTTTTTATGTTGTTGTTGTTTAGTGTTCTGTTATGTTGTTGTTGTTTAGTGTTCTGTTATGTTGTTTAGTGTTCTGTTGTTGTTTAGTGTTCTGGGCCCCGTTTCCCGAAAGCATCGTTAGCCTAAGTGGTTCGTTAAGTTTGTTGTACAGACAGACAGTTTTCACACCATTTCCCGAAAGCATCGTTGCGTAACGACCGTCGTTAAGACGCTCGTAGGTAACGAGAGCTCCAGGGGTACTTGTAGCGTGCTACGAGCGTCATTAACATTGCACAAAACATCCAATACCACTGAATGTCCAGCTGGTGACTCCACTGAGGGCTAATGTTATGATAGGCTATATAGCTTAGTCCAGAGGTCTTCAACAGGGGGTCCGCGACCCCTAGGGGGTCCACGGAGGTACTGCAGGGGGGGGTCGCGAAAGTTTTGGTTGATTAGACTTTTTTTTATATTCCCCCCCGCAATTTTTTCCACAAATTGAAATGTCTTTAAATACACATTAACATGAATCCAACACACTGTAGTGAACAGATAAATGGAGGCAGAAGATGTCTTTCAGTCAGCAATGCACACACATTCAGCGACCACACAGGAGCTCTTTCAAGCTGGGCACCATGGCAACATGTCCCATCAACGAGGAATCAGAATCAGAATCAGAAATACTTTAATAATCCCAGGGGGAAATTACTTTTGTTACATTACTCCATATGTAATAGACATACATATATTAGAATATATATACTGTATATATTAGTGCTGCATTCACATTAATGTCATAGTTAACTCGCAATTAATCGCAAATAATCGCACATTTTTATCTATTCTAAATGTCCCTTGATTTCGTTTTGTCCCATTATTTTTTCTCATTTTAATGTTCTTATCAACATGGAAAAGTGGATCGACTTGCTTTGTGCAAGTTGTCGCCTGGCTTTGACGAGGGGGCGGAGAATTCACATCAGCTGTGTGGTTCCAGCCATCAAGTGGTATTTCTACAACTCTTAAACAAGTGTGTGCGGCGTGCCTGTTGTTTTGTTTTCGCTCTAGCTAGATCCGGTGTGGTGTTGTAGTTTTTGACGGAATGAGGGCTGTGTGAGTGCGCGTGCGTGTGTGGTGTGAGCAAGCCTGGGTTGAGCGCGAGGAACATTAGGAGAGAGTTACGGCTAACTTTATGTTGGAGTTGTTTTGGCGTGGTTACGGCCAACAGTAACCTGTTCTGTTGCAACAATAAATGTTGTTTGCTGAACAACACTGCGTCGTCTTTCCAACACGTCCTGGCGGACGCTACAATATGTTTATGAATGGCAGTGGCATGGCCACCCTACTCACTGTACCTTGCACATGAATATATGAACCTGTGTATTATTTCAATATCTTAGTATTGAATGCACAATAACAAGGTACATTTATACATGGCACTATAGGACCAGTTTAATATAAAACACAATTTTACACAATATATATAAGTAGGGGGTCCCCGCTCCATCTCTCTATCAGTTTGGGGGTCCTTGGCCTGGAAAACATTGAAGACCCCTGGCTTAGTCTATACCATGGTCTGGGGTGAATACTCGATTATGATTGGTTGGAGGGTGTAGGTTAAAAAGTGTTAATGTACACCTAGGAAAGACGTTGGCGCTATGAAGGCGCTATGGCCACGTTGCTTGGCAACGCCTGCATACGGGAGATATTAAATAGCGAGCGTGGATCCATCGTTATCGGGAATCTGGGCCCAGGGGGGTATTAGACAAAACTAGGATAAAGAAATCCATGATAATTGAGCAAGTCAGTGAGAGCATGGCTTTGCGCCGTCTGGTGCTGTGTTTTTGGACCTTTTAGTCTATCACCTGAGAATCTGTATCTCTCATTGAGATAGTCATCGCCAAAGGCCAATGGGTCTGACCTGTCCCAGAAGACTCTTTCATGCCTAAATGCTCGTCTGAGGATTAGGGCTTCCTCATCCAGTAGGCCTACATCCTCCAAAAAAGGGCAAGCCATTATGAAGAGGGAACAGGTGAATGGGAGTTGGACCTATATATACTATATTGCCCTCGTCACAGATTTCATTGAAAATACCTTTTCAACTTCATCAGCTGTGTTTCGTAATCTCAATTACTGCAATAAAACATTGCAGTAATGTAATAACACTTGAATCAATATAAAAAACAGCCAACAGATTTAAATGAAATGAGAAATGACTATATATGTAATATTTTAATGCAAGATAATTAAAATGATGCAACATACTTAGAAAGACCATGCACATGCTGTAAAACACATTAATTCCTCACAGGATTGACGGTGGAAATACAGGTGAATCACTAGGATTAATCTTAGCCTGGCTGTTAGCCTGGTCTGGAGCAGGCTAGCTGCAGAGAATAAATCACCATGGTAACTTGGCCGGGTTAAGTTTGAGCTGCTTTCATGCAACCGACTTGAGGCTAAATTCAGCCAGGATAACCTAAAACCATAAACATATCCCGGCTTAATCCCTTATCTTGGTTTTGTGCAATACCCCCCAGTTCTGGGCCCAGTTTCCCGAAAGCGTCGTTAGCCTAAGTGGTTCGTTAAGTTCGTCGTACGACCATCAGACAGTTTTCACACCGTTTCCCGAAAGCATTGTTGCGTAACGACCGTCGTTAAGACGCTCGTAGCTAACGAGAGCTCCAGCTGTCCTCGTAGCGCGCTACGAGCGTCGTTAACACATCCAATACCACTGAGTGTCCAGCTGGTGATGCTAAAGTTATGATAGGCTATATAGCTTAGTCTATGTTATACCATGGTCTGGGTGAATACTCGATTCTAATGTGCGTCGGCCCCGATGGCCAGTCCACCCCTGGCGCTAATCAAAATGTTAAAAAGGAAAAAGCCCGAAAAGAAAGTCCGCAACTTTCAGCCCGATTGGACAGATTGCGTTCGTGGAAAGAGCTGGAAGTGCGATCTGTCTGTTATGTAATGAGAAAATTGCGTCCATGAAACGATCAGTGGCGTAACTATCGACGGTGCAACCGGGGCCCAGGGGGAGAGCCCCCCCCCCCCCCCCCCCCCCGGCAACAATCGCGCAGCACCCCGCCCCCCCCCCCCCCCCCCTCCGTCAACAACCGCGCCGGGGCCTATCATCATGTTGTTACGCCAGTGGAAACGATGTGTTAACCGCCACTTCGACACTCCATGCACAATTTGCAGCAACATATCCTATGTAAGTTAAATATCCAAACTTTTGCTTGTAACCGTCTTTATGTGGCTCTTCTGAGATTATTATTATTTTTTTTTGGAAAAGTGGCTCTCAAGGCAAAAAAGGTTCCCGACCCCTGGCCTATCGTAACTTCAGCGTCACCAGCTGGACATTCAGTGGTATTGGATGTGTTAACGACGCTCGTAGCGCGCTACGAGGACAGCTGGAGCTCTCGTTAGCTACGAGCGTCTTAACGACGGTCGTTACGCAACGATGCTTTCGGGAAACGGTGTGAAAACTGTCTGATGGTCGTACAACGAACTTAACGAACCACTTAGGCTAACGACGCTTTCGGGAAACTGGGCCCTGGTCTGGAGCAGGCTAACTGCGGAGAATAAATCACCATGGTAACTTAGCCGGGATAAGTGTGAGCTGCTTTCATGCAACCGACTTGAAGCTAAATTCAGCCAGGATAACCTAAATCCGTAAACATATCCCGGCTTAATCCCTTATCCTAGTTTTGTGCAATACCCCCCTGTTCTGTTGTTGTTGTTGTTTAGTGTTCTGTTGTTGTTGTTTAGTGTTCTGTGTTATGTTGTTGTTGTTTACCCACCCAGTTCGTTCATGGCTCTGCGATACTCCTCTTCGAAGGACAGCTTCATCACAGCGCAGGTGACCTGGCATATCTGAGGGTCGACGGGCTCTGGGATATCTAGAGGAGAAACTCAGTGAGCCAAGAGGAACCAGAATACAACCACGCTATCTACACACTTAGTCTGGATGTCTAAAATACACACCACCTTTTAATGTTTCATCTGAATGTAATGACATTTACCCAAATGCTATTATTTATTATTTTTATTTATTTATTACTGATGTTGAGGAGAGGGATGAGGAGGGGGTGAAGGGGTTCTCACCGCTACCCCTTGTGCCCCCCGGGGTGGCAGCCACACGGTGGCTTTCCAGCCACTCCCAGCCGCTGTCGCAGTGAGAGCGGATCTGCTCCAGCATGTGCAGGACCCTGATCTCCCTGCGGGCCTGGCCCTCATCCCCCTGGCAGTAGATGATGTTGTGGAGTGTAGCACCCGCCCGGGAGCGCGCCTCGCGGCTGCAGCCATCCACGCCCCCCCCCGCCCCCCCCCCCGGACCCTCGTGGAGGATCTGCACCAGCAGGGGGACACAGCCGGACCTCCTCATGGCCACACAGCTGTCCTGGGAGCTGGACATGGCCAGCAGTGTCCGGGACATCTCCTCCTTGTCCCGGTTTGCCATCATGGAGAGGAGCCAGAACACCATCTCTACCTGGAGGAGAGGAGACACCATCACCACCTCCTCCACCACCATCACCTCCGCCACCACCACCACCTTCACCCTAGAGGTCAGTAGTGGTCTTGAGCCAATAGTAGACCACAGCGGCCATATTGGTATTGTTTCAGCGACGATGTCATCTGGGTAATGTTTGTATTCATCCAGTTCAGCCTCTTATCTTATTAATATAATCAGTATTAATATAATATGGTAATACGGTACCTTGCTGCCTCCGTCTGCGGGTGCATTGGGTCCGGCTGCAGCAGACGTGCTGTTCTCCGTCTCACCACCAGGGGGCGTCTCTGCACCGCACAGCTGCAGCGGAACAAATGCATATTAATAATAATATATAATGTACCAGAGAAGGGTCTGTGTGTTGGGGTCAGGTTTTAATAAGAAGGGTGTTTTGAAGTATCATTGGAGATAATAATAATAATAACAATAATAATAATAATAACAATAATAATAATAATAATAATAATAATAATAATAATGGTCCAAAAATGTCTAATGAAATGTTTTGAAACCTCTGCACTTGAACCAGGTGATCGACGGTGTTAACAGACTTTCCATATCAGGGAATATCTGATGCAACGAAATACAACCAATAACAACAAAGTACAACAAAATATGAATTAGGGATGACATAGCAAATAGCACCCAGAGACTCCAAGAAGGCCGAATACTCTGAACTGCCACCTCTCTGGTGGGGAAGGAGCAGGAGCTGGTGCGGGAGGTGGAGCGGTACGAACTAGATATAGTTGGTAGATATAGATATGTACAGCACTGGCTCTGGAACCAAACTGCTGGAGAGGTGCCGACTCTCTCCTTTTATGGAGTTGCCCAGGGTGAGAGGTGCCGGGCGGGTGTGGGTATACTCACGAGCCCCCGGCTGAGTGCTGCTGTGTTGGAGTTCTCCCCAGTGAACGAGAGGGTCGCCTCTATGCGACTACAAGTTGCTAAGGGGAAAGCTCTGACTGTTGGGTGTGCTTATGCACCGAACACCAGTTCAGAGTATTCGGCCTTCTTCTCCATCGTTGCCAACGCTCACGTTGGCAACGATGGAGAAACCTGGAAGGGGGTGATTGGGAGGAATGGCCTGCCTGATCTGAACCCGAGTGGTGCTTTGTTATTGGACTTCTGTGCTAGTCATGGGTTGGCCATAACGAACACCATGTTCGAGCATAGGGTGGCTCATAAGTGTACTTGGTACCAGACCACCTTAGGTCAAAGGTCAATTATCGACTTTGTGGTCGTATCATCAGATCTGCGGCTGTATGTCTTGGACAATCGGGTGAAGAGAGGAGCAGAGCTGTCAACGGATCACCACCTGGTAGTGAGTTGAATCAGATGGCAGGGGAGGCTGCCAGACAGACCTGGTAAACCCAAACGTGTAGTGAGGGTGAACTGGGAACGTCTTGTGGATGCCCCTGCCCGCAAGGTCTTCAACTCCCACCTCCAAAATATTTTTTTGCGCATCCTGGGCACTGCCACCACAACCTGGCCCCGGATAAGCGGAAGAAAATGGATGGTTGGATGGATAAAAGACAGAATCTACTTCCATCTTCTATCCTGATTAAGTGTTTTCACCTCTACAGACGTCTGATGGCAGAAAATTATGACCTAGATTACTGCTAGCTGAGAGAGAGAGAGAGAGAGAGAGAGAGAGAGAGAGAGAGAGGTTCAGCTCAGCTCCATCTTGGACCTGACATCTCTCTCTCTGTCCCCCTCCTGTATCGCCATGGCAACAGGAGTGCCTTATAGGGGGGGGGGGGGCTACTGTATGTTGATGTAGTTCTTGTCCCAGAATGCCAAGCAGCAGGGGGTGTTGGGTATGAGAGCTTGGGAACAGCCAATCAGAACAGAGCTGGGAGTAGGCCAGATCTCTGGATGCGTTGCTAGGCAACATATCTGCTCAGAGAGAGAGAGGAGGGGCTGGACGACTGAGACAGACAAACTACAATGTAATACAAATAAAACAAATATAAGACTACAGTAGAGGTGAATATAAGACTACAGTAGAGGTCAATAGAACACTGAACTCCTGGGTTAGAACTAGAAAGATGTTGCAGAATAATTTCAATGTACTGCTGAAAAGCAGTTGGTGTATCGCAACCAACTGAAAATAAAATGATTTGATTTTGCTGGGTTCATTTCTTTTCGTTCTCGTGTCTGCCTGTCGAAAACAAAACAAAACACTATGCATGCTCCGCTCGACCAATCAGCGATTAGTTGATGTGAACCCCCACAGAGAAGGGCGACGCATTGATAAGCTCTGGGTGGACTGCACGTCTTCACGTAGGTCCTCGACTATGAAGATAAATTAAGGACTTAAATAAGATTTAAGCAAGATTTGAGCACATACATGTTTTTTGTTGTTGTAACTGTGATTCACACTTTTGGATTACAGAGTTGTATCTGCAAAACAAGCATTTGCAACTTGTAACATAATGATTTGTCCCTGTATCTGTACAACTCCAATGTGTAGATTAAAACTTTGTGCTTTCAAAACATTCATATACGGTCAATCTAAATATTTTCAACTACTTTGCCCTTGAGTTACAAATCTACCGTTTGTGCTCTCGCCTCATCTACACGCTCCAATTTAGTCCCTGGTCTTATGTTTAACTAGAGACAAAAAAAGGTTTGAGCAGGGATTCGCTGGGCCATCAACTCTTTACCTGATTGGTCGGTAGAAAGAGATTGACGTCTGAACATTGATCAATCAATCAGTGAGCGTTGAGCACTGAACATTTCAACAATGCACCAATCAACGTGGGCCCCGCCCACATTTCCCGCGGCACCGTGTATATAAGGCCACGTTGAGCGGCACTCATCCTCCACGCTATTCTTTCAGCAATGGACAGTTACAGCAGGTGGGAAATGGCTACGCCTACAATCATAGAACTAGAGTTATAATAACATAACTATCATTCTATTTCTAGTGGGCTATGCCATCTAGGCTTCGCCTTATGGGCAGAGATGCATAAAGTACTGGAGATCAAGACTTGAGTAGAAGTACAAGTACTGGGGCGCCCGGATAGCTCAGTGGGTAGAGCTGGCGACCCATGTACCGAGGCTGAGTCCTTGCTGCAGCGGCCCGGGTTCGAATCCGACCTGCGGCCCTTTGCTGCGTGTCATCCCCTCTCTCTGCCCCCCTTTCCTGTTTATCTCCAGCTGTACTATAATAAAGGCAATAAAAGCCCCCCAAAAAAAAAAGAAGTACAAGTACTATATCAAAGAAGTGACTTGAGTAGAAGTAGAAGTGTTCTTTAAAAACCATACTTAAGTGGAAGTACTAAAGTATTCAAAATGTTTTGTACTTAAGTATTGCAAGTAGAAGTATTTTAAAATTTACTACTCAAGTACTGAAAGTAAAAGTACAAGTGTTGTGTATGTGTAGCCTAGGCTATATTAACAGGGATACAAACACATGTATGGTCAAAATAGAGAGAGCTAGTTGAAGCGCATATTCTGATTAATTCTGAGTGTATTCTGATCATTCATTAGTAAGTCATTTAATATTTTGAATGGGTAAAACATTTGATTTTTATGTTTCATTAGGTGTGTTAGTTCAGCTGTCATCACAATTTGATATAGCTAATACTAGAATTGTCTATAGGCCTGTCTCATTTTGTGTAGTTTAACTTATTATTTGGTAGATTTGTCTTATTAATATGTAATTAATAGCACCTTAATATTTGCTGAAAGCCTTTCATGATTCTTGACATAATAGGTGAAAGTTCAGCTATTAACACAGTGTATGAGCCTATTAAAATGACGCCTGTCTCTTTAAGACACGTCTTCCAGGGCTCTGGTAGCGCACAATTAAGCAGGTGAGCACTAATCAAAGCAACTTCGCATATGAGTCTCAGGGCTTCGTGACCATGTACAGACCTGTGTTAGTGTTACACACTTAATATAGGTCTGCTTGAATGGCTTTCTTAATGTTCTTCTTTGTTGTGTGTTTTAAAATAAACACACTGACACACGGAACACGCACCAGCCATGGCTTGCTTGTTACGGAGTAGTTTGTTTGGAAAACCCCCACATTGCCTGTTGCCTTTAATGTTAAATTAATGAATGAGTATGGCCATTGATATCGGCTATTTGACAATTCAATGTTTATGAAAAGGGAATGCTTATCCTCCCATCGCGCCCAGGCTAATAGCGGAGTTGATATGCCTATGCTTTCCCTTTGCAGAACGAGCTGTCTCTACTGTTTAGTTTGTCTTCTAGGCAACATGCAGTAAGCCTATGATTTCAGACAGTGAAACATCATGAGATGAGATGTTTGTTCGCATTTATTTTTTCAATAAGACAGCTGTGCGTGCGTGATTTCGAGTTTGTGTGCTATTGATTATGAGGAGCGCAATTGGGTTTTAAAAGAGGACGCAGAGACACGCAGGAAGAAGTTACGGATGCCAGCATTATGTGATTAACTCTCATTTAATAGGCCTACTATATTCTACAATTGTTAAAAGGGTGGACGTCACGTCAGTATAACCAGATTTATTTTGTGATGGGTCCCGACGGACGTTTAATGAGTAGCGATTCAGCACTTGAAAAATGTATCAGAGTAAAAGTATTAAACTCATCAAAAATATGTAGTGAAGTAAAAGTGGAAGTAGGAGAAAAAAATAATACTCCAGTAAAGTACAGATACCGCATTTTAGTACTTAAGTACAGTAGTGAAGTAGTTCTACTTCGTTACTATACATCTCTGCTTATGGGCTAAGGTGAAGCTGCGAGCGAAGCCCGATAAATGTATCCCTGCTGGACCCAAGTCCCGGGGCACATGGTCAAAGCAATACATGTGCAAAGCACGACAGCCACAATAAAGCCCCAGTTCTCTTATGACCCACAAAGGCGGCGAACAAGAGAACAGAGTGAGAGAGAGAAAGAAACCAAACAGCAGCGAGAGGAGACCAGATTCCCGGTATGCAAAGTCACACAAAGGCAAAGCACCCATGTAGAATGAGCTCTAACACCCAGCAGTGGCGCCAAGCCCTCACATAACCAACGAAGCAAACACCCTCACATAACCAGCGAGATAACCGCTGTTTTGAGAGTTGCTATAACACACAGCTGCTGTATGGACCTGAATGCCGCCGACAATGCACGTACATTGTCAAAGCCCGAACCGGGCATAAAAGATGCAGCTCCGCCTCTGACTCATTAGAATGAGGCGGGGGGTGGAAAGCCTTCAGCACAATGTCCCTCAACCGAAAAGAACTACCGATGTTCTTAGGGAGGAACGCCGGGTTAGGTCTAAGCAGAGCGGTCCCCGTTAAGCAACAGGCAGCTCGGGCTGACCGACAGAGCGCTCAGCTCACCGCGTTTGGCCGAATCCAATGCCAGTAAAAGGAGGCTCAAAAGCTCTAAAACGATGGGGAGGTCCCAGCGTGGTGCAAACCCGCAAACAATGGGTTTCACGTGTCTTGCCCCTCGCAAGAATCTCTTGACCAGGGGGGTGGCTGAAAACTGGTTTTCCATCACAGCTTACATGGCCAGCTGACACAGGTAGACCTTCACCGTGGAGAAGGCCAAGCCTTTCTCCAGCAGAGACTGTAAATTCCCCAGCACACTTCCCACCTCGCAACGGGATGGGACAGCGTAATTGTCGGTGCACCATTTCGCTGTATAGAGAGAAGAAGTGGAAGGTGCACAGGCGCTCTGAATCGTGTTAACTGCCACGGGCAAACCCTTGCCCTGCAGAATCAACCTCTCAGAAGCCAAACCAGCAACCGTCCCGACAGATTGTGGTGAATAGACCTGTGAGCCTGCGACAGCACGTCTGGTCTCACTGGCACCGGCCACGGTGTTACGCACGAGAGCGCTGCCAGCTCTGGGAACCACAGAGCTGAGCGACTCTCCAGTGCTACCAAAATGAGCAACAGCCTCTCCTGTCTGATTCTCTCGAGGAAAGGGTGAATTAGCTGAAGTGGTGGGAATGCGTAAAAGAGCGCCATTGTATCTACCCCCAACGGTGGAAGATTCCACGCGCTTATCTTGAACGAGGCTGCTGAATTTTCAGACATGGTGGGCTTTACCAACCAATCAAGGTAAAGAGTTGACTGGGACCGACGAGTCCCTACTCAAACCTTTTTATTGTCTCTAGTTAAACACAAGACCACGGACTAAATAGCGTGTAGATGAGAGGCACAAACAGTAGATTTGTAACTCAAGAAAATAGATATCTTAAGATCTTTTGATTGACCGTATATGAATGTTTTGAAAGCACAAAGTTTGAATCTACACATTGGAGTTGTACAGTTACAGGGACAAATCTGTAATCCACAAGTGTGAATCACAGTTGCAACAACACAAAACATGTATGTGCACAACTCTTGCTACATACACGTACAGTATTTAAGTCCTTAATTTATCTTCCCACCCTTTCTGCCTCAACCGGCAGAAGGGGCGCGTAAGGTCTCTGAGAAGCGACGTGAATCCTTGCGGATCGTCACATATGTTCAGGGTGCAGAAGTGTGATTTGGCCTTTAGATGACTCCCTCTAGAGGTGAAACACGTGCCATTGCATGCATAACCTCTACCCATTCAGCTTGATGGGACACACCTGTCCTCTGCTTAGTGAAAGTGAACTGAAGGTGCCTTTACCCAGAAAGCAGGTTCAACAAACTCTGAGTCTATCCTTGAACTCTGAGTTGACTTACTCTAAGATGGGAAACTCTGAGTATCCGGTTCCAGAACAGCAGATTTGAGTTAGTTCAATCAACTCTGAGTATGTTAACCTTGAGTTACGTGCGTGCATGGAGCCCGGATACCACGAGTCACCATGACAACTGAGAAAAACAGATCAACTTATTTCAGTGCGATGGAGTTGGAGGTCCTTATGCTGGCCCACGGCGAGTAGGACCATATATTTCGCCGCAAATCTAAGACAGCTGCAGCAGCGAAGGAGAGAGAGATGGCATGGGAGAACATTGCTGCCCGAGTCAACGCGGAAGTTTGAATGGACTATTCCATTGACGTAACATTTAACCATAAGATCGTAGCATAGCCTATAGTTATGAATATAAGTTGGAATGAAATCTGATTTTCATTTAGGTGCAATCCAACAGGAGAAAAGAGGACTTGGAAGCAGCTCAAAATGAAACATAAAAACATCATTCAAAAAGGTAAGGCATATTTTGCTAGGCTATGATTGCACCTCACTTTGATTTTAATTTTATTTTTTTAAATTGACTTAGGCTATTAAACAAAGTAAATATTAATTCAGTGGCTACTTCAAATAGTAATTTAAACCCCTAACAAAATGTTGTTTTTTAACGTCCTCTCACTTAATACTCCAGTTAGTAGGTTAACACTTGATACAAACACATTTATATTTTATATCTATTGAAGTCATTTAAAATGTGATGCTGTAGCCTACACCAACACTCATTAAAATACTAATTAAAAACAAACATTGAGTTCTGCTCAGCCAACAGAAAGAAGGCAGAGGCCCGAAAAACGGGTGGAGGGCCACCTCCACCACCTCTGACAGAGGCTGAGGAGCTGGCCCTCAGTCAAAACAGGGGTCGCCCTGTGGCTGAAGGCATTCCCGGGGGAAGCTCATCTGAGCCTGTCACCCCCCAGGACACAAGTGCCTACATCAGATATACTGTATACACTTATGTCTTTTAAAAAAATAAAACTAATATATAAATATATAGCCTACTTTTTAACAAATATACTGTATATCCACCCACCCAACAGTTGTGGATGGTGTCATCTGCCTGGTTCAGCCTCCGACTGAAACAATTGTAAACCCTGCAGCTGTAAGTATTCCATACTCTTGCCTCAGATGGTAGTTCAAAGTATTCTGAAACAGTATCTTTTCCTGAATCACAGGAGGACGAGGAGGAGGAGGAGGAGGAGGAGGACGAGGAGGAGGAGGAGGACGAGGAGGAGGACGACGATGACGAAGACCAATCGTCTGGAGCTAAAGACCAACCCTCTGGACCCTCTAAAGACCAACCCTCTGGACCCTCTAAAGACCAACCCTCTGGACCCTCTAAAGGCCAACCCTCTGGACCCTCTAAAGACCAACCCTCTGGACCCTCTAAAGACCAAACCTCTGGACATAAAGACCAACCCTCTGGACCCTCTAAAGACCAAACCTCTGGACCCTCTAAAGACCAACCCTCTGGACCTAAAGACCAACCCTCTGGACCTTCTAAAGACCAACCCTCTGGACTTAAAGACCAACCCTCTTGACCCTCGAAAGACCAACCTTCTGGACCCACTAAAGACCAACCCTCTTGACCCTCTAAAGACCAACACTCTGGACCCTCTAAAGACAAACCCTCTGGACCTAAAAAACAACCCTCTGGACCCTCTAAAGACCAACCTTCTGGACCTAAAGGCCAACCCTCTGGACACTCCAAAGACCAACCGTCTGGAGCTAAAGACGAACCCTCTGGAACCTCCAAAGACCAACCCTCTGGACCCTCTAAAGACCAACTCTCTGGACCTAAAGACCAACCCTCTGGACCCTCTGAAGACCAACCCTCTGGACCTAAAGACCAACCCTCTGGACCCTCAAAAGACCAACCCTCTGGACCCTCTAAAGACCAACCCTCTGGACATAAAGACCAACCCTCTGGACATAAAGACCAACCCTCTGAACCCTCTAAAGACCAACCCTCTGGACCTAAAGACCAATCCTCTGGACCCTCTAAAGACCAAACCTCTGGACCTAAAGACCAACCCTCTGGACCCTCTAAAAACCAACCCTCTGGACTTAAAGACCAACCCTCTGGACTCTCTAAAGTCCAACCCTCAGGACCCACTAAAGACCAACCCTCTTGACCCTCTAAAGAGCAACACTCTGGACCCTCTAAAGACAAACCCTCTGGACCTAAAGACCAACCCTCTGGACCCTCTAAAGACCAACCGTCTGGACCTAAAGACCAACCCTCAGGACCCTCCAAAGACCAACCCTCTGGAGCTAAAGACCAACCCTCTGGACCCTCTAAAGACCAACCCTCTGGACCTAAAGACCAACCCCCCCGACCCTCTAAAGACCAACCCTCTGGACCTAAAGACCAACCCCCTGGAAACTCTAAAGACCAACCCTCTGGACCCTCTAAAGACCAAACCTCTGGACCTAAAGACCAACCCTCTGGACCCTCTAAAGACCAACCCTCTGGACCTTCTAAAGACCCACCCTCTGGACCCTCTAAAGACCAACCCTCTGGACCTAAAGACCCACCCTCTGGAGCTAAAGACCAACCCTCTGGACCCTCTAAAGACCAACCCTCTGGACCTAAAGACCAACACTCTGGACCCTCTAAAGACAAACCTTCTGGACCTAAAGACCAACCCTCTGGACCTAAAGACCAACCCCCTGGACCCTCTAAAGACCAACCCTCTGGCCCATCTAAAGACCAATCCACTGGACCTAAAAACCAACCCTCTGGACCCTCTAAAGACCAACCCTCTGGACCTAAAGACCAACCCTCTGGACCCTCTAAAGACCAACCCTCTGGACCCTCTAAAGATCAACCCTCTGGACCTAAAGAACAACCCTCTGGACCCTCTAAAGACCAACCCTCTGGACATAAAGACCAACCCTCTGGAGCTAAAGACCAACCCTCTGGACCTAAAGACCAACTCTCTTAATGTTCTGATGGAGGACTTAAAGGGGTTCGGGGAAGACTTCATGAATGTTTTTAGGGAGGACGGAGAGAAGAAGAGCAGGCTGTCCTTGGACCTCCTGACGGAAGACCTGACCAACGTTTTTCGTAAAAGTATTTTCAAAGAAGCCTCTAGAACCCCTGTCCTGAAGGAAGACTTCTCCACCACTTTCAAAATAAAAGTCTTGTCCAAACTAAAAGCTGAGGGCCCTGTTGGTGCTGGTGCAGGACCTTCTAGAGATCACTCAAGGCTAGCAGAGACCAGACCCCCAGACCCCCCCCCCTCTACAAGCACACCACCTCTGGAGGGCAGGATCCCGTCCAGAGGCCAAGAGGTTTCTAGAGTTTATATGTTTAACTTGTCTGTGGTTTTATATTCTGAAAACCCTACAGAACATATTTCTAGAACCAGAGTTAACTATGTGTCTATTGACTAGTTTTACTACATAACACTTATGTAACAAGAGTTCCTTATATCTCAAGGTTAGAGTCTTATGATTTATGATTTCCATGTGATGTGTCCACAGAATCTCCAACAAAAGAGCTAGATTGGAGCGAGAAGGAGACTGAGAAGGAGGAGAAGGGGGAGCAGGAGGAGGAGGTGCTGAGCTTGCGGTTCAAGCTGCCACAGTAACCACTAAATCCTCCTCATCTTGTATCATGAGGTGCACAGCTGGTCAAGATTCTTCAGTATAAACCTTTTAATTCTGTTCTCAGCAGGGAGCCTGGACAACTGTGGTCTGTGAAGAGATGCAAGTATTAACTACTAACCAACTATTCTAGCTATTCTAACTAACAAAAAATATGTTAGAAAGCTTATGGTGTCACATATTAGACCACACCCCTAACCAGATCAGACCACGCCCCTAACCAAGGGAAACTTCACCTGTCTGAGTGTGTGTGTGTTACTAATCTGCCACTACTTCACCTGTCTGAGTGTGTGTGTTACTAATCTCCCCCTACTTCACCTGTCTGAGAGTGTGTGTGTTACTAATCTCCCCCTACTTCACCTGTCTGTGTGTATGCGTGTGTGTTACAAATCTCCCCCTACTTCACCTGTCTGAGTGTGTGTGTGTGTGTGTTTGTGTATACCTGTGTGTGTGTGTGTGTCTGAGTGTGTGTGTGTTACCTCATGGTTCTCTCTGGCTTCTTGCAGCTCTCTCTCCAGCTGTTCCAGGCGAGCAACACGCATCTGGAACACACACACAGTGATTAGTCTCCACATGTACAGCAAATTTTCTTCCAGAGCCTTCTAATAACCGGCCAATCAGGAGCCCTCCCCTCAGCAGCTAATTAGAGCTCACCTGTGTCCTCTGTACCATGAGGTCGTTGGTTCCGAAGCGCTCCTCCATGACGGAGCGGACCTGCTGCACCTCGAAGTCCAGCTGCTGACGAATCAGATCCATCTGAATGGAGAACTACACACACACACACACACACACACACATACATGCACACACGCACATGCACACACACACACACACACATATGTATATAATGTATAGCTCTAAATATGTAATTTGTGTATATGTATATAGGGGTTGCGTTAACCAAATATTTTCCGTCATTGAATTAAAATTAAATGCTATTGAACATGTCATTATTATCATTTAAAAAATTAAAGTGGCTGGTATAAATAGATTATGACAGGATTTCTATGACCCTGTCAGTCAAAATGACGGACAACGAAAAAGTCTAGCGCAACCTCTGATATATATATATATATATATATATATAAGGGCCGGGACTCGATTACAAAAATAATCAAATTAATTAGAGGCTTTGTAATTAATTAATCGAAATTAATCGCATTTTAATCGCATATAAATATTTGACCTGAGAACAGTGAGAAGTAATTTTTTTCACATGGATTTTTAGTATACCATTGAATAATGACTGAATACATAAGCTTAAGCAACAAAAATATTGTTTATTTTTGTTCAAGTCCAACAGACCAGTGCAATTTTTGCCATTAAGTGTAGCAATAGCATATTTAGAAATATAGTACATTTCAGAAATTCAGGTAGCCTATAGGTAGGTAGACCTTCTGTAAACTATAATACTTTGTTTTTTTAAGTAAAACACAATACTTTCAAGTACATTCAGAACATTGGAAACCATTAGAAATTAGAAAACATTAGAGTTGAGCCGGATACTCGGCTGAAACGAGTATCCGCTACGGATAAAGCACTTTTGCCGAGTACGAGTATTATATGAGTAATACGAGTCAATATCTGTGCTCGGATTGAATGAAAATCCTCATTGGGTAGCTGACTGTGTCAGCGTTCTGTGATAGGCTACAGCGCCCCTCCCCTACACAATGCAGATGTGTTGTTGTGTCCCGCTCTGATCACTCACACACAGAACAGCTCTCTGTCTCTCCCTCAGTCACTCAGGTTCGCAGGTCGTTTTCCGTTAATGTTTAGGGTTTCTTCAGCTTCAGGTTTGTTATTACTTAGGTTGGTACTTATGAACCAGTAGAGTTCTGGTAAACGTGGGTTCGTTCAGACGTGGTGCCGACTCGCGTTGCATCTCTGCCTGTCGGAGATTTTTTTTTCTTTTTCTTTTTTTAACCGTCATCTGGCTGCCTGGCTCTAACCAGTTTTTTTTTGCTTCACACACGGTGTCCGACACTTTATTGCTGTATTTCGTGAAAAAATAAAGCTAGTAGTGGTATAAATAGCCTATTGGAAATCAAGCTATACACACACACACTCTCTCTCCCTCTCCCTGCCGGTCGTCAGAGTTTTTCTTCTTTTTTTTTTCAATGCTGATGCTGTCCAGTAAATAGTTTTCTAATCAGCAATAAATAACAATTTCTGATAAACCCATATCAATTGCATGCTTAAAATAACATACCGGTTAAAACCTCGCTCATTTCAAGACAACCCGACCCACTTCTGGGTTAAATCCCGCCCACTTCCGGGTTAGGCCCCGCCCACTCCGAGTACAGATACAGATAATTCATATGGTTAACAGATACAGATAATGTTGTACTCGCTCATCCCTAGAAAACATCTCTCTGTTGCTTCAGAGGCCATAACAGACTTTGTTGATTTACCAACAGCTGGTTTAAAAAAAATAAAATTAATTTCAGTCCAACTCTCTCAATAATCTTGGCCAAAACAATAAAGAGTTCAACATAAAGTGCCAGTTGCACCAACAACATAATACATCGTTCAACATAAAGTGTACCATTTAAAATAAAATTTAAAAAAGTGCCTTTTTACTTAGTTACCCTCGTCCTCAAACCAGTCAACTGGTGGAGTGTGGGTTGGGTGTGGGTCCTTGTACTCCGAGTCGGGCTAACGTCCACGCTAGCTACCACACTAGTGTCCACGCTAGCTGCTATATGTTTTTAGGGTGACCATTTATGAGTTGTTGAAAAGGAGGACACCTCAGCCCGGGGGGGTGGGGGTGGGGTGCGTGCCTCGGACCTGCGGCCGACGGGGGGGGTGCGCGCCTCGGACCTACGGCCGACGGGGCGGGGGGGTGCGCGCGATAGTAACACATCCGTTCGTTTTTTGTAACAAAATTTCCCATCCACGGGGCCAACCAAAGCGGTCTCATCAGCTACTTCGTTCATGTTCACTGTGGTTTGTTGTTGTCTGAACTCATGAACGCTAGTTGGTGCGCCAGTATAATCGGTCCCCCTGAAACTCATCCAGTGAGAAACGTTCCGCGGTGCAAAAATAAGTGCGATTAAAATGCGTCAATTTTTTTAACATGTTAATTAATGTGTAATTAATTAATCTTAATTAACGCGTTAAAGTCCCGGCCCTAATATATATATATTAGGGCTGTCAATGTTAACGCGTTAACACATGCGTTTAATCTAAAAAAATTAACACGTTATTTTTTTTTAACGCAAATTAATCATTTGATCAAGTTTGACCCCCACTTCGTCCCGTTATTTCAGCGTGGATGGATACATACCTTTGTGTAATAAGGGCACGACAAACGCGGGAAGTACAATGACAGAGGAGACAGTGCCCGGTGTGCTGAACGGCAAATTTCGTTATAAAAAGCTTCCAGATGGAAGTTTTGATAAAACCAAAGTTGTGTGCACTTACTGCAGTGATGAACTGTTGTTCCACCGAAGCACGACAAGTTTGAAGTACCATCTTCGGGCGAAACACATTTTTGCGGATGTTAGCAAAGATGCACGTGCTGAGACAGCGTCAACAAGCCGTGCTCGTCAAACGACCCTGGCGGAGTGCAGCCGGGGCCAGTTTGTTAAAGGGGCACTTGGCAACTTTTTCAACTTAATAAACCCGTCTGGAAATCATTTGGATGGTTAAATGGTCTGTTCCGGTGTTAATGGTGACTATCCCCGCTCCCCCCAGCGCCCCCCGGTGGAAAACCAGCCTTGCAACTTTGGGACTACCGTCCCGGTAAAATGGAAATCGGAAGTATCGCGAGAAGCGAGAACGAGTGAGAAACACGAACTGCTTTACGGCAATTCAACGTAAACACACACGCCCCCCTCAATAACGGTTAATCACGCCGGCTATACATGTCAGTGTTCTATGATACAGTGTATAATGTATTACCCACCTCGGTAGACATCGCGCCACACGAAAAAACCCGGCAACAAATGCACATGAGCAGCGGTAGAAAGGGGGAGGAGGGTGCCGCAAGTGAGTTTTTTTTACGACAGTGTTGTGTAATATACGTCCCAGACCTGTAGGGGGAGCTCGTTGAGAAAACATGCGACCACAAAAGTGAAAACCAGCGAAGAAATGGCCAGAGTTGCCAAGTGCCCCTTTAACAAAACGACAACAGCAAAGCTAACTAATGCAATCGCTAAATGGATCGCCACAGACTGCAGACCCATCAACATAGTTCCGGACCAGGGGCTCCAAGACATCATTCAGATCGCCACAGGCGACCCATCATACAAGCTACCTTCAAAGGGAACTATAGTTACGAGAATACATCAACTGTACGACACTGAAAAAGCTACGAAAGTGAGGCATTTGGCAGCAGGTACTTTTATTGCACTGGAGATCACTAGACATCAGTAAGTAACCATAACTACCTCAGTGTAACAGCACACCTAATCGATGAAAACTAGCAGCTGCACTCATTCACTTTAGGCATGTTAAAAACAGAAGAACGGCATTTTGCTGAAGCATGCGCTAGCCAGTTACTCCAAGTTGCAAATGAGTGGGAGATAACGGGCAAGGTCACAACTATAGGAACAGACAGCGCTCGCAATATGATTGCCGCTGCAAGGAGTCTACCATTCGAGCATCTGCCATGTGCAGTGTTGGGCAAGTTACTCTAAAAAAGTAACTAGTTACAGTACTAGTTACTTCTCCCAGAAAGTAACTAAAGTAGTTACTGAGTTACAAATTCTAAAAGTAACTAGTTACTTTGGAAAGTAACTATTGCGTTACTTGTCATATATTGCCTTATACTGTATATATTGTATAGACAGAAGGAGTCTCACACATTGGTCTGTATCATTCAAGGTCTTTTACTTAACTGACGGGAAGTATAGAACACGGTACAATGGAGCTCAGCCTACGGTGGCTCCACAGGGACAACTCAAACAAGGCAATAACAATACCCAACAATTCCTCCCCCCTTATTCAACAGGCTAAATTAACTCAAAAACATTACAGCTTGACTCCCCATTAACTACAAGTTCAAACGGTCGGGAGGGCTTCGTTCCCGATTAGGGTACCGACGAACGTGGTTCTCCATTGGGACCAGCAACGGCACCGGCTCTGTAGACAACTCGGCCTGTGGTGCCAGGTCTGCTCCGTGGTTGCCCGAAACCGCCGGTGGTGGAATGTCGGGAATGGGCAGGTCCTCAGATGGGCACTCGGGACTGAGGGTGTCTTGCCCGATTGACTCAGTCACTGGGTTGCTGCTGGCCAGCAGCTGGTCAATGTGGTGCCGCCACACCAAGTCTTCACTTGTGCGCACTTGGTACGACAGGGGGCCCGTGATCGCTACTACCACCGCTGGTACCCACTTAGGGCCATCCCGGTAGCTGCGTGCTAGGACATGGTCACCCAGACGAAAAGACCGGGGTGTGGCCGCCCGTCGTCTAACCTGTTCGTGTTGCCGGTCGTGTACTATGCGACATCCACTGGGGGGCTTTATTAGATCCAGGTGAGTGCGTAGTGTTCTTTTGAGAAGTAATTCCGCTGGAGAGGACTTTGTTGTGCTGTGAGGTGTGTTTCGATATGTCAATAGGAAACTGTGCAGTCGTTGATGGAGGGTCCCCTGGCCTACTGACGCCTTTAGGCTGTGCTTGAGCGTTTGCACAAACCTCTCAGCTAAGCCATTGGTGGCGGGGTGATAGGGCGCTGACTTAATGTGTTGGACTCCATTCACTCTGAGGAACACCCCGATCTCCTCTGACACAAACTGGGGCCCGTTGTCGCTCACCAGTTGCTCTGGGCTTCCAAATCTGCTGAACATTTCACCCAGTCTCTCAATCGTCTTCCCCGTAGTTGTCGATGTCATTATGGCCACCTCCGGCCACTTACTGTGTGCGTCTACTGCCACTAAGAACATTTTGTCCTCAAATGGCCCAGCAAAGTCAATGTGCAGGCGCTGCCATGCTTCTGCTGGCCACTCCCACGGGTGAACTGGAGCCAGTCTCGGTGTGTTTCGTACTTTCTGACATGTTGTACAGTGCGCCGCCTTTTCTTCAATGTGCTTGTCCAAGCCAGGCCACCAAAAGTAGCTACGGGCCAACTCCTTCATGCGCACCATACCGCAGTGTCCTGCATGTAGTTGCTTCAGCATAGGCCTGTACAGTGCTGGGGGCATGATGACCCTTCTGCCCCATAGCAGACACCCTGACTGCACCGACAGTTCCTGTTGCCTGACTGCGTACGGTTTGGTCTCTGGTGTATTTGGTATTGTTTTCCCCTTAATGATGGCATCGATCACTGCTGACAACCCCGGATCATTTTTGGTGGCCTTCTTCACCTGTCTTGCGGTGACCGGGGCATCTTCCACCTGATGGAAGTAAAAGATGTCAGCATGCTGACTTGGGGGCCTTGTCACCGGCAGTGGAAGGCGCGAGAGACCTTCGGCATTGCCATGTAGTTCAGATTTTCTGTACTTAATGTCGTAGTCATGGCCTGACAACAGCAGGGCCCATCTTTGCATTCTGCTCGCTGCCAGCGGTGGAATGCCAGAGTGAGGTCCCAGTATGGCGGTAAGTGGTTTGTGGTCTGTCAGGAGCGTAAACCTCTTCCCAAACAGATATTGGTGAAATTTTCGTATGCCAAACACGATGCTCAGGGCCTCACGTTCTATCTGTGCATAGTTCGATTCGGCTTGGTTTAATGTCCTGGATGCGAACGCAATGGGCTTTTCCTCACCGCCCGGCATGATGTGTGAAACGACAGCGCCAACTCCATAGGGCGACGCATCGCAAGCCAGTTGGAGGGGCAATGCAGGGTTAAAGTGGGTCAGCACATTGGAGCGTAGCAGGGCTTGTTTCGAATCAACGAACGCTGTTTGGCATGCATCAGACCACTCGCATTTCTTCCCGTGCGTTAAAAGTTCATGCAGTGGCTTCAGCAGGGTGGAGAGATTTTGAATGAACCGGCCGTAGTAGTTCAGGAGCCCTAAGTATGAGCGCAGCTGGCTCACATTCTGTGGTGCAGGGGCCTCCACAATGGCCTTGGTCTTTGATGGGGCCTTATGTAACCCCGAACCATCAATCACGTGGCCCAAATATTCCACTGATGACCGGAAGAATTCACATTTTTCCTTGCGAACTCTCAGTCCATAATCTTTCAACCTTTGTAGAGTTGCGTCCAGATTGTGTAGGTGATCAGACTCATCCTTACCCGTAACTAAAATGTCATCCAGGTAGCACTGGACCCCTGGCAGTCCTGCTAAGATCTGATCCATGGCCTTTTGGAACAAAGCAGGCACTGATGTGATCCCAAAAGCTAGGCTGCAGTAACGAAACAGCCCCTTGTGTGTGTTGATCGTTAGGAGCTCCCTGGACTCTTGGTCAACACGCATCTGCAGGTAGGCCTGGTTCAAATCGATTTTACTGAATTGTTTGCCGTGTGCTAGGCCGGCGAACAGGTCTTCGATGAGGGGAAGTGGGTAGTGCTCTGCTTGCAGAGATGGATTCACAGTCACCTTGAAATCCCCACAAATACGTAGTGTTCCATTCTTTTTTAGAACGGGCACGATAGGGGTGGCCCAATCACTAACTCACTTGTTCAAGCACTCCACTTTTCACTAGATTATCCAATTCCTCTTCAACCTTTGGCCGCAGGGCGTATGGGACTGGACGTGCTTTAATGAAACGAGGGCTGCTCCCCGGTTTAAGGTTCAACTTTGCTGTTATATCCTTCATTCTGCCCAGTTCATCTGTGAACAGTTCTTCATGTTTTTTCAACACAGTCTGTAAGGCAGTCACCCCCCCGCTTACCATGCGTACTGCAGGCCAGTCAATCTGTATTTTGTTCAGCCATGAGCGGCCCAGCAGGGATGGGTAATCACCCTGAACAACATATAGTGGAAGTTTTGCACATTGCCCATTCAATTCAACCTTAACTTTAATTAACCCCTTTACAGCCACTGGTTCCCCCGTGTAGGTCTTCAGTGTCACACGTGTTGGTTGGAGTGGCCGGTGTTGCAAGTGTTGTAGATATACAGTCTCTGCAATAAGGGACACTGCAGCCCCTGTGTCAATCTCCATCCGAACTGGTATGCCCTCTAACAAGGGTGTCGTCCAGTAGCCATCTGACCCGCCTGCGACTGACAAAATGTGTAATGGCAATTCGTCATCAGAGGAGCCACTGTAACTAATTTCTCTCTCCAATGCATGCACCGTTCCTTTGTGCATAAAAGCCTTCTTTTGTCTACTTGTGTTCTTATGCATTGAAGTCCCCGTTTTCTTACTGCGGCAGGCCCTTTCTATGTGACCCTTTTTTCCACAGGCGTGGCACTCCAGGTCCTTACACCAACATGCTGAAGCTGGATGCCCGAGCTTGCCACACAGGCCCGGTTCTATGGGGGTGCATAAGCATGCATTGCACCCCCAAAAAAATTGTTTGCACCCTCAATTGAAAAAAGGAGGGAGTGAATTTTTTTTTTTTATAAATATGATAAAAAAATAAAATACTTGCTCACAAAACAAATTGTAATTAAACTTGTGACAATTTCCATTAAATACCGTTGTTTGCTGCATTTATTTTGTTCACTAAACCGATAAGAACGTTATTATTATTATGACAGGTGCGCGTGAACTGCACCCCGTCCAGCGGCGCGCACGGCAGTGACATTGAACTTATTCGGCAGCAACAATTAGGCATTTACAATGGATATCCGAAAATTGATAAAAAAGAACACCGCAGAAGAGTCCAATACATCAGACAGTATAACCGTTGTGAAGGCTAGCACTAGCAACGCTAGCTCAATCCTGCCCGACTCGCTACCTTTGCCGGCGCCGCTCTCACTCCCGGACAAGCAGCCTTCGGCTTCGACACTGCGACCCGTTGGCGGCCCGCAAGTGCCAGGGGATCTCGGAACAACACAGCCTACCCAGGTATTTCTTAAAACATATCCGACTCGCCTGTACAGTGGGGTAAAGCGGTCCTTTTGCAGCTCGTGGTTTGCTGCTAGAGAATGGCTAGAGTATTCGTGTGAGAAAGATTCAATTTTCTGCTATGCCTGCAGAAACTTTGGGTCAAATAAAAACAGCACCGATGCTTTCACCACGACTGGCTACAACAACTGGCGCCATGCTCTTGTACGTGGAAAGGGGCTGGGAAGGCATGTTGCGAATTAATAACATGTATCATCAGGCTGTAAAATATCTGCACATAGCCAGGAGTAGAAATAAATATACAAGTTGTAGTAACTGCACCTCAACACATGATGGCGCCAAACAATATACTGGGGGCGGCGCTTAACGCTAGCCATTGTGCGTCATGGAGGCCACGCCTCCTGCCCAGTGACTACCGGTGGAAGTCGCCGGCTCAAGCCAGAACACCCCAGGCAGCGCATAGGAAGGAAGCAAAGCGACTGAGGATGCAACGCTTGGGGTTCTCCACGCGGCGTGATATACATATAATACTTCTCCTTCTGGTTCATAGTTAAATAACTTAAACCTAAACAAATAAAGTGAGTTATAAGCGTTCCTGTTGTCGGCAGCCTTCTTCCCCGGGACACAAACCCCACATTCTGGTGACTTCCCGACGTGATTCGGGGAAAGAGAGGTTTTATTTGGAACTTTGGAACTTTGGCCGCACTGCAACCGTACGACTCAACAGCTCTGCCACAAGGCGCCATAACAGGAGGTAAGCAGTGCCCATTGCTCAGGCTAAAACTGCACATAGATAGATATAGGATTATTAGGTGACAGAGCTGCTAGCGTACGTTGTGGTAGAGCTTTGGTTCTCCGGTCCATAGTCGTTACAGTTAAGCCGAAGCAAAATGAACAGGCGCTTATAACTCTTTTGGAATTAGTTAAATGATATTATGTCGCCATTGTACGACAAATAGAAGAACCAAGAGGCCAGTACTGTATGTATTATTAAAACTCGGTACGGGACCTGGGAGTATAAAAAAACTCGGCGCGGAGCTTTTAGAGTATAAAATTTAAAACTTAATACAAACTTGGGAATATAAAAACTCGGCACGGAGCTTTAGAGTATAAAAAAAAAATAAAAAATTAAAAATTAAAAATAATAACAAAAAATTAAAACTCAGTACAAAACTGGGAATATAAATTTGGGGCATAACCCCTAGAGTATAGGAGAGTGGAAAACGGAGATCGATAGGGTACAGATTGCTACTAACATTGTTACTAACATTGTTACTAACATTGCTACTAACATCAAATGCACAAAGAACTACGCTAACTTGCATGTAACTCAACAACCCGCATAATTCGGCATGTGCTAAATGCTTGATAACCGTGCTAATATGCTCTTAACGCCTAACATGTGGAAATAGCTTAGCTTTCTTTGTCTTGTAGCATTTCTGTGCTAGTAGCCCCAGCCTAACATGTGGAAATAGCTTAGCCTTCTTTGTCTTGTAGCATTTCTGTGCTAGTAGCCCCAGGCTAACATGTGGAAGTAGCTTAGCCTTCTTTGTCTTGTAGCATTTCTGTGCTATGAGCCACAAGCTATCCCGAGGGGCTAGCGGATAGGCTAGGTATTTAGAACTGAAGATAGCCCACCACGGGGGGTGGTTTATGGCTCATTGTTCTCCAGGGGGGATGGTATCATTCCGGTGTTCTTAGCCATTTGGCCCAAGTGGAGGCTAATGGCTATGCTAAGTCTAGGGAGAGACGGTAAACACATCTATCTAACCTATAGACATATACCTAACAGTGCCAGTGGATTTGGAGCCCTTCCACATATGGGCACACACATAGTAGGATATATACACAATATTAACGTGGAGGATATAAAGTGTGCGCATTTAAATAAGTTCTATGCTATGGTAACACAGCAGGGAGCATAGATTACAAATCCCTGTCAGCCATTTTGGGAGTCCCCAAAATGGCCCCCAAGACCCCCTACCCCTCGACCACCCCTACCCCCATCAGACTACCCAGACTTCACCCCTACCCCTCCCCCGACGACTGACCATGAAGAAGGGGACAAAGGAATGGCGTTTGCCAGTCTGCGTTTGCAAGTGTGAATGAAGTTGTGCACTCCTAGAATGCAAGGGGAGAAGGCAGAATGGAGCCCAATACAATAATTTGGTTTAATGTTATTATCTAGACATATACATTTATAAATAACTATGTTAACAGATGTCATTACTGCGATAAAAAGTGTTGTTGTGTAAAAACTGATTATTCATAAGCATCAACTTGTCAGTAATAGGAAGGTGTTAAAATTGACATTAACTCTTTGTTTTATTCTTTCCTTTAACCTTAAGAGAAGGAGGGGACCTCCATGCCCCTTCCAAAGAAAGATCATGAACACCTCTTTTTGTTTTTATTAATGATAAGAAATTATAAGGTTAACAAAGGAGGAAAGGGAAGTTGGACAGGACACAATGAGATGGGGACAGTAAGTGGTAATTCTTAAAACAGGAGGATTTATTTAGAAAGACAGAGGGAAGTAGACAGAAGGATAGAAGAAGAGAAAGTGTAAGGAAAGTTAGAGAAAGTGGAAGAAGGGAAAGACTAACACTAGAAACAGCAGGAGGTCCTATAGATAAGGAGACCTAATGAAGGAGCCATAAATACAGAGTTATGCAGGGGTTTACCCTATAATAGTAGTGGTAATAATAATAATGATGTTAATGATAATAATAATAATAATAATAATAATAATAATAATAATAATAGACATAATGAAACATAATGAAGAAAGCGATGCGAACATTAGGACGGTTAAGGATCAGGTCAACTATGTATACATATCTGTTATTTGTTTTTGTTTCCTGTTGATTTGTTTTCTTTGTGTATTTGTTTTATACTTTTAACTGTTTGTGTGAGTGTTTTGTGCTTTATAGGACAAATAGCAGACCAACAGCTCAGTCACGTCACATGAAACCCCGAACCCCTGGTACCCCCTCATGAGTCTTTGTACATAAGATGGTTGATGGGCATAATACGGCCCTAGCTGATAGTTTCATTTAAATCAGAAGTTATCTCCTCTACCACTCGTCCACAGTAGTCCAGGGGTCAACCAGCGCTGGGGACTAACAGTCCAGGGACTTTGCTCCCGCCTCAAGCGACGATATGGGAGTGTGGTAGAGTCATAACCTGATACACAGTGTAGGGGTGTAACGATTTTTGGGTTGCTCGGTTTACCTCCATAATGTGGTGTCCATTGTCTTGTTTTTATATACGATGTTTTGTTTTTGCTCAATGATGCTGACCGTTGCTGAGGCTATGATTCTTAGACGGACCAGAGGGTTTTCACTTGGGACACACACACAGGTGCCATTTGATTATTAGAGGTGACTTGGGCGATGACAATGAGGAAATTGAGGTTGGTTTATTTGAGCCATATCCATTTTTAGTAAGCAAAACTATTCAATGATTGTGTGTGGATATATATATATTCAATTTTAACTTCATTCACCATATTCACCTATTGTTTGACTCACCTTTGTATGCAAGTTTGTTTTGATATAACGAGTCCAGCAAAGAGCACATGAAGTCAGTGGCATTGTGGAAGGAGAGGCGTGCAAGGAGTGTGACTGGTACAGAGATTTCCACACTTGTAAATACAGCACAACTGGAAAGGAACCGCACCTATGTAGCAGCTATTGTTGACATCATTCAATTTATAGCTTTAAACCAGCTGCCTTTTCGTGGCTCAGATGATGCTTTGGATGCAAGAGGTGAGGTGAGCAGTGGCATTTTTCTTGCATTGATGGACTACACCCTTAAAAAGGACAAGGACCTTGCTAGAATTTTTAGCACCATCCCTGTGAATGCCACATACACATCACATCACATACAAAATGAAATTATTGAAATCATGAGTACAATCATCACAGAGGAAATAGTGAAAGATATAGGAGAGGCTTGGTACACATTAAAGGTTGATGGCACCAAAGATCCCACTGGCTGCGAAAATGTATCCATAGTGCTTCGCTACGTGGACACAAGCAACACTGTGAGGGAGCAACTTGTCTCAATGGCCACCTCCAAACAATGTGATGCCAAGTCTCTGACTCAGCTGGTTTTGGCACAGTTGAGAGACATTGGGCTAAATACAGCGAAGGTGCTCAGTCAGTGTTACGATGGGGCAAGTGTCATGTCTGGAGTACACGGAGGGATGCAGAAAATCGTGCAGGAAGAATTGCAGAGAGAGGTGCCATACGTACACTGCTTTAATCATCAGTTGCATTTGGTAGTGGTGCATGCCATGTCTTCTGATTTCACACTGGAAAACTTTTTCAGTGTATGCAACTCACTCTACAAGTATTTCAAGAAACCTACAGTGGCTGCAGTGTACACAGGAGAGAAGTTGAAGAGGTTGCTCGAGCAACGGTGGACAGGCCACCTGGCCACAGTGACAGTGATCCTGAAATCCTTTGGCAACATTGTCCACTTGCTTCGTGGGATCGATAGCACCCAAACCAGTGCAGCAGAGGTGCGAATGGAGGCCACAGGGCTTTTGAAGGCCATTACCCAGCCCAGCTTCCTGTTCATTGCCTGCATGACGCATCAAATATTGAGTTTGCTGGATCCTCCCAACACTGCACTCCAAGCCAAATCCACAGACCTCTACACTGGTGTCAGACTGGTCCAAAGTGCCTTGGCGTGTGTTGAGAAGCTGAGATGTGACACTCAGTTTGACACATTTTGGGAGAAATTCTCTAAAGACAGACAGACCACAGAACCTGCTGCAGCAGCACCCCCACAGAAACGACCAAGAAATATGAGCCACTTGAGTGACTATGTGGTGGACACCACAGTTGGTCACCGTCAAAAAGAAGTGGAAGAGAGGACTGGGTGTAAAAGACTGTATTTCAGTACTCTGGATGCTGTAGTGGGAGAGATGAAAGCTAGATTCAGCGTAAGAAACAGCCAACTGGTGGAGGCCCTGTGCACCTTACACCCAGGGAGTGAAGATTTCCTGGATGCAAAAAGAGTGAGACCACTGCTTGACCTCACATGCACAGAGATGAAGGAAGCTGAGTTTGCTGTAGCACAGCAGTTTCTGCAGGACGAAATGGCCCAATCTAATAAAAACTGGACTACACAGGACATTTTGACAAGATACTGTGAGCCTCTAGCAGCCATGCCTACTGTGCTAAAAACACTCAAGCTGAGCCTTACCTTCGGTGCATCAACTGCAACATGCGAAAATTCATTTTCAACTCTAAAAAATGTGTTCAGTGAACACAGAAGGAGCATGCTCCACAAAAGAAAAGCTTCTCTCATCCAGATTGCTGTGGAGAAGGACCTCACCAAAAAGTTCACTGGAGAGTGGAAAGAGACGCTGCTTAGAAGATTCAGCACAGCTTCAAGGAGGCTGCAGCTCTTCTGAGGGTAAGAAATATTTTTTGTAATCACATTTCAGATTTTATTGTATCAAGTATTATGTTTATTTTAACATGATTATGTATCCTACACTGCTATAGTTGTTGGGTAATGTTAGTCATTTTATTCTACTGAGGGGGGAATACATAGTTTGTATTGAAAATATAATAATGTACAATTTGTTATGTACATAGTTTAACCTTTGACTTTTGACTGTCCAACAAGGATCCCCTGGTGGACCAAGTGTGCCACTGTCTTGGAACCTCCTTCAGTCTCCACTCTCCAGCTTGTTGTTCATGAATACTGGACAACATGGGACAGTTTGAGAAAATGGCTGCTGACAGCCTGTTGTCTACATACTGGTAGGCTGCACAAGTTACAATTTGATTTGTTCTCACAATGCTATGTCAACAACAGCTTATTTCATTAATGTATTAAATGTATTCAATTAAATGTTCATAAGAACCCATATTTGCCAATTGTGTTTTGATTGTATTTATTTACAATCTTGTGAACTTTAAGAAAGGCACTATGTATTACTGATTACTTTTTGTGAAAATAACATTCCTAATTGGGTTTTATCTGTCAGCATTAAAAGTTTTGGGCAGCAGAATAAGCACTTATTGACATTAAGTGGTTCACATAAAGGTACATCTCATAATATTAGAAAATCTGGGAAAAGCTATTTTTTGTAATTTAATTCAAAAGGTTCCATATAATCTAGATGTATTAGACATAAAGTGATATATTTCAAGCATTATCTTTTGAATGATAATGTAAAATTATTTTGTGACATTTAGTGGTTCACTTATAAATACAGAGCATGTTTTATTGTTAAGTTACAATGTGGATGACAATGTTAAATTATTTGGTCTCACAAGGCTACAGTGCTGCTTGAAAGTATGTGAACCTCTTGAGCCTTTTCAAATTTGATTTAATTTAACCATTATTAATTCATTTTTATTAGGGATGTCCGATATTGGCTTTTTTACCGATAACCGATAACCGATATTGTTCAACTCTTAATTTCCGATACCGATATCAACCGATACCGATACCGATATATGCGGCCACGTGAAACCTCCGCTTTACACTCATTGCAATAGGCTTTATGCCGAGCGGAAGTGTGGAAGAATAAATAAAAACAAAACAGCGGTTAAAGCTAGCGTGTGTGTCCGGGAGAGGGCTGCTCTCCTCGGACACATTACTCTGAAGCGGTCTGGAAGTGCGGATTAATAAATAAAATAATGTGAGCACGGTACAGCGGACCTGAACCGGTTGTGATGAGACCTGTTTCGCAGAATGCGTTAGTATGTTGCGCTAACCCCTATTTTACTATTCAACGTGGAAACTTTGAAATAATTCCAAACCACCGACATAACTACAGCTACAACTAGCGTCCCACTACACGGCCGCACATGCCCAGGCTTGTTATTGAGACGGCGCGGCGCGTTTGATGATGTCATCAAACCACGTCCTCACTTGAAACATAACAGATGTCTGAAATTATTTCAAAATCGATTTCGGTATCGGTTAAAAAACCGATACCGATATTTTCCGATATTGATTTTTTTATGCCAATATCGGCCGATAATATCGGTGGGCCGATAATATCGGACATCCCTAATTTTTATCAATACCAGTATTTTTTTATATGAAATAACAGATGTGTGTTTATAAATTCCACATTTTTATTTTCCGAAAATCAATTGTTAAAGCAAATTATTTGCCAACTTTTGTATGTGCAAAAGTAAGTGAACCCTGAGCTGCATTGCTTAAAGTGAGCCGGTAAACACAATCAGGTGGGACACATGTAGTGATGAAATGGACCAATGTAATGAGAGACACACATATCAAAAACCCATCTCATATCCAAAGCTTGGATATCAATAAGCTAATGTTGCAGCTGAAATGTTCTCCACATCACAAGACATGATGTAATACCATCTTTTAAGCACAGTAAATGTTTTTGTCCCAACATGTCAGTAGAAGAAGTGTTCGTCTATCTACTGGTAGAAAGGCCTGTGTAAAAAGTGAAGTCTGAACTGAAGCTGGGTAGCTGGTTTTAGTACTGGTGCACCCCCTGTAATCTCAGATGCACCCCAAGGCATTCTGTTCTGGAACCGGGCCTGTTGCCACAGCGGAAACATGGTTTGCCCCCTGAGTTTTCCTCTGTGCTTGCTATCTTCAACACCTTCCCTGTTGCAGCGCTTAACAGCTGTGCCTCCTTGGCTGCCATTTCCATTGACACACTTATTTCAATTGCTCTGGTCAAAGTTAGGTTGCTTTCAGTCAACAATTTCCTCTGGATAGCCTCATTACGAAGGCCACATACGAGCCGATCGCGTATTGCGTCATTAAGTGCATCATTTTTGAATTCGCAGTGCTCAGTTAACGTCCTAAGTGCAGCCACGAACACTGTAACAGACTCTCCTTCCTCCTGGTTCCGTTTGTAAAATCGAAAACGTTCGGCAATTTGCAAGGGCTTCGGGGAAAAATGTGCAGTCAATGCTGTCACAATCTCCTGGTAAGTTAACTCCCCTGGTTTCTTTGGCTGAGCTAATGCCCTAATTAAATTGAAAGTCTTAGCTCCCATTACCGTCAAGAATGTTGCCACTTGTTTGTCCTGTCCGATTCCGTTAGCCAGCACGAAGTATTCAAAACGTTCTGTGTAAGCAGTCCACTGTTCCATGGTGTCGTCAAACGCTCCAATGTTTCCCACGAGTCCTGCCATTGTTGGGTTTTTGTTAGCCCGGGCTAGGTTTTCGTTGTCGCGCGGCTCAAACAGTCCTGAGATTCCCGCGTACTCCTCGTCCGATTCACTGCTCATCCGACGCTGTGAGAGCCACTAACTCCTTGGCAAACACAGAAACAACTCGTTTTTAATTCGAAAACGTTTTAGTGTGCTATGCAATGCATGCGGTCATCCCATCCTCGTCGCCAGTTGTCATATATTGCCTTATATATATTGTATAGACAGAAGGAGTCTCACACATTGGTCTGTATCATTCAAGGTCTTTTACTTAACTGACGGGAAGTATAGAACACGGTACAATGGAGCTCAGCCTACGGTGGCTCCACAGGGACAATTCAAACAAGGCAATAACAATACCCAACATTACTTTCAAGTAATTTTTAAATGCTCAGATGTCTCAAATAATTTGGACCCCACCTCCACCCCTCTTTGACGGAACTTAAAATACATGTGCGTGTTTAATTATTTATGATAAATCTGAATATTATAATGAAATGGACACTCAATACAATACAAACAGAAATCCACAGTGCAGAAATCTAAACTATTTTAACGTTGCTGTGGGAAAGTGAGACTAGCATCCAATAAAATGTCATGGATTATTGTAGATATTATAATTACTATGCTTATAGAGTGGATTGATAAAAATAACACAATATGTTTTGGAACTTTTGATATTTATTGCACCTCAACAGGCCACAACTAAGCAAAATTTAATTATGCTTGTTAAGCAATGTACCAAAAATAAAAAATAAATATATTCACTCTTTGTAGTGTAAATTAGAAAAAAACAGTAGACATACTGTACGTATGTTTTTACATAATGTAACATAATGTTCCGTAATCCTCCACAACATACCTGGCTACCAGTGTGTTTAGCTCAGACTGAGTCAAAGCCTGTGTTGGGCCGTAAAATCAAGCTTCAGTTGCTTAGGTGTTTTCCACTGTCTCCTTCTCCTTCGGGGATCTTGGCCACTAATTTCATGGATGCATGTAACGCTGAAAGATGTTTTATTAAATTTGAATTGCTTGACACCGACGTGGAGAGGCACTTGACTCCAGGGCATAATGTGCATTTCACGGTTACACTCGTTCCCTTAATTTCTTGGAAGGAATAATAATGGCTATACTTCCATTTAAAGAAAGCTACTTTTGGACTACTCGGGCTCGCCATTCCTGTTTCTAGTTGATTCACGTGAATGTCCTGTGTCTTGTGTGTCTGATCAGACTAGTCGACTACTAGATTGTACTGCGCAGTGTTTGTAAGTAAGCAGACTAAGCACCCGCCCAACTCCACCTCTGATTGGCTTACCATGGAATTTGACTCAACCTCAGCCAATCGTCATCATTTTTGCGATTGTCTCGTGCCCCCGCCCTCACCAAGGACAAGGAGGAACAAGAAAATTCTTTGTCGCTCAGCTCAGAGGTCTGATGGAAAACAGCTGCCTTCAATATAGTAACGCGCCACATTGTTTGGCAATAACAATAACGGCGTTATAATAATGGGAAGAGTAATCAATTAGATTACTCGTTACTGAAAAAAGTAACAGCGTTACTAACGCCGTTATTTATAAAGCCGTTATTCCCATCACTGGCCGTGTGTTACAAAGGCACATGATACAAAGAGTGATCACCGTGGCTTTACGGGACAGTGGATTTGACAGCGTTTTAGCAAGTGCCGTAAAATAGTCGGACACTTCAGACATAGTCCCGCCAACGCAGCATAGTTGAAAGCTCAGCAAGCCTCTCTTGGACTAACAGAGGAGTCTCTTGTCCAGGATGTACCAACGTGCTGGAATTCAACTCTTGAAAAGTTACGGCAGATTCAACACAACAAAGATCCGCTGAAATCAATGCTGGCACAGCAAAAGCACAACTTAGCCATGCTAACCACAGCTGAATATGACAGGCTTGGCAAAGTTGGAAACATTGCTGGAGCCCTGCAGGTAATGTGATTTCTCTGTCTTCTCCAATTTTACTGACAATAATAAGTAATTTGTAAGTCATATAGACATAATTTAAGGCTCTATACCCTGAATAGATGAATGAAAAAAATAATCATTGAGTCTATTGTGTGTTGTGTTTGCACTGTAGGTACATCACTGAGCTCCTAGGTGGTGAAAAGTATGTGTCCTCCGCAGTGCTACCTGCACTATGCCATCTCCTGCGTACAATGGAGGGCGTGTTGAGGGCGTGTTGACTAGTGGATCAACTAGCTCCCGCGTGTTGACTAGTGGATCAACTAGCTCCCACGTGTTGACTAGTGGATCATCTAGCTCCCGCCCGCATTGTGGTAATGAATCAGAAGGGTCAATGTCACGGCCCACGCCCTGTTTGTTGATGGGTGACTGGATTCACGCCGCAAGCAATCCCAGCATGCTTTGCGCAGCGAATCGCTCGCGTTCCATAGAAAGTGAATTGGGGCGAATTGGCCGCCAGGCAATTCGCGTATAGTGGGGCTTCGCGGTCACACTGTGCGTTTAGGCCACAGGTGAACTGTTCATATTTGATTATTCATTGTTTATACTACTGGGGCCACACAGTCAGTTGTTTTTGTTACTGCAGAGAAAGTGACATATTCTTCTGCTTGATGTGTCTATCCACGGTGTGGATTATTTGTTCAGCTTGTTTGGACTGAAGATTAATTAAAAATGAATTAAAATGAAATACTATTGAACATGTCATTATTATCATTTAAAAGTGACCGGTAAAAATAGATTATGATGGGATTTTTATGACCCTGTCAGTCAAAATGACAGACAACGAAAAAGTCTAGTGCAACCTCTGATATATATATATATATTAGTGGTGGGCATAGATTAATTTGTTTAATCTAGATTAATCTAACTGTAATCTTGGAAATAATCTAGATTAATCTAGATTAAAATGGCTCATTTGAATTCTGTCGAAGGCATTCATAATATGTGTGTGCTACCTAAATAATGACTAAAAAGAAGTCTGCGCGATTGTTGACCGGAGGGGGAGAGGTGCGCGATTGTTTGCGGGGGGGGGGGGGGGGGGGGGGGGTGCGCGATTGCTGACCGCAATTGACCAGGGGGGGGGGGGGGGTGTAAATCCGGTATAGACCCAGCTCCCAACCCAACTTTGAGAATAGATTAACGCCGATAACGGCCCACCACTAATATATATATATATATATATATATATATATACACGTAATGTATAGAATGTGTATATAGAATGTAAATACTGTATACCACAAATTGACAATCACAAAGACTTATACTTAAAGTTTATTGTGTGTGTTTGTGCGTGTGTGTTTGTGCGTGTGTTTTTGAGTGTGTGTATATGTGTGTGGTCTCACCGTATCGATGTGTGGGAGCTGTGCCAGGCGCTGGGTCAGTCCCTGTAGCTCAGCGTAGTACCAGCACCTGTCTCTCTCCTCCCGTTCCATCTCACTGAGGAGCAGCGTCCTGCACACCACACCTCCTCATTATCTCCTCTGGTAGACTCACGCCTCCTCACTAGCTCCTCTGATAGACTCACAAAACGTCACTATCTCCTCTGATAGACTCACACCTCCTCACTATCTCATCTGATAGACTCACACTTCCTTACTATCTCCTCTGATAGATTCACACCTCCTCACTATCTTCTCTGATACTCAGACCTCCTCACTAGCTCCTCTGATAGACTCACACCTCCTCACTAGCTTCTGATAGACTCCCACCAAACCTCCTCACTATCTCCTCTGATATACTCACATCTCCTCACTATTTCCTCTGATAGACTCACACCTCACTATCTCCTCTGATAGACTCACACCTCCTCACTAGCTCCTCTGATAGACTCACACCTCCTCACTAGCTCCTCCGATGTGAGACTATCAGATAAGATAGAGAAGGAGACAACTCCTCACTATCTTCTCTGATAGATTCAGACCTCCTCACTAGCTCTTCTGATAGACTCACACCTCCTCACGAGCTCCTCTGATAGACTCACACCTCCTCACTATCTCCTCTGATAGACTCACACCTCCTCACAAGCTCATCTGATAGACTCACATCTCCTCACTATGTCCTCTGATAGAGTTACACCTCTTCACTATCTCTTCTGATAGACTCACACCTCCTCACTAGCTCCTCTGATAGACTCCCACCAAACCTCCTCACTATCTCCTCTGATAGACTCACACCTCCTCACTATCTCCTCTGATAGACTCACACCTCACTATCTCCTCTGATAGACTCACATCTCCTCACTAGCTCCTCTGATGTGAGTCTATCAGAGGAGATAGAGGAGGAGACACCTCCTCTCTAGCTCCTCTGATAGACTCACACCTCCTCACTAGCTCCTCTGATACTCTAGTCTCATTAGAAATAACCTGATATCATCTGATATAATCTGGTCTAATTAGAATCGATAGAATCTGGTTTTATTAGGAACAGTCAATATAATCTGGTCTAATAAGAAATAATCTGGTCTAATTAGAATTTGATCTAATCTGATCTAATTTAATCAGATCTAATATGAACTATCCATCCATCCATCCATCCATCTTCTTGCCGCTTATCTGGGGTCGGGTCGCGGGGGCAGCAGCCTAAGCAGGGAAGCCCAGACTTCCTCTCCCCAGCCACTTCGTCCAGCTCTTCCTGGGGGATCCCGAGGCGTTCCCAGGCCAGCCGAGAGACATAGTCTCTCCAGCGTGTCCTGGGTCTTCCCCGGGGTCTTCTACCAGTGGGACGTGCCCTGAACACCTCACCAGGGAAGCGTCTGGGAGGCATCCTAACTAGATGCCCGAGCCACCTCATCTGGCTCGCGAAGGAGTAGCGGGTCTACTCCGAGCTCCTCCCGGATGACCGAGCTTCTCACCCTATCTCTAAGGGAGAGCCCAGCCACCCTGCGGAGGAAGCTCATTTCGGCCGCTTGCACCCGCGATCTTGTTCTTTTGGTCACTACCCAAAGCTCATGACCATAGGTGAGGGCAGGAACGAAGATCGACTGGCTTTGCCTTTCGGCTCAGCTCCCTCTTCACCACAACGGATCTGTGCAGAGTCTGCATTACTGCAGACGCCGCACCGATCCGCCTGTCGATCTCCCGCTCCATCCTCCCCTCACTCGTGAACAAGACCCCTGGGGTACTTGAACTCCTCCACTTGGGGCAGGATCTCATCCCCGACCCGGAGAGTGCATTCCACCCTTTATCGGTTGAGGACCATGGACTTGGATTTGGAGGTGCTGATTCTCATCCCGGCCGCTTTACACTCGGCTGTGAACCGGTCCAGCGAGAGTTGGAGGTCACGGTCTGATGAAGCCAACAGGACCACATCATCCGCAAAAAGCAGTGACCCAATCCTGAGGTCACCAAACCGGACCCTCTCAACGCCCTGGCTGCACATAGAAATCCTGTCCATAAAAATTATGAACAGGATTGGTGACAAAGGGCAGCCCTGGCAGAGTCCAACCCTCACTGGAAACAAGTCCGACTTATTACCGGCAATGCGGACCAAGCTCTGACACCGGTCATACAGGGAACGGACAGCCCGTATCAGGGGGTCCGATACCCCATTCTCCCAGAGAACCCCCCACAGGGCTCCCCAAGGGACACGGTCGAATGCCTTCTCCAAGTCCACAAAACACATGTGGACTGGTTGGGCAAACTCCCATGCACCCTCAAGGATCCTGCAGAGGGTGTAGAGCTGGTCCACTGTTCCACGACCTGGACGAAAACCACATTGCTCCTCCTGAATCTGAGGTTCGACTATCCGACGGACCCTCCTTTCCAGCACCCCCGAATAGACCTTACCAGGAAGGCTGAGGAGTGTGATCCCCCTATAGTTGGAACACACCCTCCGGTCCCCCTTCTTAAAAAGAGGGCCCACCACCCCAGTCTGCCAATCCAGAGGCACTGCCCCCGATGTCCATGCGATGCTGCAGAGTCGTGTCAACCATGACAGCCCCACAACGTCCAGGGCCTTAAGGAACTCCGGGCGGATCTCATCCACCCCCGGGGGCCCTGCCACCGAGGAGCTTCCTGACCACCTCGGCGACCTCAGCCCCAGAGATAGGAGAGCCCACACCCGAGTCCCCAGGCCCTGCTTCCTTACAGGAAGGCGTGTCGGTGGGATTAAGGAGGTCTTTGAAGTATTCCTTCCACCGATCCACAACGTCCCAAGTCGAGGTCAGCAGTGCACCGTCTCCACGATACACAGTGTTGACGATGCACTGCTTCCCCCTCCAGAGACACCGGATGGTGGTCCAGAACCTCTTCGAAGCCGTCAGGAAGTTGTTCTCCATGGCCTCACCGAACTCCTCCCATGTCCGGGTTTTTGCCTCAGCAACTGCCGCAGCTGCGCTCCGCTTGGCCTGTCGGTACCTGCCTGCTGCCTCCGGAGTCCCACAGGCCAAAAAGGTCCTATAGGACTCCTTCAGTTTGACGGCGGCCGACCGGAGCTGTGGCCGCAAGGTGGTCGGTGCCTGCCGTGGCGGTAATTCCCGAACCCGCTGGTGGACACCGGCGGTGAGGGATGCCGTCAAACTGAAGAACAATGGAGGCGCGGTACATGGCCCACTCGGACTCAATATCCCCCGCCTCCCCCGGTACATGGTCAAAGCTCTCCCGGAGGTGGGAGTTGAAGCTCTCTCTAACAGGAGACTCTGCCAGACGTTCCCAGCAGACGCTCACAATATGTTTGGGTCTGCCAGGTCTGACCGGCATCCTCCCCCACCATCGTAGCCAACTCACCACCAGGTGGTGATCAGTTGACAGCTCCGCCCCTCTCTTTGCCCGAGTGTCCAAGACATGCGGCCGCAAGTCCGACGACACGACTACAAAGTCAATCATCGAACTGCGGCCTAGGGTGTCCTGGTGCCAAGTGCACATATGGACACCCTTATGCTTGAACATGGTGTTTGTTATGGACGATCTGTGGCGAGCACAGAAGTTCAATAACTGAACACCACTCGGGTTCAGATCAGGGGGGTCGTTCCTCCCAATCACACCCCTCCAGGTCTCACTGTCACTGCCAACGTGAGCGTTGAAGTCCCCCAGCAGAACGAGTAAATCCCCAGAGGGAGCACTTTCCAGCACCCCCTCCAAGGAGTCCAAAAGGGTGGATACTCTGAGCTGCTGTTTGGACCATAGGCACAAACAACAGTCAGGATCCGTCCCCCCACCTGAAGGCGGAGGGAGGCTACCGGGGTAAACTCCAACATACAGGCACCAAGCCGGGGGGCAATGAGTATTGCCACCCCTGCCCGGCGCCTCTCACCAGTGGCAACTCCAGAGTGGAAGAGAGTCCAACCCCTCTCGAGAAGACTGGTTCCAGAGCCCTTGCTATGCGTCGAGGTGAGGCCGACTATATCTAGCCGTAACTTCTCAACCTCGCGCACCAGCTCAGGCTCCTTCCCCACCAGAGAGGTGACGTTCCACGTCCGTAATCTGATCTAATATGAACTAATCTGATCCAATCAGATATAATTAGATATAAGACCTAATCTGAATAGAGAACTTACTTCTCCCTGTAGAGTTCCTCCACATGCTGTTCATTCATTCGTCCATCTCCACCAATCAGTGCGGCCATGGGCGGAGCTCCGTCCAGGAGGGGGTCGTCGGGTATGGTGTTCTGGTGGCAGGATGGGCGCAGCGGGCTCCTGTTCCTCACCAGGGCCGAAGGGGGTAGAGCTAGGGTCGAGGGTGGCGGGGCTAGGGCCAGGAGCTCCTCATTGTGGGGGGGCAGGGCAGGGCGGCGCAGGTTGTGGGACTTCAGCTCATAGTAGTTGGTGAGGTCCATGTGGAGCTCTGGGGGACAAGATACGATAAGATAAAACATTATTGATCCCAGACAAGAGCAAGCAACCTCAGTGTGACATCATCATGACATCATGGCATCATCATTAAATCACCTTTGAGCTGGTCCAGCACGTCGCTCCTCCCAGAGGATGCCAGCGTTCCCGCCTCCTGGTCCAGCTTGTTCTGGAGCTGCTTCAGCACCTCCTGGAGGAGGAGGAGGAGGTGGGGGAGGTGGTGGGGGGGTGGAGGAGGTGGGGGGAGGAGGTGGAGATGGTGGAGGAGGTGGGGGAGGAGAGAGGAGTCATCAGAATTTCAGAGTGGTGCTAGGTGCTACGTGGTTATGGTAACGTTATGCTATAGATGCTACGTGTTGTGGCATGGTAAGGTTGTGCTAGAGATGCTAAGTGTTGTAGTGATGGGTAAGGAGAGATGCTAGGTTGTATGGTATGGTTATGCTAAAGATGCTAGGTGCTGTATGGTTATGGTAAGGATATGCTGGAGATGATAGCTGTTGTTTTGTGGTACGGTTAGGTTATTCTAGGTGGTATGGTATGGTTATGGTGTAGATACTAGGTGGTATGGTATGGTAAGTATGTTATAGCATGGTTATGGTGTAGATTAGGGTGACCACACGTCCCCGATTTCTGGGGACAGTCCCTGGATTAGGTGTCTCATCCCCGGCTGGCACTGTCCCCGGAAATGTCCCCGGTTTAAAAAATAAATACAAATACATTAAAGGTTGAACACTAGCAGTGGCAGACTTTTTTTTTGGAACAATCTCTGTCAGAGACAACAGGATGAGTGTCTGCATCCTCTGTCCTCCAACCAGCGCATGCAGGGAGTGGCCCCAGCCCCACAGTCTATAGCTTATGAACAGGTTGAATCTACATAAAAATAAACAACTGTCTAAAGAGTTAACGTTATAGCAGTATTATAAGTATTTTCGTACAAGTAGGTGCAGTATTGTTAATATAAGTATCAGTATTTTTACTGATAGCGCAGGGGCATACAAAATCCCACAGCCGGAGCCTGTGATTAATTGACAAAGTCCGGAGTAACTAGAGAACAAGGTGGTTGCCTTCTCGGCCGACAATACCAACACCAACTTTTGGGGCCTAAACCAAGTCGGGAGGCAGAATGTCCACACCAAAGTTAAGGCAGCACTCCAGAGGGAGGTCATTGGCCTGGGGTGCCCTGCACACATTGTGTACAATAGTGCACACACAGGGCTCAATGTTGTTCCAGTGGATGTTGAATACATCCTAACCAAAATATTTGGATACTTCCACATTTTTACAGTGCGAGTGGAGCGTCTGCAAGGTTTCTGTGAATTTGTTGGTCAGGAATACCAAAATATCCTGGGTCACAGCAATGTGAGGTGGCTCTCCATGCTCCCTGCACTTGAACGAGTCCTCTAGCTCTATGCAGCTCTCAAATCATTCTTTTTGTCAGAGGAAAAATGCCCTGTTGTCTTGCACAGACTCTTTGAAGACCCCACAACGGAGCTGTGGTTAAGTTTTGTACACGCAAACCTCACCATTTTTCAGGACACTGTGAAGATGCTTGAGGGACAGGAGCGGTGTGCGGTGGAGTCTGCATGTATTCTTCACACCATGGCCAAGCTGCAGGCCAGGCATGATGAGAACTTCATCCCTGTGCTAACGAGGGGCCTGCTGAGAGAGATGGAGGGGACAGGGACCCTAACGCATGCCATATTTTTGGACATCTCCCAGGCATTTTTCAGCGCCGCTTTGAATTACATTCAAGGATGGGGGAGACATACTGATGACCTGAGGGATCTCCAGTGTCTTCTCTTGAAGAACATCCCCACACGGCCGGAAATAGAGAAGGCAGTGGAGACTGTACAAGCCAAATGTCTTGTGGTGACCATCAACGAGGATGCGCTTTTTGACAAGGTGACATACCTGAACGTGTATCTGAAGGGAGCAGTGCTAGTTGAGTGGAGTGCAGTTGGAGCATGGAACTTATACTTTTGTTTTGTTTTTCTATAAAAACGTCAAAGCAATTACAGCTGTTTTAATTAATTAACCCTAAAAGTTGGTTTAAGTGTGTTGGTTTATGGATTAACATAATGCTTAGTTAATATCCAAACAATTGCAATTTAACAGTAAATAGAATTTTATCTTGGGGGGCATCTTCCCTGGTGTGTCATCTGCAAATGTCCCTTTCATTTCCCTCTCTCCCCTCCTCTCTTCTCTTCTCTCTTCCCAGATGGACCTCACCTTCAAACCTTAGTTAGATTGCCAGTGTGAAAAGATATTTTTGGTTTCAAGAATTAAGGCTAGGCTAAGATGGGGCATGTAAAGTTAGATCATCCAAGCCTTTCCTTGCACTTTGTACATCCCCAAGTGGGAATTCAGTTCAGTTGAGTTAATTTATGATTGTCTTTGTTCTGTTCTGATGTTTGCTGCCAATATGTTAAAAATGCTGTATTTTTAGACAGCAAATATGTTTGTATACATTTTTTATATTATGTTTTTTTTAATATGTTTTAAAATAATTATTAATGACTGAAAAATACATTATTTGCAATAGAATACATTCATGGTGATTTTCATAAGGCACATGCTCAGCTGTCATACAGTTACACTGAATGAAAATGTCCCCGGATTTGATCCAATAAATCTGGTCACCTTAGTCAGAGCCCGTCTACGGAGAGCCTGTCCACTCCCTATTAAGTCCCATTGTACCGAATTTTGGTTGCAGTTCCACCAGAGCTCCACTGGGGGCAATCGCCCATGAGTGCAGAATGAATGGGAGCAGATGGAGCTAGAGGGCTAAATGTGTCTCTTTCACCTGATTCTCATTGAGAAATCTCAGATTTGATTGTAGTTTTTACAAGTTCAACATGGGTTATAGATCGAAAGTTGAATGAACGAGTACTTATGTCCTTTCGATTTCTTACAGGACGAGTCGTTGTTGCCCATAACACGCTAGCATTCTGCTAATGAACGCTGATTGGTAGTGATGGGACGTGGGGTGCCGATGCTTCGGAGCGCGTGTCGAGTAATCCAGGAAGTGTTTAGCGGAGCGCGTATCGAGGCATGTACCATTTGGGGGCGGTGACGTCATTGATGACAAACGAAGCCTCGTCTGCTCGGCGGATGTTTCGAAATGTGGGCGTGATTCACTAAAGCATAAAAGCGTCAATGCGCCCCCTGCCTCATTGGCGCATTTGGTGTCTCGGTGTGAGTTTCGGAGTGAGTTTCAGTGTGAGTTTCAGTGTGAGTTTCAGAGTGAGTTTCAGAGTGAGTTTCAGAGTGAGTTTCAGTGTTAGTTTCAGAGTGAGTTTCAGAGTGAGTTTCAGAGTGAGTTTCAGTGTTAGTTTCAGAGTGAGTTTCAGAGTGAGTTTCAGTGTTAGTTTCAGAGTGAGTTTCAGTGTTAGTTTCAGAGTGAGTTTCAGTGTTAGTTTCAGTGTGAGTTTCAGTGTTAGTTTCAGAGTGAGTTTCAGTGTTAGTTTCAGTGTTAGTTTCAGAGTGAGTTTCAGTGTTAGTTTCAGAGTGAGTTTCAGTGTTAGTTTCAGAGTGAGTTTCAGTGTGAGTTTCAGTCAGTTTCAGTGAGTGTTTCAGTTTTCATGGAGCCTGCCAGATGATTCAATATTCAATATACTAGCCTATCATTCTTCACCATATTTTTATATATATATTTTATTTCATTCCAAGGTCAAGTGTTTGTTGTGTGCCAAGGAGTTGGTATACAGCAACAACACCTCCTCTATGCTGAGGCATTTCCGTGCCTTGCATACAGATGCTCAGGCCAACAGAGGTGCACCAACCCAAGGTGAGTCCAATTGAAATGCTATTATAATTACACACTCTTCCAATGTTGTCACCATATTGGTTTATCAACCACAATGGTAATTACATTAACAGAACTGATACAGTATTCATAAAGCTTCTGTTGTTTTCCTCCAGTGACCAGGAAGCAGGAGCTGGATGAGGCCTTGGTCTCCATGATTGTGGGAGACACACAGCCTTTTACCGTTGTGGAGGATCAGGGATTTAGGAATTTTGTTGCTAAATTAGATCCAACCTATGTAATCCCAACAAGGAAGGTGTGTTTGGTAACAAAGTATGAAGGTAGTTTTACATATAAAAAACTAACCACTATTTTATTTTTTTCTATTAGGCTGTGAAGGCTATGGTCAAGGCCAAGTATGAGGAGGAGAAGCAGAAGGCCAAACTGCAGTTACAGAGTGTAACTGCAGTTAGCTTGACATCTGACATGTGGACATCCATTAACATGGATGCCTACCTGGCTTTAACATGCCACTACATAGATGCAAGCACGACACTCAGGTCAACTGTCCTGGGAGTGGTATATTTCCCTGACAAACACACTGCTGTCAATTTAGCTACTGTCAAAACCTCACTCATGGAGGAATGGGGGATAGGAGCTAAAGTGACCTGTCTAGTGACTGATGGTGCAGCCAACATGCTGGCTTGTGGCAGGACACTGAGGCTGCGCCATGCCATCTGTGTGGCTCACACCTTGAACCTCATCGTCAAGAAGTGTCTTGATTTGACCCCTGTGCTGTCCAGTATCCGAACGAAGGCAAGGAGGCTGGTGGGGTATTTCCGGAGCAGCACAAGTGCCAAAGTTGGTTCACTGACCATATTTTCATATCTGTTAATGTATTATTTGTTTATTATCGCTCCATTTATCACAATAACTTTATTTTTTGTGTTTTAAAGGAGAAGCTTGCAGTGATTCAGGAGCAGATGGGGAAGCCTACACTAAAGCTAATCCAGGAGGTGGAGACTAGGTGGAATAGCACTTTCCAAATGCTCCAGAGACTAGTGGACCAGAGGGAGCCTGTGGGGGCAGCTTTGAGTGGCTTGGACAGCGATATCCCCGTCCTAACATCTGAGGAATATGCCAACATCACCGGGTGTCTGTCCATCTTGGCTCCATTCCATGAAGCAACTGTGGAGCTTTCAGAGGAGAAAAGAGTGTCTTGCTCTAAGGTGATTCCTCTGCTCAAAATGATCGAGACGATGCTCCACGAGGAGACCACGAGGAACACTAATCCCCTAGCTAGAGAGCTAGGAGAGCACCTAATCAAACATGTACGAGAAAAGCTGCACACATTACAGAGTTCCAGCATAATGTCACTACCAACACTACTTGATCCCAGATTCAAAACAATAGGTTTTTTCAGTCCAACAAAGGCTGATGAGGCAGTAAGGCGACTCTCATCTGAGTGTGCAAATGTAATTCGGGAAAACAGCCACCATCCATCATCTCCATCTCCATCAACATCAACTTCATCACACAATGTAGATGAAAGACCTGGTAATATTTTTTTCTCCTTTACTTAAGTCAATTTAGATTATTTATGACCCTCACTTACATTATCTGTTTATGCTTCCCAGGAACAACACTGTGGAGTCATCTAGATGCTTCAGTGATGGCATCCAGAATGACTCACAATGTCACAGCTGATGCCACAGTGGAGGTTCAGCGTTACCTGTCTGAGCCAAATATTGCGAGGACTGAGGACCCACTTCTGTATTGGGAGAGGCAGAAATGCATATTCCCTAACCTCTACAAACTTGCACTTGTGTACTTGTGCACCCCAGCCTCATCTGTTCCCTGCGAGAGAGTGTTCTCCAAAGCAGGAGAAGTGATTTCCAAGAAGAGGAATCGTCTAAATCCAAACACAGTACAACAAATATTGTTCTTGAATAAAAACCTATAAAAAAATCCATATCAGTTGCACAAGCATGTATACCACCCTCTACACTGTTCACAAGCACACTCGTCTTCAAATCATCTTCCTCCATAAGCACAACAGTCTTCCTTGTTAAAACACAGTAGCACTTCAAAGCAAAAATTGTCCTGTCAATGTCATCTTTGTTACTGTCTTATTAGACATTGATGAAAATTACATATTGAAACACAATATTCCACTTCTTTATATGTTACACAGAAATGCACATGCAGATAGAAATTTTATTTATTTGGATCAATACATGAACCAATATATAAAGGTGAACGTAGTTCTCATTCATGGCATGAATTACTCCTGTAGCACTTTTTGACCAGCAGGGGGGTTTGTGTGCACATGAAGCCTCGAGAAATGAACCTATTTGCGAACCGCTTGGCTAGAAAGCCTCAAAGCCTAATGAAGCCTCATCTGCCCATCACTACTGATTGGTCAGTGAAGGACTGATTACGAACAGAGATCCTGCTTGATGGCATCTTGGCATCCGAAGCATAGACATATATGATCCGAAGCGGGACCACAATGTTAAGGTGGACCTTTTCGCCCAAGTTCTTTTTTTTTTTTAACACAGCAACTTTTTTTGGTTGCTGGCACTTTTATCTGCGTATCGTTATGTATGTACTGCTGTGTTATCGATGCCTTGAGGGAAAGGGAGAGGCTTGCCGTAAAGCAGTATCTCTGGTCGTAAGATGTGTATGACGTCATTGACATTTTAAAAGACTTTTTTAAAGCAAATAAGTGACTCTAAAAAATCTAACACCCAGCAATGTGTAATTTCGTTGCATCCCCTTTTGAAAGCAACATTCAAATTACTAGACAAAAAATTATATCCTGAGAAAAGTGGAGTTTGAGGGGTATAGCTCCATAGACCGCCATTCATTCTGCACTCGTCCTTTGAGCGCCCTCACATGGAACCAGAGGGGAACTGCAACAGTTCAGAACCCGGAAGTAAACCGAGAGTGGAACTTCTCTCCTTATTAGACATTCTCTGCCTTAGTGTAGATGCTAGTTGATATAGCATGGTAGGGTAAGTATAGTATGGTTATTTGTAGATGCTAGGTGGTATAATATGGTGTCACTGTAGATGCTAGGTGATATGGTATGGTGTAGATTCTAGGTGATATAGTATGGTAGGGTAAGTATGGTATGGTTATGGTTATGGTGTAGATGCTAGGTGGTATGGTATGGTATAGTATGGTAGGGTAAGTATGGTATGGTTATGGTTATGGTGCAGATGCTAGGTGGTATGGTATGGTTGTGTAGATGCTAGGTGATATGGTATGGTATGGTTATGGTGGAGATGCTAGGTGATATGGTATGGTGTAGATGCTAAAGACACTAGCCAGATTATGTGTCACTACTAGTGTATTCCTTAATGCAGCGCAAAACCCAGACACAATTTAACCACAGGGATGAGCAGTTGACTAAGCAGTTACAACAAGACACTGTACCAGTTTGTCGCAAATTCCAGTTGCATTTTTTATCACTCAATTTCTTAAATTAGCCTTTGATTATGTTCTGGCCCACCATCTAATAGCTTAGAAAAAAATTGGCCCGAGGCCAAACTTAGTTGCCGACCCCTGGTGTAGACGCTAGGTGATATAGTATGGTATGTATGGTATGGTTATGGTGTAGATTCTAGGTTATATAGTATGGTAGGATAAGTATGGTATGGTTATGGTGTAGATTCTAGGTGATATAGTATGGTAGGATAAGTATGGTATGGTTATGGTGTAGATGCTAGGTGATATAGTATGGTATGGTATGGTTATAGTTATGTGTATAAGCTAGGTGATATGGTAGGGCTGGTATGGTATGGTTATGGTACAGATGCTAGGTGGTATGGTATGGTGTAGATCAGAGGTCTTCAACAGGGGGTCCGCGGAGGTACTGTAGGGGGGTCGCGAAAGTTTTGGTTGATTAGACTTTTTTTTTATATTCCCCCCGCAATTTTTTCAACAAATTGAAATGTCTTTAAATACACATTAACATGAATCCAACACACTGTAGTGAACAGATAAATGGAGGCAGAAGATGTCTTTCAGTCAGCAATGCACACATTCAGCGACACACAGGAGCTCTTTCAAGCTGGGCACCGGTTCATTCACAACATGTTCCATCAACGAGGAATCAGAATCAGAAATACTTTAATAATCCCAGGGGGAAATTACTTTCGTTACATTACTCCATATGTAATAGACATACATATATTAAGAATATATATATATATATATATATATATATATATATATATATATATATATATATATATATATTAGTGCTGCATTCGCATTAATGTCATAGTTAACTCGCAATTAATCGCAAATAATTGCACATTTTTATCTATTCTAAATGTCCCTTGATTTCTTTTTGTCCCATTATTTTTTCTCATTTTAATGCTCTTATCAACATGGAAAAGTGGATCAACTTGCTTTGTGCAAGTTGTCGCCTGGCTTTGACGAGGGGGCGGAGAATTTTACACAATATAAGTAGGGGGTCCCCGCTCCATCTCTCTATCAGTTTGGGGGTCCTTGGCCTGGAAAACGTTGAAGACCCCTGGGGTCTGTTTCACAAAGCAGGTTTAACAACCTCTGAGTCTAATCCTAAACGCTGAGTTGATCTACTCTGAAATAGAAAACTCTGGGTTTTCGGTTCCAGAACAGCGGTTTTGAGTTAATTTAATCAACTCGGTGTAGTTTCACCTAGGGTTAAGCGCGTGCACCACAACTATAGAAAGCCAGCATCAATGGAGCCCCGATTCGACGAGTCACCATGGCAACGGGGAAGAGGAGGGCTACGTTTTTTAATAACGTAGAGTTGGAAATGCTAATGCACGCGTACGGAGAATTTCAGCATGATTTTCGGAAAAAATCCAACACAGCTGCAGCTACCAAGGAGAGGGAGACAGCGTGGGAGAACATTGCTTCTCGGGTGAATGCATAAGTTTAAATGTAGTCCTTTGCAATCACAATAATATTACAGGGGAAAACTGCTTGAATAGTAACTATTCATTTATTTCATTTAGGTGCAATCCCGCGGGGGAGAAGCGGACTTGGCAGCAGCTAAAGATGAAATATAAAAACATTGTTCAAACAGGTAAGACCTCGGCATGGAGGTACCTCATTTTGATCATGTTTTACACTGTAAAGTAAATAATAAGTGGCTATTTGACTGTGCAGTTGTTTTATCCCCAACATAATGCTGTTTTCACACACGTAAATGTCTTCTCATCTATATCATGTTCTGTTAAATAATTAAGCCTATTTAAACTAACACAGACTTCTACTCAGCCAACAGAAAGAAGGCAGACTCCCGTAAAATGGGTGGTGGCCCAGCACCGCCACCTCTAACGGAGGCAGAGGAGCCCTAAGCCACAATACTGGAAGGTCAGTGGCTGAGGGAATCCATGGAGGGAGCTCCTCCTTGGAGTGCACCCCCCAAGACACAAATGCCTTTATAAAATGTAATAGGCCTATAGATATCTTTTTTTAGCCTATTCATACAAATATTTATTTGTCTTTTATGTCTTTTTTTCTTTTGTCCCAACAGATTCTGATGGTGCTATCTGCCTGGTGGAGGAGCCCCCTCACGCCACAACAGATCTTGTAACTGTAAGTAGGCAATACTCCAAAGATTTTACCAAAGGGTAGTTTAAGTATACTGAAACATATCACTCATCTAGGATGAAGAGGATGAGGAAACAGTGTCTGCTGCCTTTACAGAGGGGGCTCCAGAAAGGCCTATAGAGGTAACATCTTCATATGTGTTACGTACAGTGTTCTGTATGTCTTATATATTATACATGGTATAGGCCTACATGTATTGTGTTCTGTTTTGTGTAGTATGTTTGTGTTGTTGTTCTGTCTCCTCCTCCTGTTTTCATTCTCCAAATTCTCAGATGTGCACACCTGGTCCCATTCACCAAATCACCACACCTGTTCCAGATCTCCCATCAACCATTCCCCTTTAAATAGTCCTGTGTTTGTTTGTCAGGGGGGAGTGCTTTGGTTTGAGCTGTGGCAGAGCTTTGGTTGAGCTCTGTTGGCTTGTTTTTTTTAGTGTATTTGCTAGTGTTTACTAGTGGTTGTGTGTTTTTACCTTGAGCCTCCTCTACCCCCCCCGAGTTACCACATATGGTGGAGAATGCGGGCAACTCGGTCCACGCACGGCTCACGGTAGGACCCAACCCCGAGTTTTACCGGGGTTTTTTTTCATGCGGTTCCGCCGGTGGCGGAGGGGACTACCCGAGGACGACGATGCAGAACCCTGGAGCAACCGCAGGACCAGCCGGTCCCAGAGATTCGGACCACAGACTGGACCTGTTGACCGAGGCGGTACTCCGCCTGACCCAGCAGGCCACCCAGGCCCCACCGTCCACCGCCCCCCACGAGTCGGCTCACCAAGCTAGGTCCCGACGACGAAGTGGAGGCATACCTAGAGACATTCGAGCGGGTGGCGATCCAAGAGAGGTGGCCCGAGGCCCAGTGGGCCTACATCGTTACCCCGTTCCTAACCGGACCCGCCCAGCAAGCGAGTCAGGACCTCAGCCCCGGGGACGCGGGACGATACCCCGCACTCAAGGCGACCATCTTGGCCTACTACGGCCATAGCCTGGCGGCAAAGGCCCTAAAGTTCCGTGAGTGGTCGTTCGACGTCCGAGGACCCGTCCGGACCCAGGTAGCCCGCCAATGTCGGCTAGCCCGGAGGTGGTTAGTCGAGGGAGAGGGACCCAGCCCCGTGGATCGGGTCGTGGTGGACAACACCGTGAGGCAGCTGCCCCCCGACGCCCGGAGGGTCCTGGCCCACCACTATCCCGAGACCGTGGACGACCTCGTTCGCCAGCTGGAGCACTGGCAGGTGGCGCAACGGCTGGCGGCGGACCCGAGACCCACTCCCCGGCCCGTCCGGAGAGGGACTCCGACCCCGCTGCCGAGGACCGGACCGTTCCCCACGCCCAGAGAACGAGGGGAACCCGAGCTCCGGTCCTGCTACCACTGCGGACAACGGGGACACCTAGCCCGTGACTGTCCCGACCGACAGGACGTCCCCATGCCCTCCGCGGGCACATGGCCGGGAGACCAACCCGCCTGTATGCTGGCCACCTGCTGGGCCCAAGGGGCCAAGGACTCCCCCACTGTCCCCATCAAGGTGATGCACCAGGACACTCATGCCCTGCTGGACACAGGGAGTGCCGTGACCTTGATGAGGGCCGACCTAGCCGGGGGGAGACCGGGAACCCCGATGCAGGTTTCCTGTGTCCACGGGGACACTCGAACTTATGAAACCTGTCACGTGGTGGTACGCACACCACAGGGGGTCTTCGTAGCCCGGGCCGGAATAGTACCGACCCTCCCGGTACCGTTCCTGATCGGCCGGGACTGCCCCATCTTCGCTATTCGCGAGGTGCCCCAGGCTTCCACGGGGTTCTTGCCCTTTGAACTCCTGTATGGGAGGAGGCCCCGTGGAATATTGGACCTGGCGAAGGAGGCGTGGGAGAGTCACCCCTCCCCACATAGAACCACAATCGAGCATGTGGAGCTCTACAGGGACCGAATGGCTAAAGTGTGGCCCATAGTCCGGGACCACCTCTCTCGCGCTCAACAGGCCCAAGCCGCATATATAATAAGGGGGCGCGCATCCGGACCTTCCGACCGGGCGATCAGGTCCTCGTCCTGGTGCCGACTAGCGAATGCAAGTTCCTCGCAAAGTGGCAGGGCCCGTATGAGGTGGTAGAGGCCGTAGGGCCGGTAAATTATAGGGTGAGACAACCGGGGAGACGCAAGCCCACGCAGCTCTATCACGTGAACATATTAAAACAATGGAGGGGTAGCGGCGACCCTCCACGGCCACCACCCCTGGCCTTGATGGCACGAACCCCGATCCCTGACGTGCCGCTGGGGACCGACCTTAGCCCTGCCCAGAGACAGGAACTAAGCGAGCTGGTGCTTCAGAACCGGGACGTGTTCTCGGACACACCGGGGCGGACCTCGGTTACCTCCCACGAGATTCGGACTCCGCCGGGGGTGACGGTCCGGATCCCGCCCTACCGGGTGCCCGAGTCCCGACGTCACGCCATTCGGACTGAGGTAGAGCGAATGTTGAACCTCGGGGTGATCGAGGAGTCGCGTAGCGCGTGGGCCAGCCCTATTGTGCTGGTGCCCAAACCGGACGGTACATTTAGGTTTTGCAATGACTTCCGCCGACTTAATGAAGTGTCTGACTTTGACTCCTACCCCATGCCTAGAGTGGACGAACTTATCGAGCGGCTGGGGCCGGCTCGGTACCTGTCCACGCTGGACCTGACTAAGGGGTACTGGCAGGTCCCCCTGACCCCGTCCTCACGGGAGAAGATGGCCTTTGCGACACCGGGGGGCCTGTTCCAGTACACCGTCCTGCCCTTTGGTGTCCACGGGGCCCCCGCTACCTTCCAGCGGATGATGGATCAGGTCCTAAGGCCGCACGGCAGCTACGCAGCGGCCTACATTGACGACATCATCATACACAGTTCCAGTTGGGACGAGCACGTCGGGCACGTAAGAGCCGTGCTCAACGGCTTACGAGCAGCTGGGCTCACCGCCAACCCGGCCAAATGCAGGTTGGGGCGGGTCGAGACGGCCTACCTGGGTTACCGGGTGGGGAGGGGGAACGTGCGGCCCCAGGAGGACAAAATGGCAGCTATCCGGGAGTGGCCTCAACCGCAGACCAAGAAGCAGGTGAGATCGTTTTTGGGGCTGGTGGGGTATTACCAACGCTTTATCCCGGGATATGCCACTCTAGCCGGCCCCTTGAACGATCTCACCCGGAAGGCCCTCCCGGATAGGGTCCAGTGGACCGAGGCGGCGAGGAGGGCTTTCGAGGACCTACGGGGGGCCCTATGTAAGGAGCCGCTGGTAGTGACCCCTGATTTTAACCTCCCTTTCATCCTACACACAGACGCGTCCGACGTGGGACTAGGAGGGGTCCTGTCCCAGAGCCGGAACGGGGAGGAGCATCCGGTGACCTACCTCAGCCGGAAACTCCTCCCCCACGAGCGGAACTATAGCACGGTAGAAAAGGAGGCGTTGGCCATCAAGTGGGCCGTGACTAAACTAAACTATTATCTCCTAGGACACCAGTTCATCCTGGTGACGGACCACGCCCCACTAAAGTGGATGGCCACCGCCAAGGACACCAACGCCCGGGTCACGAGGTGGTTCCTGTCCCTACAGCCTTACTCCTTCACCGTGGAGCATAGGCCGGGAAGGGAACACACCAACGCCGACGCCCTGTCCCGTCGGGATGCGTGCGGGGGCTGGGCCCCGCGCACGGAGGGGCGTGAGCAAAGGGGGGGAGTGTGTGGCATCCCTCCGCGACCACGCCCCCTATTCGGGAGAGTAGAGGCCGGTATATACCGCCGGTGGCCAGTAGCTGGCGACAAATCCCGGCCTCCTGAGGGCCCTAATCGGCCCAACGAGGAACACCTGGGTAACCGGCACCCAGGTGTTAAAAGGCAGCCACCGACCGACAGGAGGGGGGACAGTCGAGTGGAAGAGAGGACGACGTCGAGGACCGAGAGTGAGCCGCACGGCGGAAACTTGACCTTGTATTGAGACATTCCTTTTGTTGTGAGCAATAAACCGCCATTTGAGGCTTTGGACCCTCACTTCCTGCCTGGTGTTTTTACCTTGAGCCTCCTCTACCCCCCCCCCCCCCCGAGTTACCACATTGGTTTCTTTGTTGGTTTATTGTATTGTCTTTAGTTATTACACACTTGTTTAAACCTCAGTACTTTAGTTGTTAGCAGCCTACTTTAGTTTTGTCTTTGCCTTTGTTAATTATTTTGTTGTGCGCACAGGGTCAATAAGGACAGGTAAGATACCCTGGGGTTTACATATTTCATACACGTAGGTTTACCTGTTGTTAATACCCTAGGTTAGAGTGAGCACCACCCACTGTACTTTTTGGGTGCAAAGCACCTGTCAATGGGGGTGTGGGTTTTGTTGTGTTCTTTTCTTTGGTGCCACTGACAGTCCTTGTTGATCCCTGTGTTGTTTTTTGTTGTTGTAAATAAATACTTTATATTGAATTCACCTTTTGTCTTGGTGTGACTGCACCCTTGGTGTGACTGCAACCTTGAGCGTTTTCTGCAGCGATCAATCTGATCCACAGAAGGATCACTAAGAAAACGCTCAAGGTTAAACACACTGGGGCAATTGCTCTGCCGCTACGTTAGCCACTTTTTAGAGTTCAACACGGTTTTAAACTCGTCAGTGACGCAAGAAGTCACGTGACGTCTTAAGCTCCATTGCTGTGTCGTATGTACCTGTGGTTTAACCTGCAGCTGCGGTTTACCTTGATCTCAATTGCTGTGTCTTCAGAGAAATTCACATCAGACACTAGGGGCGTATTTTGTGCGTGTTAGTCTAGTCTCCAAACGGACATGGTTTTAGAGGAGACTAAACCAGTTTGCAGGATGAAACAACGCTCCATTATAACTGACACACACAGAATTAGTTTTATTAATTATTATTAGTAGTATTAATAATAATGTATGATACATTTACACTTATTACGCCAGATAGGCCTTCAGTACAATAACAACATTGGACATAGTCGATTTGGAATGAGCAGTGATATTTCACGGCTCGCGGGGCTCAGGTCTCGGTCGTCCGCTCAGGCTCAGCAATAACATTACGCGCTTCAACTTTCAAGCGCTTCCATACATTCTTTAAACGTGCCGCTGCTCGGTCTTCTGCTGGAAGATTGTTAAATGTGTTTGAGAGATCATCCCAAACAGACTTTCTTCGGAGCGTGGTGGTGGTGTCTTTCCTCTTCCACCGTGTCCACAACACCTCGAATGCAGTACAATAAATATAACTTCTGCTCCTCGTTATATTTCTCTATCCGAGACATGTTCATCGTGTCAGGGGGGTATGCAGCAACAATTTTGGCGCCCCCCATAAACATTACGTGGTGCGCGGTTGTTGACGGGGTGTGTGTGTGTGTGTGTGTGTGGGGGGGGAGGGGGTGCTGCGCGATCGGGGGCGCCCCCCTGGTACGGCGCGATTGTTGAGGGGGGGGGGGGGAGAAGTAATCGATTGATTGACGTAGGTAAGGGCAGATTCAGATTCCAGACTCAGATTTCCACAAACAGTAGGCTAGACTATTTCATAATATATTTCAACATTATTTGCGTTTTATTATATTATAGTTCACTTTACATTCCCATTAAGTTTTTGTTGGTAATTATAGCACAAAATGCATCCAACATTAAGTTAAGACTGCGTCTGCTGGAGTATATCGGGAAATCAGAGTACTTCCGGTTTAACACGAGTTTTACTACGAATCAGCTGATCCTGTGTCGGTCAGTACACAGCAATCAGGTTTAACTTCGTGCGCAGCTGCGTGTTAAACTCCAAAACCTCCGGTTTCCGGAGTACGGTTTTAAAGCGCAGCACAGCTAACGCAATGCTAACTGACAGAGCAATTGCCCCACTCATTTTTCCTCAAATAGCCTTAAGCCAAAACTTTACCAACCTAACCAACACTACCAGCCTACTTGACGTGTGCACTGCACACCAACACTCATCAAACCCGTTGCTTAAAAGGATCAAGTATCCCGGACGAGCCCCCAACTTATGTTACGCCCCCTGGTGGCTCGGAGTAGGACGCAACATAAGGGCAACAGGTTTGGGCAAGTGAGGGTGCAGTCACACAAAATCCAAGACAAAAGGTGAATTCAATATAAAGTATTTATTTACAAAAAAAAACAAGCCAACAGAGCTCAACCAAAGCTCTGCCACAGCTCAAACCAAAGCACTCCCCCCTGACAAACAAACACAGGACTATTTAAAGGGGAATGGTTGATGGGAGATCTGGAACAGGTGTGGTGATTTGGTGAATGCGACCAGGTGTGCACATCTGAGAATTTGGAGAATGAAAACAGGAGGAGACAGAACAACAACACAAACATACTACACAAAACAGAACACAATACAGGTAGGCCTATACCATGTATAACATATAAGACATACAGAACACTGTACGTAACAATATGTTACTGATAGTTCTCTTCCCATTCACATTTCTTAACATTCTGGTGGAATATAGAGGGACATTTAGCCCACACTGAAGTATTAACACATTCTCATCCTTTGTAACAGAGCATGGCTGAGCAGCAGCAGGACGGTCCCTCAACTTCCACTGCACAGATTGACACAGTGAGATGGATGTTCACTAAACAACAGAGGTTCATTCTGTGGATTTCATGTGTATCATCTGTAGAATGTAATGTCCTCCTTATGTATTCCCAGTTGACAGTAAAAGAGGTGTATACAATTCACCTACTGAAAAAAATTTAAAAAACAGATAAAGAAATGCAATTCTTGGACCGCCAGATTAGGAAGACGGATCTAGAAATTGAAATACTGGAGCACAAGTTAGAGGTGAGTGCATGGTCACAGGTGAATTATGTTAACTATTGGAACATTAACTGAACTACCTCTTGTATTTGTAGGAAATAAAGAAGACCAAATGAAATGTGTATTAAATCTTTATTTGACTGCTGTGGTTTCACTTCACAATCCATCATTTACATACATAATCTAATCCATCCCTACATTTCCAACATTACCAACCGTAGTCATGCTCTCACATCCCAGCAGATATTGTGTGTTGCACTGCGTTTCTTTGCAAATGGAAGTTTTTTATACAATGTCGGAGATGCAGAGCACTTGAGCAAGGCAACCGTATGCAGGGCGGTCAGAAAAGTGTGCCTCGCCCTGAAACGGCTTTTACCCATATTTGTCGTTTTCCCTGGACATAAACCTGTCAGAGCCATCAAGGAGGAGTTCCACAGGATTGCAGGTGAATGATGTAGGGATGTGTGAAATTAATTTTAAATTCTATTCTGCTAATGACATTGTGTTGCAACCTCAGACTGGGATTAGTAATATTCATTTCCTTTAGGATTTCCCAGTGTGATTGGCTGCATTGATGGAACACACATCCCCATCACGGCTCCCTCACATAATGAAGCCGATTATGTTAACAGGAAGTCCATTCACAGCATAAATGTGCAGGTACATGTAGATTGACTACTGTTGCAAAATGTTAACGACTGCATCATAGTTCCAAAATCTGTCATTCTCTGCACTGTCAAGATCATATGTGATGCTGCACACATCATTTCAAATGTGGAGGCCAAGTGGCCTGGGTCTGTTCACGACGCCAGGATTTATCGAGAGTCTAACCTCAGCAACAGACTGGATTTGACTGCTGTGGTGGTGGTGGTGATGATGGTGACTTAAATTCTAAAGTGGTTATTGCAAATGGTGTCTCTGACTGTTCCTTCGTCCTGGATAGCTGGCAGGTGGATGGGGTCATCATCAGCGTCGTCAATTTGTAGGGCAGGGTGTTGCTCTCCTCTAATAGTGGCGATATTATGAAGAACAACACATGGTACAATTATATCACAGGCCCTATCAGGGGTCACCCTGAGGTGGCGTAGGCACTGGAAACGGGCTTTCAACAGGCCTATGGTCATCTCCACCCGGGCTCTTGTCCTGCAGTGAGCCCGGTTGAAGTTCTGTTGGGGGCCTGGTTCAGGGTCAGGGTAGGGGGTCAGCAGCCTAGGTTGGCATGGATAACCCGTCACCCAGCAGAAGGCCATCAAACTCTCCTGTAATGTATAGTGGATACATTAGAGTGTATTAAAGGTAGCCTAGTCCTAACTAGACCTTCGTACTCATTTCATTCATACTCATGGTCTAGAACTGCTATAGAGACAAACGATTTCTCACTTGAAGGCGGGTGCTGTTGAAGTTTAAAACCTATTGGCTCTGCCCAGTGGCACTCTGGATCTGCCTTAACCAATCGCTAACGTTTGGTCGTGACATATTTCATGCGCCAGAAACCACGTTGCGCGCAGTACACTGTATACAAACGGCAGATGCAGTGAGCATAGGGTTGTGTGGAGATGTCTGTTAGCGATTGCTGCAGGCTTTGTTCATCCAATTTAAGAGTTCTAGGAACATATGGTCATTCTAAATTAATCTTTGATAGTAAAGACCAAGATAATGCTTGCAGTCAACTGTCGAAGCTGGGTCTTGTCATTGCTAATACGCCGCTTCGATCGTGTCGGGTTTGGGCACGACCTATACGTCACTGTTCTCAGGCCGTGCCTCCTGTTCGCTGATTGGAAGGACAAACTTGAGGGAAAAGAAATCATTCTAACATACAGCACTCCCAGACCTAGTACTGAAAGTAGTGAAATGAAAATTGAGCGGAAGTACGGAGGCGGGCGGAACCAGGCTATATTAAAGGAGGGAGACAAGTGAATTATATTGTGCAAATCTTTAGGCTGCTTACCACGTTGCAGTCTGTTGCTGAGGTTAGACTCTTGATAAATCCTGGTGTCGTGAACAGACCCAGGCCACTTGGCCTCCACATTTGAAATGATGTGTGCAGCATCACATATGATCTTGACAGTGCAGAGAATGACAGATGTTGGAACTATGATGCAATCTTTAACATTTTGCAACAGTAGTCAATCTACATGTACCTGCACATTTATGCTGTGAATGGACTTCCTGTTAACATAATCGGCTTCATTATGTGAGGGAGCCGTGATGGGGATGTGTGTTCCATCAATGCAGCCAATCACACTGGGAAATCCTAAAGGAAATGAATATTACTAATCCCAGTCTGAGGTTGCAACACAATGTCATTAACAGAATATAATTTAAAATTAATTTCACACATCCCTACATCATTCACCTGCAATCCTGTGGAACTCCTCCTTGATGGCTCTGACAGGTTTATGTCCAGGGAAAACGACACATATGGGTAAAAGCCGTTTCAGGGCGAGGCACACTTTTCTGACCGCCCTGCATACAGTTGCCTTGCTCAAGTGCTCTACATCGCTGACATTGTGTAAAAAACTTCGATTTGCAAATAAACGCAGTGCAACACACAATATCTGCTGGGATGTGAGAGCATGACTACGGTTGGTAATGTTGGAAATGTAGGGACGGATTAGATTATGTATGTAAATGATGGACTGTGAAGTGAAACGGTACCGCTCAAAAAGAAAATGTTCTGGAAAAGCTAAAACATCTATGCGCGATCTGATAACCCTCTCCGGACGATGTAATTCTCCGCGCAGTAATGCCGCACCTTCCTCCACGGGATCGTTCTCAAACGGACATGCCATGTTCGTAACAAAAGTCGCCTCCTACTGCGGCATGGACTTCGGATATAGCCTACTGACTCTGAATGAATGAAAGAGGAAATCAAATGGCGTGTGTGGCTGAAAGAGGGCGGAGACAGATTGAAACTCGCTGTTCATTGAAAAAACCTGGTCCCGACCAGGTTAGGTTCATAGAGTCTGTTACTACGGTAACAGACCGAGAGCTTAAGTTATCTCTCTCTGTGAAACAGGCTAGAGTTACCCCTATTTCTCTGGTTTGAGTTACCTCCCTTTGTGAAATGGAAAACTCAGCGTTTCCCTCATTTCAGGGTTAATAAACCCAGGGTTTTCACTAAACCTGCTTTGTGAAACGGACCCCTGATCTACACCATACCACACAATACCATATCACCTAGCATCTACACCAGGGGTCTTCAACGTTTTCCAGGCCAAGGACCCCCAAACTGATAGAGAGATGGAGCGGGGACCCCCTACTTATATTGTGTAAAATTCTCCGCCCCCTCGTCAAAGCCAGGCGACAACTTGCACAAAGCAAGTCGATCCACTTTTCCATGTTGATAAGAGCATTAAAATGAGAAAAAATAATGGGACAAAAAGAAATCAAGGGACATTTAGAATAGATAAAAATGTGCGATTATTTGCGATTAATTGCGAGTTAACTATGACATTAATGCGAATGCAGCACTAATATATATATATATATATATATATATATATATATATATATATATATTCTTAATATATGTATGTCTATTACATATGGAGTAATGTAACGAAAGTAATTTCCCCCTGGGATTATTAAAGTATTTCTGATTCTGATTCCTCGTTGATGGAACATGTTGTGAATGAACCGGTGCCCAGCTTGAAAGAGCTCCTGTGTGTCGCTGAATGTGTGCATTGCTGACTGAAAGACATCTTCTGCCTCCATTTATCTGTTCACTACAGTGTGTTGGATTCATGTTAATGTGTATTTAAAGACATTTCAATTTGTTGAAAAAATTGCGGGGGGAATATAAAAAAAAAGTCTAATCAACCAAAACTTTCGCGACCCCCCTACAGTTCCTCCGCGGACCCCCTAGGGGCCGCGGACCCCCTGTTGAAGACCTCTGGTGTAGATGCTAGGTCAGCGGTTTTCAATAGGTGAGGCGCGCCTCCCCTGGGGGGCGCCAAAGAGCCACAGGGGAGGCGCGACGAGACGCGAAGAAAAAACGTATTAAAATAAAATAATTTAAATAAACGTAAATAAAATAATAACGTAAATAAAATAATCCCCTTCACCTCCACCTACTTGTGTGAGTGTGGGTTTTCCGCACTGACCCTGATTAAAAATAAATAGAGATCAAGGCTGCAGGTGGAGGACGACTTGCGTTTATTTCTCTCTGCAGTGCAGCCCCGCATTGAACACCTCTGCGCATCAAAAGCGAGGCCTCATTGTTTCCACTGATATGAACGATTAAATTGGAAGTCAAAGTTGTTTGTTGTTTAAATCTGAGGTTTTATGTGGCTGAAATCGTAAAAAAACGTTATGAAAATATGTGAATCTGTTCGATTTGCGATCGCAATACAGCCCGGACCGGCGACCGACGCGGGGGGGGGGGGGGTGAGCGATTGCGATACAGCCCGGACCGGCGACCGACGTCCATGGCCATGAGGAATAAATATATCAACCCAGTCTCATATAAAAACGTACCCTGACTACGTTGATCCAAAGTGCCAAACGTAGAGGGGTTACAATAATGGCCCTTAAATTGTATGACTGTTACATTTTTTCTGCCTATTCTTTTCCCAACCCTAACCCTAACCCGGAAAATGAATTTAAAAAAGTACAAACGTTCGGAAAATGCCCACACACCATCAAAATTAAACAGCGGACAAACATCCGATCGTAACTCGTCACTTTGTCAACATTAGTTTCTCCCGCTGCCACGGAATAATGTGTTGATCAGCAAATCAACCTCAGACATGTAGTGGGCGAGGGTTTGATCCGTCAGACGGAGTGAAATCACAAGGGAGTCCTATGTGGAATCTGGGGCCACAGCTATGCTAGGCGATAGCAGCGTCCATAGCAACCAAAACGTTTCAGTTTCACATTATTCTGGCGAGATCTGAAAAATCTTCGCAACAACGAGCAAGCGAGTGATTATGTACATTCACTGAGTGAATATTATGAAAATAAAATATATATTTCTCGCTAGAAATGTAATCAAAACGCATTCTTATGCAGAAACTAAATCAAAATATAGATTTTAAGCGATAGCAGCGTCCATAGTAACCAAAACGTTTCAGTTTCACATTATTCTTGCGAGATCTGAAAACTCTTCGCAACAACGAGCAAGCGAGTGATTATGTACATTCACTGAGTGAATATTATGAAAATAAAATATATATTTCTCGCTAGAAATGTAATCAAAACGCATTTTTATGCAGAAACTAACTCAAAATATAGATTTTCTCACTAAAAATTAGAGAAATGTCCGCCATGTTTATTGTTCTCGCAGCCGGAATCTTGAAATGCACGTGACTTGGACGCAAAACCATGGGAAAAGAATAGGCAGAAAAAATGTAACAGTCATACAATTTAAGGGCCATTATTGTAACCCTTCTACGTTTGGCACTTTGGACCAACGTAGTCAGGGTACGTTTTTATATGAGACTGGGTTGAATATATATATATTTATACCCAATCGCAAAGGGCCCCTCTCGGCTCAAGGGCCCCTGGGCAAATGCCCAGGTTGCCCATATGGTAGATCCAGGCTTGCCTACTGATGTTCAGTGATTTTAAAAGTAGCCTCAATTAGGCCTGCATGAAGAAATGATTTGCTGTTGCAAAGACTCGTTTATGAATGCACTTTTTAAAAAGTTGTGGAAATAAAATGTCTTCAAATACAATATTAAGAAATATTTACATTTGATCAGTTATTGAAAGTCATCATTGCCTGGAAAAACACACACAAAAGCATTTACTGCAGTGGGTTAGGTCAGGGGGTTGGGGGGGGGGGGGGGGCTCGGCTGTCCTTACCTACTTTAAGGGGAGGCTCACATTCACCCAATTTGAAAACCCCTGTGCTAGGTGATATGGTATGCTAGGGTAAGTATGGTTATGGTGTAGATCAGCGGTTCCCAAACTTTTTTTCCTGCGCTTCTACATCCCAACCGGGTTGGCGCACCCCCAATCCCCACTTAAAAAAAAAAAAAAACGCAACAAAGCTTTGTTTTATCGCCATATAAAGACTCATGTTTAATCATGCGCAAATAACCAGAACACGCATGACAATAACAACATCAACAAAGTTTCAATATAATGCAACAAAGCTACGCACAAGCTTCCACTTTTAAGAGGATGAGTGACACGGCTCAGTGACAGAAAGTAGGCCTACGGTTATTTTCAGCCACGTAAAAGAAAAATTGCAGCAATAGGCCTATTAAATGACCGTGGACCTAGCATCATTATAACACAACGGTTATGGAAAATAGAACGACAGTACATTGAATTAAATTGCAATGAAGTTACAAACGATCCGCAACATTAAGCGAATAGGCTCCGAAAACAGATAAACAGGGGGCCGGGATCCCACCTCACTTTCATTGCGCCGCAGGGTTTCGTAGGACCCTCTGACTCGCGCGTGCGTTAGACTCCTTGGTCCGTGTTTCAAGACGGGTCGGGTGGGTAGCCGACATCGCCGCCGACCCCTTGCGCCAGTTGTACGTGAGCCGGATCCCCGCCCTGAACGACGCAACGCGGTTGGGACGCACAGAGGACAGTCCGTCCCGGTCGACAGTCACGCCGGGGGGAGGGGGCCCCGTCCCCAACCCCCGTGAGGGGGGAGGAAGGCGCAGCGAGATACTGTGTCCACGGCCCCGGGAAGCGGCGAGGTCGGAGCGGGGGGGTGCTGTAAAGCCAGAGGCCGAAGCCGCCGGCCACCTTCGCCCCTGAACCCTTCCAAGCCGACCCAGAGCCGGTCGCGGCGCACCGCCGCGGAGGAAAAGAAGAAGAAGACAGCAGCTGTCTTCTTCTATGTTTCTATCAAAAACTAAGAAATTTAGAAATTTAGAAATGTTTTAATTTAAAATAAAAGGGATTACAAAGGAAATGTTAACTGTTCATGTTTTTTTATTGTATGGAAAAATCCCACTTAAAAAACAGCACTGTAATTGTGTAATATTACACCAGACCGCCATTACATTTTTCCTCTCGCGCACCCCCTGGTGGCAGCTCTAAGTGTGGTGCGCGCACCCCTGGGGGTGCGCGCACCACACTTAGGGAATCCCTGGTGTAGATGCTAGGTGATATGGTATGGTATGGTGTAGCTGCTAGGTGATATAGTATGGTAGGGTAAGTATGGTATGGTATGGTGATGGTGCAGATGCTAGGTGGTATGGTATGGTGTAGATGCTAGGTGATATAGTATGGTAGGGTAAGTATGGTATGGTATGGTATGGTTATGGTTATGGTTATGGTGCAGATGCTAGGTGGTATGGTGTAGATCAGGCCTGGGGAATCTGTTCCACAAAGGGCCGGTGTGGCTGCAGGTTTTTGTTCAAACCAAGCAGCAGCACACCAGACTTGACTCATTTAATCAACTGATCTCAGTCTTCAGAGAGCTGATTGGTCAAACTGTGTGCTCTTGGTTGGTTTGAACAAAAACCTGCAGCCACACCGGCCCTTTGTGGAACAGATTCCCCAGGTGTGGTGTAGATGCTAGGTGGTATGGTATGGTAAGTATGGCACAGTACCTTCATGTCGGAGGTCTCGTTTTCCAGTTTGAACAGATGGTTAGAGTTATCCTCCAGCTCACGGCGCAGGTGGGAATTCTCCTTCCGGAGGGCCTCCACCTGGTGGGCCAGCTGGTCGTAGGAAGCCGCTACTTTGGCCATATTCACTTCCTTACTGCCTCCACCTGTCAACAACAACAACAAGAACCACAACATGTCTGGGCTGGGGCTGATATTAAGTTGTCAGTAAACAAAGGGAGATCTGTACAACCAGGAAGATCTGTGAAAAGAGTGTAAACTCTGTCATCACTTAGGGCCTGTTCTAAGGGATTCTAAAGGAGCAGGATAGTCTAGTGGTAAGGGTGTTCGGATCCTGGGTTCCATCTCCAATGTCCAGCCTCCTAGAGCCCCTACCGTTCTCCTTAATGACCTGTCTCTGTACTGTCTAACCCCTACCTGCACCTTACTTACCTGTCTCTGTACTGTCTAACCCCTACCTGCTCCTTAATGACCTGTCTCTGTACTGTCTAACCCCATACCTGCTCCTTAATGACATGTATCTGAATTAACTGCAGGTCACTTCGGATGAAAGAACAAGTAGTTAGAACTCTGATGTCATTAGAACTCTGATGTTAGAACTATGATGCCATTCAAACTATGATGTCGTTAGAGCTATGATGTTGTTAGAATTATGATGTCCTTAGAACTCTGTCATTATAACTCTAACATTCTGTTAGATATGTCAGAATGTTGTTAAACTACAAATGCAGCAGTGAAGTATAAATGTAAAGAGAAATGTCATATCGTTAACAGCTCTGTAGTCCACACCTTCTCCGCCCTCTGCTCCTCCGAGTTCTAACTGTTATGTCTGGAGGTGTTTTTACTCTTCTGCTTCCAGAGCTGGTAAGTGATTTTTCTAATTCAAGTTAAAAACGTCAGCTCTATTTCACAACATGTAACACATTGTGGAGTCTCAAACACATCTACATTTATCTGTGTAGGATACTGGTATATGGTATATGGTGTTGGGATGTTCTTTGAGGAAGGCCGCCGACACAGGATCGCTTTTAACTCACTTTATTTGTTTAGCTTTAGGTCTATTATCTATGAAGCAAAAGGAGGGGTATTGTATAGTTCACGCGTGGAGCGACTCTTAGCTGGATATCTAACAGATACGCGGCCTCTAGAGTTTCTGCCCTCCCCCCTGCTTGTGCGTTCGGTGGTACCTGGGCAGGCGTGGCCTCTATGGCGCATAATATGCTCTGATTGGCTAGTGTTGAGCGCCCGCCCCCAGTGTATTATGTGCTGCCATCTGGTGGCCAGGTGCGGTTAATACAGCTTATATATATTTGTTCCTGTTCCCTTGTGGCTATGTGAGGATATTACAGCCTGTTAATACATATGGTATTATTTATTCGTAACAATGGATACTGAACTATATTCAGTATATCATCTAGTTGTCATTTAGGGATAGTCTGATCACTTGACATCTCTTCAACTTGCTGCTACACAGAGTTAATCTGTTAGCTTGCTGCTATGCAGGACTAACTCTATTAGCTTGCTGCTATACAGTGCTAATCTATTAGCTTGCTGGTATACAGGGATAACTGTTAGCTTGCTGCTATACAGTGCTTATATATTAGCTTGCTGGTGTACAGGGATAACTGTTAGCTTGCTGCTATACAGTGCTAGTCTATTAGCTTGCTGGTATACAGGGCTAACTATGTTAGCTTGCTGCTCTACAGTGCTAGTCTACTAGCTTTCTGGTATACAGGGCTAACTCTGTCACTTGTATTGATCAATATTATATAGGAGCTAATCACACCCTTATTGATCATTATTATATAGGAGCTAATTACACTCATATTGATCATTATAGGATCTAATCACACTCATATTGATCATTATTATATAGAAGCCAATCACACTCATATGGCTGTATACTTCAGTGTGAACGGTCTGCTGGTAATGCCATACTTAATCGTTCATTTAGTTGACTACTACTACTACATACTCATTGAGTATGTAGTAGTAGTAGTCCACTAACTCATTGAGTATGTAGTAGGTGGTTTTGAACACAGCCCATGTCATCAAGCAGTGCATACTGGGTAGGACTGCAGGCCCTAGGGGAATATACTTCAGACGGGGCTGCCATGGCAACGAGAGAGAGAGAGAGAGAGAGAGAGAACTACAGGCTTGGTGCTGATGGTAACCATGGTGATGCAAGGAGACCCCAGGTATCACAGGACAGATAAACAGCTCTGTGCTGCTGCAACGCTACTCAGCTGAGCTGAGTAGCGTTGGGAGTGAGGTTCACAATCATAAAATTTGAAGGCTGGGAAGAGGACCCTGAGGAATGCGATGTGAAGACGGCATCCTTCTCCTCCCCTGTCTGGTTACCATGCCAACATGCAGCCTCCCGGAAACAACACCTCAAATCTCACGCTAGTCCCTGGGTTGGATTCATTCAGAGCCAACCTTTGGGATGCTAACATTAGATGCCAACATGCTGCCAACACATTATCTAATGTAATATATATAATAAACATTTAAAAAATATAATTAAAAAATAAATAACAATAATAATAATAAATAACAATAATAAATAAATAAAAGTAAATAATAATATAATTTTAAATAAATAAATAAATAAATATATATATATATATATATATATATATATATATATATATATATATATATATATATATATATAATGTTAACTACAGTATACAGTAAACTACAGTATACACTAACTACATTATACAATAAACTACTAACTACAGTAAACATTATCCAGTAAACTACAATATACACTACAGCAGTGGTCCCCAAACTATTAACAGTCATGTACCCCCTGAGACAGTCTACAGCCTACTGAGTACCCCCAGCTGTGTGTGTGTGTGTGTGTGTGTGTGTGTGTGTGTGTGTGTGTGTGTGTGTGTGTGTGTGTGTGTGTGTGTGTGTGTGTGTGTGTGTGTGTGTGTGTGTGTGTGAAAAAGAGACAATGCGAAATGCATGAGACAAAGCGAAAGAATACTTCCATCCCAATAGGCCTCAATCTAATGGAGGCCTATTGTCTGGGGCAAATATAGATGAATAAGATGCCTTCCCGTGCGCCTGCATGCACTCAATCACCAAAATAATTGTCATTTAAAAATGAAACCAGTGGTGATCATATTGTCCAGTAAGTATACATCACTTTTCGATTTTTCTTATTTTGAACATAATTAAGGGATTGTGTCAGTGGGATTATGTTTCGGCAACATTGGAGAAATGCGTTCCAGCTAAATTTAACGACCCCGCGCAATTCACACACTGTCGGTTCTATTGTAGCCTAACTGATATTCTATTGTGGTGACCCACAAGTAAGACTGATAGACATTCACCAAGGGACTGTACCTTTAAGGGAGAGGTGTGATGATACGGGTTCCGGGTTAAAGTTGTGTGGCCGTTTTGACCTCACTTGCTGTACAGTGTTGAAGTGGAGAGTAAAGCAGACTCAACGCATCTCCGTCTCTTGTCTCCTCACTTATTGCACTCCACACTATGAACATTATACCTTACATATTAGACATTGTGATAATATTATTATGTTGGTATAGCCTAGTCCTAACTAGACCTTCGTACTCATTTCATTCATACTCATGGTCTAGAACTGCTATAGAGACAAACGATTTCTCACTTGGAAGGCGGGTGCTGTTGAAGTTTAAAACCTATTGGCTCTGCCCAGTGCCACTCTGGATCTACCTAAACCAATCGCTAACGTTTGGTCGTGATGTATTTCATGCGCCGGAAACCACGTTGCGTGCAGTACACTGTATACAAACGGCAGATGCAGTGAGCATTAGCCTGGTTCCGCCCGCCTCCGTACTTCCGCTCAATAACTGAAATTCACGCACAACCTATACGTCACTGTTCTCAGGCCGCGCCTCCTGTTCGCTGATTGGAAGGACAAACTTGAGGGAAAAGAAATCGTTCTAACATACAGCACTCCCAGACCTAGTACTGAAGTGAAATGAAAATTGAGCGGAAGTACGGAGGCGGGCGGAACCAGGCTAATGTTGGTACACTAGGGTGCATGCATTTACTTTTGGTACTAAGACTGCAGTCGGCTATTGAACAGGAAGGTAAATCACAGATTTATTTTGCGTATCCCACTTTGACAATAGTGGCACTACTGTATACACTAAAGTACAGTATACACTAAACTACACTAAACTACAGTATACAGTAAACTACACTAAACTACAGTATACACTACAGTATACACAGACTACAGTATATTAACTACAGTAAAGTACAGTATACACTAACTACAGAATACAGTAAAGTACAGTATACAGTAACTACATTAAAGTATACAGTAAACTACAATATACACTAACTACAGTATACAGTAAAGTACAATATACACTAACTAATGTATACAGTAAGGAACAGTATGTATAGTAACTACAGTAAAGTACAGTATACATTAACTACAGTAGACAGTACAGTAAAGTACAATATAAAGTATGGTACAGTATACAGTAAAGTACAGTATACAGTACAGTATACAGTAAAGTACAGTACATTAACTACAGTATAAAGTACAGTACTGTATACAGTAAAGTACAGTATACAGTAACTACAGTATACAGCAAAGTACATTATAAAGTAAAGTACAGTATACAGTAACTACAGTATACAGTAAAGTACATTATAAAGTAAAGTACAGTATACAGTAAAGTACATTATAAAGTAAAGTACAGTATACAGTAACTACAGTATACAGTAAAGTACAGTATAAAGTACAGTATGCAGTAGATATAGTGGTAGTGATCATTTGCATGTTTGACCTTGAGACTGAGCTGAGCACAAGACGCACAGAGATTAATTAATTAATTGCATTTATATAGCGCTTTTCAAGACACCCAAAGCGCTTTACATAGTGTGTGGGGGGATATGACACCTTATCCACTACCAGTGTGTAGCACCCACTTGGGTGATGCACGGCAGCCAGTATGCGCCAGAACGCTCACCACACACTGGCTCAGCGGAGAGGTATGAAGCTAACCAATTAGAGACCAGGGGATGATTAGGTGGCCATGTTGGTATAAGAGCCGGGTTGGGAACTTGGCCGGGACAACGGGGTTAGCACCCCTACTCTTGCGATGAGTGCCACGGGATCTTTAGTGACCACAGGGAGTCAGGACCTCGGTTTAACGTCTCATCCGAAAGACGGTGCTCTAGACGGGACGGAGTCCCCGTCTCCATCCCGGGGCATTGGGGATCTTACAGAGGCCAGAGGGATGAGCACCCCCTACTGGCCCTCCAACACCTCTACCAGCACCACCTCGTCCCCCATCCAAGGATGGACCAGACCAGCCCCCGCTTAGCTTCCAGAGAAACCAGCAGTGCAAGGCAGGTAGCCATGGTGCTGGCTGGAGATGAAACATTTGTAATATCTTTAATATCTTGTGTACTATTAACATGAATCTAATATCTTTAATATCTTGTGTACTATTAACATGAATGTAATATCTTTAATATCTGGTCTACTATTAACATGAATCTAATATCTTTAATATCTTGTATACTATTAATAGGAATCTAATATATTTAATATCTGGTCTACTATTAATAGGAATCTAATATCTTTAATATCCGTTCTACTATTAATAGGAATCTAATATCTTTAATATCTGGTCTACTATTAATAGGAATCTAATATCTTTAATATCTGGTCTACTATTAATAGGAATCTAATATCTTTAATATCTGGTCTACCACTAACATGAATCTAATATCTTTAATATCTTGTCTACTATTAATAGGAATGTAATATCTTTAATATCTGGTCTTCTTTTTAATAGTATTTAAATATCTAGTATCTCAGGCCTCGCGCGACGCTTTGTGCTTTGATGTTACCGCGAGGAGGGGCGCGAGCGGTTCTGAAGTGTCCGTTACATCTCGTCGCTGGGGTCGATCTGGACGATTCTGATCGATTCTGATCAATTCTGATCTATTCTGATCGATGATGTCGTATGATCCGTGAGCAGCATCCTCCCTTCCCCCCTCCCCCCTCTGCTTAACATTCTCATCAGGACCACGGTCGCGAGCAGCCGCCCTCTTCCAGCGACGCATTAAACATAATTTGTTCACTGACTGCAGTGTCTCCTCTATATCATATTCTATCATATTCTATCATATTCTATCAAATTGTATCATATTATATTATATCATATTAAATTCAGGTCATCCTACCTCATCGTCGTGTTGAGGTCGTGTTGTTCTGCAGGGCGTGGGGGGGGGGGGGGGGCGGCGGGGGGAACGGGATGCTGAATATACTGCGCGCGCTGCCGGAGTCTGACGTCAGACCAGGCTCCCTCCTTTCCTCTCACTCCCACCCCTCCCCCTCCTGTCTATGTCTCTCTCTCTCTCTCTCTCTCGCTCACCCTATCTCACAGATTAATATGAACGTTCACATGAATATTTTGGTGCCGATGTTCACATTAATTAGTGTTCACATGTATAAGTGTATGTACAAGTGTTAATTGTCTATATATAGACAACTATATAACATAGTATCCTAATCAGACTTTAGATTAATATAACATAGTAATCAGACTTTAGATTAGATAGATAATATAGCATAGTAATAGGACTTTAGATTAATATAACATAGTAATCACTTTAGATTTAATATAGCATAGTAATCACCTTAGAATAATATAACATAGTAATCAGTCATTATCCAAGCGGCCACCAGGGGGCGCCGTGAGTCCATAAAAGCTCTTCTGGTTGTCTTGTTTACCGTTGCGGGGGGAGGCGGGGTCTGACGTCATCCAGACTCTGACTCAGTCTGGTCTGACTCCTGGGGCCTCATGTACGAAGGTTGCGTACGCACAAAAACGTGGCGTACGCAAAAAAAAATGGCGTTCCACACTCACGTTCAGATGTATGAAACGTGAAATGACCGTGGAAATGTGCGGTGCCTCACGTCAACTTCATGGCTGGCATACACACGTTTCTACATATTGTTCCTTTGGCGACACTTAGAGGTGACGCTGGGAAACTGTTAATAATGTTAAAAACAATCAGTCATCAGAGTGATGTGCACGTCAGAGACACACTTATGAACAATTAACACACCCACCGTGTTTGCAATTATACGGGTGGATATAAAAGCATGCGCAATGTGATGAAGAAAATGGTATTACCGATGGCAGCGTTAGCGTTGTTAGAAGACCTTGCAAATGGTGCAATCCGACGTGAGAGAGTATTTAGGGAACGCGAGGATTTACTTGCAAACGATGACTTTGATGATGAATGATGAATGATGGCTCATAAGCCGATTTCGAATGTGCGACAAAGTATGCGGGAGTTATAAGCGTTACGGAATTTGCTCAAAAACAGCGCCACCTAGTGGTCTTCCAAGTGTGCGGCATGAAAGTGACGCATAGAATATATTCCTCCGCTTCACCTCCACCTTCAGATCCGACCACTTCTTCTTCCCCTGTGTGTGTGTGCGCTGCTCGGACCCCACGCGGGTCACACCCACTCATTTCTTTTTCTCTATTGATCCCTGCTGACAGGGGACCAGAGAGAATCTCCCTCCGCGGCTCCACGTCATTCACCACAATCTCCAACTCAGACTCTGTGAAATGTCTTTTCTTTCCTTTGTTCATGCTTGTGTTACACCCAGAGAGTGCAAGCTGACTCAAGGGTTGGCATATTTTAGAAAAGATGTTATTCTGAAAGAATCAATTAAACAAAAAGACAAGTGAGTCGGCTGGTCTTTAGTGGCTTTACTGGTCCCGGTTAACTGCCGACTGAAGAACGCAGCGCAGCCCACAGTTTATATAGCCACAGGTGGTCTCGTGCCTTTAATACTTAATAATAATAATAACAACAATAATAATAATAATAATAATAATGCTTAAAATTGAATGGGGGGTGTCTGTAAAAATGCCAAATAAAGTCCATACATATAAAATAACACATTTAAGTAAGTGGCAATAATATATAAATATCCTCTGTGCCACACTTGCTTGTTTGATAGAGGTGAATCTCAGGTCCAGGGTCTATTTACATAGATTTGCATATTTAAATGGGGGCGTGGACAGGGAGGAGTTTGCCACATCTGCACGTGCGCTCAGTTCCACGTTGATCGGGATGTACAAAAGAAACGCGCTCGGATCCATGCGTATGCACACTTTGATACATCTGAATTTATTTGTGCGTACGACATTTTCGGGGTTTTGGCGTACGCAAAAATCCACGCAAGTCTTCGTACATGAGGCCCCTGGGGTCCGTTTCACAAAGCAGGTTTAGTGAAAACCCTGGGTTTATTAACCCTGAAATGAGGGAAACGCTGAGTTTTCCGTTTCACAAAGGGAGAAAGAGGGGAAAGAGGGGTAACTCTAGCCTGTTTCACAGAGAGCGATAACTTACGCTCTCGGTCAGTTACCGTAGTAACAGACTCTATGACCAGGTTTTACTCAATGAACATCGAGTTTCAATCTGTCTCCGCCCTCTTTCAGCCATTTGATTTCCTCATTCATTCAGTCAGCAGGCGAGTTTTGGCGTAGCCGTCTGTCAAAAATCATTTAAAAAATCAGAGTCAGTAGGCTATTTCAGAAGTCCATTAGGCACAGTAGGAGGCGACTTTTTTTCACGAACATGGCATGTCCTTTTGACCAGCGCTCGAAGTGGAAAAAAATGAGTGCCGGTGTCGTGCCAAAAAGTGATTGTCTGCCAGAATCTGATTTCAGGCCGTGGGAGCGCGCACAGCAGCCCGTTGAGCGGTAGCGCAAAAACGTCTGCTTTTCTCTGGATTAAACGGCCATAATATGCAGATACACACAACTGTATTATAATGTAATTATAGCAAAGGCACGTGTCTTCGAAAGTTTAACGTTTGTTCTTCAATCAATTTTTGGCAGGTGAAAATGCCTATTTTGTGTTAATGGTCCTTTAAAATAATTTCAAGTGTCCTGTGAGCTCCAGTGTTTATATTATGAAGCTTATGAATGAGATCAAGTCATATTTAGGTAGAAATCACCTTTGAGTAACTGTATTTGGCCTTCAATCAATTTCTGGCAGACAATCACTTTTTGGCACGACACCGGTACTCCCTTATTCACATATAAGCGACGGGGGGGGGGGGGGGGGGGGGGGGGGGGGCGTGCGATATTAACCCACCCCGGACCTACGACCGACGGCGGGGGGGCGCCACTCCGGTAGATCCACCCCTGGTTAGGGCAAAGTACAGTACCGGCAGCCTGTGACAATTGCCGGTACGCAAGAAAAAGTGCCGGTACGCTAAAGGGTAAAATGTAGAAGTGGCGGTACTGCGTACCGGTGAGTACCGGCCCACTTCGAGCACTGCTTTTGACAACGATCCCGTGGATGACGGTGCAGCATTACTGCGCAGAGAACTAAATATTCGTCGGGAGAGGGTTTAGACCGCGCATAGATGTAGCCTTTCCAGACAATTATCATTTCCAGACAATGATATTTTTCAGCGGTACCGTTTCACATCACAGTCCATCATTTACATACACAACCTAATCCGTCCTTACATTTGCAACATTACCAACCGTAGTCATGCTCTCACATCCTAGCAGATAGTGTGTTGCACTGCGTTTCTTTGCAAATGGAAGTTTTTTGTACAATGTCGGAGATGCAGAGCACTTGAGCAAGGCAGTCAAATAGCCACTTAATATTTACTTTACAGTGTAAAACATGATCAAAATGATCATGCCGAGGTCTTATCTGTTTGAACAATGTTTTTATGTCATCTTAAGCTGCTGCCAAGTGCGCTTCTCCCCCGCGGGATTCCACCTAAATGAAATAAATGAATAGTTACCATTCAAGCAGTTTTCCCCTGTAATATTATTGCGATTGCAAAGGACTACATTTAAACTTATGCAGCAGTGTTGCACTTCTTTCTAAAAACGTGTTGAAACTCGCCATATGAGCGCATTAGGATTTCCAATTCGAGGTTGGTGAAAAACGTAGACCTCCTCTTCCCCGTTGCCATGGTGACTCGTCGAATCGGGGCTCCATTGATGCTGGCTTTTTGTAGTTGTGGTGCACGCGCATAACCCTAGGTGGAACTCCTCTGAGTTGATCAAATTAACTCAAATCCGCTGTTCTGGAACCGAAAACCCAGAGTTTTCTATTTCAGAGTAGATCAACTCAGCGTTTAGGATTAGACTCAGAGGTTGTTAAACCTGCTTTGTGAAACGGACCCCTGGCCCCTCATGTACAAAGACTTGCGTGGATTTCCTACTGAAACTTGGCGTACGCCAAAACCCAGAAACTGTCGTACGCACAAATAAATTCAGATGTATCAAAGTGTGCGTACGCATGGATCCAAGCGCGTTTCTTTTGTACATCCCGATCAACGTGGAATTGAACGCACATGCAGATGTGTCAAACTCCTCCCTGTCCACGCCCCCATTTAAATATGCAAATCTATGTAAATAGGCCCTGGACCTGAGATTCACCTCTATCCGATCAGATAAAACAAGCAAGTGTAGCACAGAGGATATTTATATATTATTGCCACTTACTTAAATGTGTTATTTTATATGTATGGACTTTAATTTGCATTTTTACAGACACCCCCATTCAATTTTAAGCATTATTATTATTATTATTATTATTATTAGATTCTCTCTGGTCCCGTCAGCAGGGATCAATATGAAGAGAAATGAGTGGGAGCGTGTGTGTGAGGCGGTACATGCCGTGGGGTCCGAGCAGCGCACACACACAGGTGAAGAAGAAGTGGTCGGATCTGAAGGTGGAGGTGAAGCGGAGGAATATATTCTATGCGTCACTTTCATGCCGCACACTTGAAAGACAACTAGGTGGCGCTGTTTTTGAGCAAATTCCGTAACGCTAATAACTCCCGCATACTTTGTCGCACATTCGAAATCGGCTTATGAGCAAATTGTCATCGTTTGCAAGTAAATCCTCGCGTTCCCTAAATACTCGCTCACGCGGGATTGCACCATTTGCAAGGTCCTCTAACAACGCTAACGCTGCCATCGGTAATACCATTTTCTTCATCACATTGCGCATGCTTTTATATCCACCCGTATAATTGCAAACACGGTGGGTGTGTTAATTGTTCATAAGTGTGTCTCTGACGTGCACATCACTCTGATGATAATTGTTTTTGACATTATTAACAGTTTCCCAGCGTCACCTATAAGTGTCGCCAAAGGAACAATAGCTGTAGAAACGTGCGTACGCCAGCCATGAAGTTGACGTGAGGCACCGCACATTTCCACGGTCATTTCACGTTTCATACATCTGAACGTGAGCGTGGAACGCCACGTTTTTGTGCGTACGCAACCTTCGTACATGAGGCCCCTGGGGTCCGTTTCACAAAGCAGGTTCAACAACCTCTGAGTCTAATCCTAATCGCTGAGTTGACTCTGAGATAGAAAACTCAGAGTTTTCGGTTCCAGAACAGCGGATTTGAGTTAATTTAATCAACTCAGAGTAGTTTCACCGAGAGTTAAGCGCGTGCACCACAACTATAAAAAGCCAGCATCAATGGAGCCCGATTCGACGAGTCACCATGGCAACGGGGAAGAGGAGGGCTACGTTTTTCACCAACCTCGAATTGGAAATCCTAATGCGCTCATATGGCGAGTTTCAACACGTTTTTAGAAAGAAGTGCAACACTGCTGCGTAAGTTTAAATGTAGTCCTTTGCAATCACAATAATATTACAGGGGAAAACTGCTTGAATGGTAGCCTATTCATTTATTTCATTTAGGTGCAATCCCGCGGGGGAGAAGCGCACTTGGCAGCAGCTTAAGATGACATATAAAAACATTGTTCAAACAGATAAGACCTCGGCATGATAATTTTGATCATGTTTTACACTGTAAAGTAAATATTAAGTGGCTATTTGACTGTGCAGTTGTTTTATCTCCAACATAATGCTGTTTTCACACACATAAATGTCTTCTCATCTATATCATGTTCTGTTAAATAATTAAGCCTATTTAAACTAACACAGACTTCTACTCAGCCAACAGAAAGAAGGCAGATGCCCGTAAAACAGGTGGTGGCCCAGCACCGCCACCTCTAACAGAGGCAGAGGAGCTGGCCCTAAGCCAGTATATTGGAAGGCCAGTGGCTGAGGGAATCCCTGGAGGGAGCTCATCCTCTGAGTCCACCCCCCAAGACCTCCTTGATGGCTCTGACAGGTTTATGTCCAGGGAAAACGACAAACATGGGTAAAAGCCGTTTCATGGCGAGGCACACTTTTCTGACCGCCCTGCATACAGTTGCCTTGCTCAAGTGCTCTGCATCTCTGACATTGTACAAAAAACTTCCATTTGCAAATAAATGCAGTGCAACACACAATATCTGCTGGGATGTGAGAGCATGACTACGGTTGGAAATGTTGCAAATGTAAGGACGGATTAGGTTGTGTATGTAAATGATGGACTGTGACGTGAAATGGTACCGCTCAAAAAGATAATTGTCTGGAAATGATAATTGTCTGGAAATGCTACATCTATGCGCGGTCTGATAACCCTCTCCCGATGAATATTTAATTCTCCGCACAGTAATGCTGCACCTTCATCCACAGGATCGTTGTCAAAAGGACATACCATGTTCGTGAAAAGTCGCCTCCTACTGTGCCTAATGGACTTCTGAAATAGCCTACTGACTCTGATTTTTTAAATGATTTTTGACAGACAGCTACGCCAAAACTCGCCTGCTGACTGAATGAATGAAAGAGGAAATCAAATGGCGTGTGTGGCTGAAAGAGGGCGGAGACAGAGAGAAACTCGAGGTTCATTGAGAAAAACCTGGTCCCGACCAGGTTAGGTTCATAGAGTCTGTTACTACGGTAACTGACCGAGAGCTTACCTCTCTCTGTGAAACAGGCTAGAGTTACCCCTCTTTCTCTGGTTTGAGTTACCTCCCTTTGTGAAACGGAAAACTCAGAGTTTCCCTCATTTCAGGGTTAATAAACTCAGAGTTTTCACTAAACCTGCTTTGTGAAACGGACCCCTGGTCTCCCAAGAACAAGTCTCAGACTGTCCCTTCCCCAATGCTATACTGACGCATGTGTTTTCCATGTCTGGAGTATCTTCCATTTCTAGGAGTGGGACTGACTGACTGACTGACTGACTGTAGGAGACAGCATAATTCTGCAGCCCTGGAAACCCCCCCCGCCCCCGGGTCACAAGACCCCTGACCCCTGACACTTGACCCCAGCCTGCAGAGGTGTGACCCAGAGGGGGGTCCTTGGTAGCAACACACACACACACACACACACAGCTGTTCTGCTGGGGTTCAGGCCAGTGTCCAAGGTTCCTTCTATTTTTTATATAATTTATAATTTATATAATAAAACATGTATAATATATATAATATAACGTGTATAATATTTATAACATATAATATAGCTATATGTTGATCTGTTACTACTGGACCGGCTAGCAAAAATGCTGTAGCATGTAGCTAGCATGCTAGCTCTAGAGGCTGTTCACACTTGCAGACTGCAGCGGAAATGTATTCACTTTTCACCAAACGACAGCTCATAGATACATCATACATAGCATAGGCTATATATATATATATATATATATATATATATATATATATATATATATATATATATATATATATATATCTCATGTTGCATATGCTGCATGCTCATGACTCATAGATGTATGCTACATATTGTCTATCATATTGTATACGCTTCAGCATGCATGCTAGTCTGTGTTGTTGGAGGACATGCTGCTGAAGCTATAGTGCGCAACCCAACCTGATGCCAGACAACTGTTGGCCATGGCAAGGAGGAGCTAGCGGTCCATGCTAGCTCTGAAGTGTGCTGTAGCGGTCTATGCTAGCTCTGCAGGGTGCTGTAGCAGGCTATGCTAGCTCTGGAGGGTGCTGTAGCGGGCTATACTAGCTCTGGAGCTTGTGTTGTGACTGTAGTGTCATCTGGGTTGCGTGAAGTTTAATGCGGCCAGGTGTTAGCTGTAACAACGTCGCTGGGGGTCTGCTAGCGAGGTGGAGATATTCAGGGTGTCCAGCGAATCTATGGCAGCTATAATGAGAAATTGCTAATGACTTGTTGTGCTTGAGCTAGTCTCACAAATCAGACTTTCGATTAACCATCAAGTCTGGTGGCAGACAAGCTCAGATCTGGGTGAACAAAGCTTTTCATTTTCTTTCGCTTCAAATGTATTTCGACCAATCATGTTGCCAGGGGCAGAGCTATGTAGACGTGACATGGACTGGGTCTCGACTGGAAACCACCTGACCTAATGTGATATGGCCGACCATTCATCTGGGATCCAGAAGAGGACCGAGCACTAAAACCATACCATCGTCTTCCCATCCGTCCTTGGACAACAGAGAACACAAACTCGACCAGCACCGGTAAACTAAACCTTTCCAGTAGCCGGTGGGAAAACGAGCTAAAACATCCTGTCTGGACACCAACATCCTTAGACAAAGTGTCTGTAAATGTTTAAAATCAAACTTTATTTTATTTTCTACTCTCTATTTGATTATTATGTTTCTTCAGCAGGGCAACTGCAACAGAATTACTTTCTCTAAAGAATAGTAATTAACTGACTATAACCTGGTATAAAAAATAGTTATTAACTGACTGTATCCTGGTAGAACAGTGATGGCTGGTATGTTTACACCAGTAAGGGGTGTGTCTACACCAGTGGGGGGGGTGGATGTGAGAAGTGTGTTTATGTAGCAGCCTGTTCTCAGGGAGACCCCTACAGACCTCCTGCTGGGGGTTACAAATACTTTACACCTCACCACCTGTGAGGAGTGTGTGCGTTTCTATATCTATCTATCTATCTATCTATCTATCTATCTATCTATCTATCTATCTATCTATCTATCTATCTATCTATCTATCTATCTATCTATCTATCTATCTATCTATCTCTCTCTCTCTCTCTCTCTCTCTCTCTCTCTCTCTCTCTCTCTCTCTCTCTCTCTCTCTCTCTCTCTCTCTCTCTCAGTCTATGTGCAAATGGTGAGAGCATCTCTGTATCTGGAAGTCATATGACTCCTACTTCCTGCAACGCTTCCTATTTTGGCCTTATATGGTTAGGTAGTGTGCAGTGGGATTATGGCTCTCATATATCTCTCCATGTCTCTGACCCTCTACTCTCCTCTCCATCCCTCTATCTCCTCCCCTCTCCCCAGGTCTCTCACCCTCTCGCTCTCTTATTTTTCTTGCATCTTGCATAACGTGTGCATTCTCTCTCCTCTCCTCTCTCTCCTCCCCTCTCCTCTCATCCTCCTCTCTTGTCCTCTCCTCCTCCCCTCTCCTCCCTTCTCCTTTCCTCTCCTCTCATCCTCCTCTCTTATCCTTTCCTCTACTCTTCTCCCCTCCTCTCATCCCTTCTCCCTTCCTCTCCTTTCTTCTCTTCTCCTCTCCTCCTCCCCTCCTCTCCTCCCCTCTCCTCTGCTCTCCACTCCTCTCCTCTCCTCTCCTCTCTCTATCATGTAAAGGCCCTATAGGTGTAAACATGTAGGTGTAACACAAAGAGTTTAATAAGCATTAGTGTTCCATGTAGTCTGTCTGTCTGTCTGTCTGCCTGCCTGTCTGTCTTTCAATATTCAGAACTAGTTCACTGTACTGAACCATACTATCCTACAGCAGGGGCGTTGCTAGCAATTGAAATGATCCGGGGCTGTAGCCCAGAAGTTAGAGTCCTTTTAAGACGGGGGTTCGGGGGTTTCTCCCCCGAGAAAATTTGGAAATCGGGCTGATGAACATGCATTTTTAACGTAGTTTGAGAAGGAAAAGAAAGAAAGACCAATCGTCATGTGACTAGACTCATGTCGGGGCAGGCCTACTGAGTCGGTTAATGTTTACGTTAAGGGTAGCCTGTATGGAAGTGAACGTGTGTGTCTTCTGCCAAAGTGCACTACATACACCAGCACCCAAAATGAGAAATTAGAATAGCCCATATGGGCGCATAATACAGTAAACACTGTCATGCACCTACCCAATGTCAAGTGGACCGGGTTGAATTCACTGCGCGGGTCTCTGAATCTGTGCAAACTGGAAGCCATCATTTCTCTGACGGACGTTTTCTCCCCCGACCGGCAAGTAAGTCTGCTTTTTTCATTTTTAAATGATCACTTGTCAGTGTGTGTCAGTCACTAACTGGATAGCAGACGTGTCAGTGACAGTTGTTGGGGGTAGATCTCAAGCTCATGAACGCAATATTGTTATTGCAGGTAGGCCTAGGAAGGTAGATTTATAGAGTGTGCCTTGAGGCTACCTAATGATGATGTAAACAACTTTAGCTCACTAGTCGCCAGCTGACTCCAGTTCCATATCTCACCGTGTCGTTGGGGGCGCTATAGAGTTTTTTTTCTTGAACAGAATGCATCAGACCATCAAAGGAAAATTGATACTATATTTCCCTTCAGTTGTCAAACCGAACGCCAGAAAGGGTCAATAGAATCAAGGTAATTAACTTTGTAACCGTCCACGGTTCAAATCGAGGGCTCAAGAATAGGCTGAGAAACAGGCGCGTCATTAGACCTGGGCAAAGAATGTATTATGTTTTTTATTTTTTTTAATTTCATGGCACAGAGATCTGGGGCTATTCCCAAAAGATCCGGGGCTATAGCCTCGAATGCCCAGGTCTAACGACGCCCCTGTCCTACAGCATGCTAAACTAAACCATGCTATCCTACAGCATGCTAAACTAAACCATGCTATCCGACAGTGTTCTAAACTAAACCATGCTATCCTACAGCATGCTAAACTAAACCATGCTATTTCTACAGCATGCTAAACTAAACCATGCTATCTGACAGCGTTCTAAACTAAGCCATGCTATCCTACAACATAGCCCACTGAGTCACTCAGCCAATCACATCTCACATGACCTCATCTCTCTCTCTCTCTGTCTCTCTCTCTCTGTCTCTCTACTTCCCGCTCGTCTCTGCTTCCTGGAAATGTTAGTGTGTGTGTAGTGCAATACAGTGTGTATGTGGCTGATGTCAGACTACATTTTCCAACTCTGAGCTCAGTGTGCAGAAAGATAGAGATAACGAGATGTTTTCCTGCACACGTGTGTGTGTGTGTGTGTGTGTGTGTGTGTGTGTGTGTAGAATGTGAGTTTCTTTAGATGTTGAGGAGGAGGAGGGGGAGGAGGAGCAGGGGGGGGGAGGAGTTCCCGGCAGCTGATCAGCTGATCTCTGATGTCAGGTCTCCAGCCACTCAAACACGCCTTGGTCGGGGAACCCCCGGTTATACTGTGCGTCTGTGTGTGTGTGTGTGCAGGGTTCCCAAGTTGCAAAAACTCATTTCAGGGAGCTTCCGACCGTGCCCCCCCCCTAGCCAACCCAACCCAACCCAAACCTACTCCCGCCTCGCCCCACCACACACACACACACACACACACACACACACACACACACACACACACACACACAAGAACTTTAGGGCCCCTGGGCCCTGATGTATAAATGGCCCCATGCTAATTGTTGTATACAGGGGTTGGGGGGATCTGGGGGTCCTCCCCCAGAAAATTTTGAATTTGGTTGATGTGATTTCCTGTTTTCTGGTGCATTTTGGGGATGGCCAATACCTAAATTCAATCAGATTCATAGCCTACAGGTATAATTTCTACAGACAACAGGCTTAGGCTGTGTTCACAGTCACACCTAGCGTTTTTTTAGCATGTTAGCTAACGATTAGCTCCTGTTGTTATGGCAATGGAAACGCTCTCTGCGGTTTTAGGACAAAACAACGCTGCCAGCTTTTTTTTTATCGAAAAAATGATCGGCTCAACTTTTCCCTATCACAAAAAATCCTAGGTGTGAACACGGCCTTATACTCTTACTCTGTTATAGGCCTAGTCAGTACAGGTTACAAAACAATTACAACACTAATACACGTTTTTAAACTCACCTCAACATGCCTTTTGCAATCATTTAAACCACCATAGGAAATGTTGAAGTCACTGTTGCAAACAGTGCAGCGTGCCAGACTATCATTATTTCTAACTGAAATTATACAGGGATAAACCTTAGTATAGTCTGAAGTAAAATGAGTTTTATATTTTCGCTTTTTAGGACGCTCTGCATTTGCCATGACGCTTCAGCTCTGGGAGACAGACTGCAGTATTCCTGAGCGCGCGATACATTCGAGTGGAATGCTTAGTTAAACTGCGACTCGATTGGTCAGCTGTCAGTAAGAGCGGCCAATCACAGGGTTCCATTCACACTCGCAGCACGTATCTCTCTACCAAGTGCTCTCTTGCGCTTCTCTTTCTCCATAGACATAGAAAAAAGTATTTCTCGCTGGCTTGGTCGGATTTCTGGGAGATTGTACATGATTTGCTTGCATCAGGGAGACGCTATTAATTTGCGGGAGACTGGTGTGTGTGTGTGTGTGTGTGACGTGCTAGTGGCTAGCCTGCTGTTAGTGGTTAGCCTGTTGCTACCCACTAGCCTGCAGCTAGCCGTTTGCCTGCTGCTAGCCGTTAGCCTGCTGCTAGCGTTGGTTAGCCTGGCAGTGGTTGGGGTTCCAGAGTGTGTTGTTGAGGTCATGCGATGGAGGAGGAGGAGGAGGAGGAGGAGGAGGAGGAGGAGGACAGAACTCCATTGTGGGACGTCTGGTGACTCGTGACTCGTGACAATAATAAAAGCGGGGGGCAGTTTGGGGGTCAGTGTCTTTGTTGGGTGATTACTCGGGTTCTCGTGATAGCTGCGTCAGATGATGTTTTGACCTCAACTGACAACATTATCCTTCCAGAGGAAAGTATTGTAGTAAACTAGTAAGTTTCAGTCAGTAATATCTCCTAATATCTAGTTTATTAACACAAAGCAACACATCATCAATCACATTGTCCATCACATGAGGCTAGAGGTCCACACAGCCCCAAACACGTTGTCATCACAGAGATGTTCAAGTGGATGAATTGTTTCATCCAATTCAAGTGGATGAAACACCGGCCTGTCCCATAATATAATGGAGAGGACTAGTATTCTAGTAGTATTATGGTAGTATTCTGGTAGTATGGTAGTATTTTAGTGGTAGTATCCTGGTAGTAATGTGGTAGTATTTTGGTAGTATTATAGCAGTATTAGTTAGCTACTCAACAATGATGATGACATAATCATGCAAGCTGCGTGTGATCAGTGAGTCACCCGGAGACTCAGTCACGGTTCATGCATGGTTATTGATTGTTTTTGAGGATAAAACGCGCGGAGCAGGGAGCGCACCTGGGAAAGTGCACGGCAGCGCGTCGCGGCTGTCTGCGTGTGGGAAGCTCCGCGCAGACAGCCATGCCCGCTAATTGCGGGCTGGTTTTAATTAAGAGTGGTGAGCGCAGGGGCGGTTCTAGGATCAGACCTTTGGGGGGGCTCAGAGGGGCTGTGAGGGAAAGAGAAATCACGTATGTGAGAGAATCACGCTGGTGTTATGACTGTAGTCATTTCTTTCTTTTTTTAGATGAACTGCTGTGCGTGCTGTGTGTGTGTGCCCTGTGTTTATTCTCTCAACTAGGAGTGACAACGCCGTGCTATGATTGGTGGAGTGGTTCCTGGCTCTTGATTGGCTGCCCTCACAACCACCTGCTATATAAAGAGCCAAGATGGCGGCCGTCGGGTGGCAGCAGGCATTTCCTCATCCTCCTCCTCTCCCAACCGGCCACACTTTAGTTCTTCCTTACAAGTTTTGTTGAGTAGCTTTAGTTTATGTTGAGCAGTAAGGGTGGACTGCCAGTTTTGTTAACCTTGTTTTTTCCTGTTTATTTAGTTAGGTAGGTAAGCCTGATGTCATTTGTTTTCTCTTGGTGCTTAGGTAAGGTTTATTATTTCTTAGACAGGGACCTTTTGTTTGTTATTTTGGCCTTCGTCCACCCTGAAGCCTATAACTCAGTTTGTCTTTATCATTATCTATTTTTGTCATTTCAAGTATCATATTAAATAAATCATTTCTTTGTTGCACTTTAACAAATCTTTAGTTGTGGTCACTTGGGACTTGGGGAGGATGGGGCCTTATTGTGTTGTGTCCTAGACCCCCTAGACTGGGGCATAACACTGGCAACAGGCCCAAGTAGGCCAATTAGGCCTGTATTAATTTGGAGTACAAACATAATATTAGTATCGTTGGAAAGGTAAAAATGTCCTCTTCGTTTGGGGGGGCTGAGATTGAATTTGGGGAGGCTGAAGCCCCCCAAAAACGGCCTAAAACCGCCACTGGGTGAGCGTGTCTGTGGGTCAGTGACAGGACCAGGGACAGGAACAGGGGCCTCATGTACGAAGGCTTGCGTGGATTTGTGCGTGGATTTTGGCGTACGCCAAAACCCCGAAAATGTCGTACGCACAAATAAATTCAGATGTATGAAAGTGTGCGTACGCATGGATCCGAGCGCGTTTCTTTTGTACATCCCGATCAACGTGGAACTGAGCGCACGTGCAGATGTGGCAAACTCCTCCCTGTCCACGCCCCCATTTAAATATGCAAATCTATGTAAATAGGCCCTGGACCTGAGATTCACCTCTATCCGATCAGATAAAACAAGCAAGTGTGGCACAGAGGAGTTGGACCTCTGACGTTACACGAAAGAAGAAGAAGGCACAGAGGATATTTATATATTATTGCCACTTACTTAAATGTGTTATTTTATATGTACGGACTTTATTTGGCATTTTTACAGACACCCCCCATTCAATTTTAATCATTATTATTATTATTATTATTATTATTATTATTAAGTATTAAAGGCACGAGACCACCCGCGGCTATATAAACTGTGGACCGGGACCAGTAAAGCCACTAAAGACCAGCCGACTCACTTGTCTTTTTGTTTAATTGATTCTTTCAGAATAACATCTTTTCTAAAATATGCCAACCCTTGAGTCAGCTTGCACTCTATGGGTGTAACACAAGCATGAACAAAGGAAAGAAAAGACATTTCACAGAGTCCGAGTTGGAGATTGTGGTGAATGACGTGGAGCCGCGGAGGGAGATTCTCTCTGGTCCCGTCAGCAGGGATCAATATGAAGAGGAAGGAGATGAGTGGGAGCGTGTGTGTGACCCGTGGGGTCCGAGCAGCGCACACACACAGGGGAAGAAGAAGTGGTCGGATCTGAAGGTGGAGGTGAAGCGGAGGAATATATTCTATGCGTCACTTTCATGCCGCACACTAGGAAGACCACTAGGTGGCGCTGTTTCTGAGCAAATTCCGTAACGCTATTAACTCCCGCATACTTCGCATACTTTGTCGCACATTCGAAATCGGCTGATGAGCCAATTGTCATCGTTTGCAAGTAAATCCTCGCGTTCCCTAAATACTCGCTCACGTCGGATTGCACCATTTGCAAGGTCCTCTAACAACGCTAACGCTGCCATCGGTAATACCATTTTCTTCATCACATTGCGCATGCGTTTATATCCACCCGTAAAATTGCAAACACGGTGGGTGTGTTAATTGTTCATAAGTGTGTCTCTGACGTGCACATCACTCCGATGACTAATTGTTGTTGACATTATTAACAGTTTCCCAGCGTCACCTATAAGTGTCGCCAAAGGAACAATAGCTGTAGAAACGTGCGTACGCCAGCCATGAAGTTGACGTGAGGCACCGCACATTTCCACGGTCATTTCACGTTTCATACATCTGAACGTGAGCGTGGAACGCCATTTTTTTTTTGCGTACGCCACGTTTTTGTGCGTACGCAACTTTCGTACATGAGGCCCCAGGTCTGGTGACCCGGACTCACCTGTCTCACAAGGAAGGACTAGGTCTATTACCTGTCATGAATCACCTGTCATGTGATTCCTAATAACAATACTACATTGTTATTCGTTATTGAAGAATTATTTTAGTAGAATCAAGTTTGAACAGACAAAATGTGTCGCGTTTACACTACTACTACTACTGCTACTACTAGGCTACTACTACTACTACTATTACTACTATATACTACTACTAATACTATTACTACTACTACTACTACTACTACAATATACTACTACTATTACTATTACTACTAGGCTACTACTACTACTACTACTATTACTACTAGTACTATTACTATTACTACTAACACTACTAATATTACTATTACTACTACTACTACTATTACTATTACTACTACTACTACTACTACTACTACTACTACTATATACTACTCCTACTACTACTACTGCTAGTAATACTACTACTACTACTACTGCTATATACTACTACTACTATTTATTTATTTATTTGTCAGGGACAATGCAGAAAACATTGTAACAGATTACAATAACATGGAAGGCTAATTCGCGACCCCTAGCTCCATACAGTAACACAATAGGATAGGTGTGAAAATATGGCTTGCATGAACAGTTGAGCTGCCTTGAGAGGTATGTAGTGTCTTTCTTATCATTCTAAAAAGTTCAGATTTGTCTTTACAGTCTTGCATAGCTTTTTAACATGTTTATCAAATTTGAGTTTGGAGTCTAGAATGACACTTTTTTTTTATTGCTGCTGCTGGCGCTACAGCAGAGATAGAAGGTGCTATCCTGAGGGGAGGACATGGGGAAATTCCTCTAGGGAAGCCCTGCTGCTATTTATAGCCATGCTGCTGGAAGCTATGTGAGCTCAGTGCTTAAAGTAGCATGATGCTGTAGTTGCGCCTGATGAGGCAACTAGCACTGCTGAGCAGCTGTTGAGGAGCGCTGCTAGCGTCTCGTGGAGAGACGTTCCCACGCCCGCTACTGCTCTGGGCTGACTTATGATCCCAGATAGGCACAATTATTCATCCATTTTGGAGAACTTCTTTTATTGCACTTTGTAAATCGACAGAAAACTGCCTTAACAATAATAATGTATTTTATAAACGTATACCTAAATAAAGTCAAATGTACAAATCTTTGAATCAAAATAGGACTTTCTTCACAAGAATTCAGTCTTCTTTAGGCTACATAGGCATATACATACAAAAAAGAAGAATGCCACCAAATGGCACCAAATAAAAAGGATTTATCCCTAAATAGAAGGTCAGTTACATTACACCTGCAGGTTTTTTGCAGGAAAAACCAGCCTATTAACATGATCTGATTTAAATGTTATGTTCCTGCACTAGAGGTGTTGTAAAGCAGAGACGGAAATAGTTTATCACAGCACGCGCTCCGAACAAACACCTGTGATTGGTCAGACAAATTAACCCATGAATAACCTGGATTTAATCCACCAGAAGCTTTTTATATAAACTGTGTCTTTGTTCTGGAGTGGCGACATGATGTCTGTAAATGCACAAATGCAGAAAAAAAAAAAAAATAATAATAAAAAAATATATATATATATATTACGACGGAGTATTAGGGCCACATTAAGAATTTTTTTTTTCATTAAATTACGAGAATAAAGTCGTAAATATTTAAATAATTACGAGAATAAAGTCGTAAATATTTAATTAATTACGAGAATAAAGTCGTAAACATTGATTAAATTACGAGAATAAAGTTGTAAATATTCAATTAATTACGAGAATAAAGTCGTAAATATTGAATTAATTATGAGCTTTTAGACCTAAAATGTTAGGACACTATAGCCCCAGGTTGAATTTGCCCGGAATTGTCATTTAAGGGCTTCACTGCTTGGCTTCCGGCTGAGCTATGGACATATGTCTGCTTGTAAAGGCTGCATATCTCGTTTCATTAAAAAAAAGAATTACGTTGCTATCATTTTCCATACCGGAGATAGACGCGAAAGAGTACAGCAATACCCCGACTTCTTAAACAACATGTAACAGACGTTAACTTGTAGGCTACCTTAAACCTGGGTTTGCTCAGTGAGCACAACCGTATAATAAATGTTTAACGTGTAGCCTATAGTGTAGCCATAATCAGGGGCGGATGGTGTATAGGGGCGACGCACTACCAACTGGGAGAAAGAGGATTTTTTTTCTAACAAATTCTATCACAGCAAAAGTAGTTTTCAGTGTTCTAGACATATTATCTGTCAATGTCCAATCAGAATCGTCAGATTCAAGTCGCGTTACAAATGGTCCCGCCTCTCTAGGCGAATTCATTGACGTGGAAAATCACCCAAGCATTCTTCCATTGACTCTCATGTTAAAAAAAAATTTCGGAAAATGACCCTTCAATGCATTTTCAATTAGGATTTGGGACTCGCCCTAACGCACTTGCGTCATACGTGACTGAGCAAAGAGAGCGAGGAGATATCTTCGATCAAGTCACCTGCTACTTTCAAGATGGCTGCTAAATCGCGCACCTCCCCCCCCCCCCCCGTCAACAATCGCGCACCCCCCCCCCCCCCCCCTGCCTGGAGCCCCCAAATAGCTAAGATCGCCACTGTGTTCACATCAGAAGCGAATTAAGCTGCCAAATCACCGGAAGTCATTCACTTTCTATGGGCAAGAGCGACCAAAGCGACACAAGCGACAAACGCTACCAGCGGCAAAAGTTGTGTGACCAGAGCGACCAATCGGAATGTAGACGCTCTTCCCTTGCGTGGATCCCAGGGAACACCGGCACTTTGGTTCCTACTGTACTTTTTTGGTTCCTACTGTACATTCAAAATGACGACTGAAAAGTTAATCACGGCTGTGGCTGGGCACCCGGTGTTGTACGATCCAAGCGGGAGTATTTATAAAAATATAGCTGCATGCAGCGATGGGGGGGCCTAGCAGAATAGCAGCCAAGCAGGCAAGCTAATGCCAGCTCAGGAAGGTGTCATGAGTCCATATACCAAGTTTTGTGTCGATACATCAATGCATCACAGAGATATTGGGCCACTTCCTGTTTGGCAACTTCGCCGCTGAGTTTGATTGGCTGTTACGGCAAAACAGTTTGAAGTTCAGACATGAAATTGACCATCAACCAGGCATGGTCTGAAAACCATATCCACCAAGTTTCGTGTAAATCAGTCAAAGTATGTGCCCTCTGTACTTATACGCATATTTTTAACAAAAATCAAAATGCCACCAGATTTGTATGCAAACGCACACAGGCCTTTAGCAAATGTACTGGGATGTCTGAGAGTATCAGTCAACACTGGAAATAAGGACAAAGTCCAAAGCAATATGAAGATATGAGCAAAAATGCATTTTTGCTAATTATAGCGCCCCCCAAAGGTCAAAGGTCACCAAAATTATTGGGCCTCTCAAAGAAGGGGTCATGAGTCTGTGTTAGAAGTTTGAAGTCAAAACATCAAACAGTTGCCAAGATATGGCCTCACTTCCTGTTTGGCGGTGTCGCCGCTGAGTTTGATTGGCTGCTGCGGGCAAACAGAAGAGAAATAGAAAAATCCATCCAATAACTTTTGTGCGGATTGGTCTGAAGATAGTCTGTGTTGATTTTCATGAGAATCATTGAAAAATTGCGACCGCTGAAACTTTTTTTTCACTTTCGACAAAATCAAAGATGGCGGAAAATCTATTATGAGGCATTATGACGTTGAACTCGGCTTGGCCCAAGGATTCCAATGATACCTTGTTTGTGAATATTGGATGAATGGGTCAAAAGTTATAAACATGAATGCATGTCCAACTTTGACCTGTTGGTGGCGCTAGAGCTCATGGGCTAGCGACCTCAAATTTGCTGTGAGGGCTTATGGGACTGTCCTGAATCAGTGTGCCAAATTTCACAACTTCTCACCATGGGGTTCTATGGGCTGCCATAGACTCCCATGGCAGGATAATAATAATAATAGGAAACAATACGAAAACAATGGGTGCTTCGCAGCTTTGCTGCTAGGCCCCCAAAAATATTTGCGATCTAGAACGTTCGTATTTAAGCGGGAATCATTTTAATTTGCTCTCCATACCACCAATCTAACCAATCGTGTGTAGTCATGTGTGGTATATTCTTCTCAGCTGCCAGAATGCTGGTCTGTGGATGATGAAATGATGGAGGTCCACTCCCAAAAGTGTCTGAGTAAATAACTTTTTATTTAACAGAGAACACAAGCGGGAAGTCATTCAATGCATTGAATTGTCCGAAACCTCTCGAACCAGCCCAATGGGGTCCGAATCTGAACTGATCTCTTTAATACACACACTTCTTACAAAGTCAGCTATGCCTTAATTGGCTTGCTTCTGAAGACCGAAACTATACTCCCAGTTAGCAGATAACGTTTTAGATTTACGATCAAAGACAAACTCTCACAATCACGTATGTAAGCCTTTCCAAGGCCATGGGAAAGAGCTTCATGGTACACTGTTGGCACTTAGGGTTATCTGTATGTCTCTATCTGTTGTGGAAGAACACATCTGTGTTCTTCTCCTAAAACAGAAACATTCATGTAAAGGATGAGTGAATATGATGAATAAAAGAAATAAGGAGAACAACCTGTAAATGTATAACAGAAAATACACTACACATGCTTTAAACACAACAAGTTTTTGAAATCGTCACATACACACAGTGGCGACTGGTCATTAGGGGCAGGTGGGGCTCTGCCCCACCTACTCTCACAAGAAAAAATAAAAAATAAAAATGATATATAATTTAAAAAAAATATATATATATATATATTTCAAAAAAATCTCCCCAGAAAGTACTGTAAAATAATAAGTTTGGCGCTTTTAGTTCATTTTTAGTCGACCCTAGCTTGCTTCTTCAGACTGAGTTCGTCTGGAGGGGCAGGAAGTGGCTCTTGCCCCACCAGCCTAATAGTAGTGTGTATTGGACTTGAAAGATTGAAATGCGCATGCTCAGAATGTTCTCCGTTGAAGTGGACGGAGAAAAAAAAATTCTTATGGTAGGGCTATCCCCACCGGGACTGCTATGGACATATATGGTTCGTTCCGCTACAGCGTAATTTCATTGTTCGCAGCTATTGGCTGCAGTGTGCGGCGCGCGTGATGAGTCATGACTCGAGTGACTTCGTCCTCACGTGTGCGCCGTGTGAGAAGTTGCTAACAAGCATGTCGGAGGTACGCAAACGAACACGAGTCGACAACATGAATGAGGTAGATCATCTATTGGAGCACAGATTTGAGACCCTTAGTCTGGAGGAAAAATGAGAGGTAAAACGCCTCGGTCCCCACCATCCAATGGATATCGCCATCGGCATTAGCCAAACCGCTGGCAAAAACAACCGTGCTTTTAATGTGGAGTGGTTTGCCAAAAAGAAATGGCTAACGGCTAGCATTCAGAAGAAGGCGCTCTTCTGCTTTCCTTGTTTGCTGTTTGGTGGCAGTGGTGGAGACGTTACTTGGTCGAGGACGGGATACAAGGATTTAAAACACCTCTCTGAAAGGATAACCAAACATGAGAGCAGCAATAGTCATCTGGATAATGCTGTGAAATTGGGTCTGTTTGGACGGGTGAACGTCGCTGTCCAGATTGACGGTGCTGCTTACCGGCGCGGCATTGATGAGCAGCATAACAGGCAAGTGGAGGAAAACAGGTATGTACTCGGTCGGATCATCACTTGTATTAAACTGTATGGGAAATGTGAGACAGCACTGCGGGGTCACGACGAGTCGGCGGTCTGAATCCGGGGATATTCCGGTGTATTTTTTAGAGGATGTGTGAGGGCGATGCTAGGCTTCAGCGGCACTATGACGCTCAGCCCGTATTCAAAGGGACATCACCATACAGGACCAACTGTTAGACTGCATGTATGAAGTGGACAGGGACAGCCGAACAAGTGGACGAGACATCATTTCAGACATCCCAAGTCTCCCGGAAGTTCCGGGAGTCTCCCGCAAATCAATAGCGTCTCCCTGATGCAAGCAAATCATGTACAATCTCCCGGAAATCCCCCCCCCCCCGCCCCGCCACCGTCGATCGTCGGTCCGGGGTGTGTTGTGATTGCGCGCCCCTCCTCCCCGCGAAGACAATCGCGCACCCCCCCCGTTGACAATCGCGCAACACCCCCCCCCCCCCCCCGTCGACAGGGCCGGACTAACGCACAGGCTAGATATGGCTGCAGCCTAGGGGCCCCTCCGCTAGCCCCGCGATCTGCTCCGAAAAATCTCCGATAGCACCCCCCCCCCCCCCCCCCCCCGCTCAACAAAAATCTCCGCTAGCACCCCCCCCCCCTCCCGCCCCCGTTGGGGGCTCCCGGAAATGAGTTTTTGCAACTTGGGAACCCTGTCATTTGTTGCTGTATAGGCCGACGAGACAACGGATGTCTCCTGTAAATCACAGATGGTGGTTGTGCTGCGATACCTTCTGCCATTTAACACTGACAGTTAAGCGTTGTTCTTGTCAATTTTGTGTCTGTTTATGTTTGTCCCGTCTTATATGTCCCCACTCCTGGCCTGCACCTTGTCGTGGTGAGTGGGCTTTAAACCAAGACAGGCCATTCTGAATCTTTTCTTTCACAGCTGTTATCTTTGATTTCTCCTCCAGGACACTGCCTAGGCCTGGTTACATGCCGCTATTCCGACATGCCGCTACTTAGACATTGACGTCTAGTGGTCGGAGTGGCGGCATTAATATTATTTTCCAAGCGTCCCACTACTGCGACAATTTTTTTTCCCCATTGTCTGAGTAGCGGCACTTTACTTTTTTTCAAACGTCCTGCCATTCCGACATGAGGCCATTAATATTTGTCATTATCATTGTACTTTAAATTAATTAATTAATGTGATTATACCCATATGTTCTGGACTTAGCATACACGCAGCTTATGCATGGGTGTGACAAATACATGGGAAAACAATTTCTAAAAAGAGCCAATCATCCAACTTCGAGGCTGCCCCTAGTTGGTAATATATAGGACTAGCCTATCCATATCAAATCCAAAAGCAACAATCTTCATAACAAAATCAGAGTATCCTTTTCAAAAAATATTATTTCGCCGTTCTTAAATTAGGCTTCCACAGCGCAAAAAAGGTAGGCCTACACCTTGAAACTTTGTTCAATCAACTTAAAGTCTGATTAAACTTCATTCAAAGGCAGTCCATAATTCTAATTAAATTGATTTCTAACGAACAAGTCCAAATTTCAGGTCCTAGAGCTTTATTCGTGCTTCTTCTTATATATTTTTAAGTAGACTGCTGGCCTGCACGCACATAGTTTGTTTGATGCATGGAGTTTCAACCTTTTCCCCCTGAGAGCTGAATAAAAATGAGGAGAGCTCCCTGTCTTTTACATAATGTGTAGGCCTAACATTTATTCACATGGCCGGTTCAAAATCACCTAGTTTTTGACTGAAATGTGTGCCGATATCAATTATTGTGAAAAACATTGTTTGGAGTAGAGGTCTGCACTCGCGATGCAAATGGAAGCTCATTGCGGGTGCGGGCGGGATGATAGAGGTAGGCCTACATTTATTCTATATTAATAACTATTATTATTATTCTATTGCACTTTCTATGAAAAGTAGGCCTAATTGTCGTAATAGCGGTACCAAAAAAGATCGGATGCGGGCGGGATGATAGAGGTAGGCCTACATTTATTCTATATTAATAACTATTAATATTATTCTATTGCACTTTCTATGAAAAGTAGGCCTAATTGTCATATTAATAACTATTATTATTATTCTATTGCACTTTCTATGAAAAGTAGGCCTAATTGTCGTAATAGCGGTACCAAATTGTAGTAGGCCTAATTGTCGTAATAGCGGTACCAAATTGTCGTAATAGCGGTACCAAAAAAGATCGGATTAGGGGCATGTCTAAATAGAGGCATGTCGTAATGACGGGATGTCGTAATGGAGGGTTGTCGTAATAACGGGCTGTCGTAATAAAGGGCGGACCCCCCTAGGGCCTATGGGAGGTCTCCATGGTAACATGATATTGGGTTCTTATAGTGGCTCTTACAGCTGTTTGCACTAGTGTCATTTTAGGTTTGCGGAAGCTTAGTTTAAAGTTTAAAAACCTTTTAAAAACTATACTTTCATTATTGCAATGTCAGCAATAAAAGATTAAAAGCTGCACTAATGTACTTTATTAATTACATATATATGATACATGGATAACAGTCACTTAGTTCAAAAACCAAAAGCCCAGCATACTGAATAGTGTTGAAGTATATTTTTTATTTGTAATGGTTGTGACAGCCCCAGTACCTGCCTGCTGTCCTGGTTATCTTTCCACAGTTCCTTGTGGGTGGAGCTGAGGGCTGAATAGAGAATGGGACACACCAAGCCAGGGCTACAAACAGCATGGTGGGACACTGACACGTAAGTAAGACCAATGAAGAAAGCTCAATCTCTATTTTGAAATACTTTAGCTTTTTTATGAAAATTACCAATTTTATTTGTAATATATTAGGGCTGTAATTTTTTCCAAAAATGAATTTCAAACAAATTTAAAATGCCACGTAATTTGTTTGAATATATTCTAATACCCCCTCCACATTAGCTTGGTTTACTGATAGGTTTAGATGCTGTTTAGCGTATTACTGCCTTCCACAGGTCAGATGTTGAACTAGATTTTTACATACAGTCCTGTGTTGTGCAGGATAGCCGGGAACAGGCGGAGTCAACCTCTACAAAGATCACCACGACTGTGAAAACAAACGGGTGACGTCACGGACACTGGTACGTCATTTAAAAAAATTTAAAATTAGCCTAGCCCCACCTGTTTTTTACATGTAGAAACGCCACTGCATACACAAGGGACATTCCAGAATTGGAGGACATTTTCTGTCCCACCCATGAAATTTCAAATAATCCATGCACAAATTACTAAAACATGGACTTGTTGTGTAAATTATACTTGTCCTGAGACAAAATGTAAATATAGTTGTAGAAAAAGTGGTTCCAAAATATTATTTAAAATACCAAATAGCTCTCGAGCACCCCCTAAAATTGCATTTTTCTCTTGTCCTACCTTCTTGATGACCAACTTGCATGTCAAATGTAACAGTTAAAATAAGTTTTAAATCTTTTTTTGGTATGATTTTGTTGATATATGTCTTTTGTAATTGTTAAAGTAATTTGTTTAATCATCAACATATTTTAAATAATAGTAATTATGCACTGAAGTTGTGTCCCACAACATGCGCGCAACCCTGTTACCGAAACCAATTTAGCCTGACAGTGGAAGAGAAAAAACAGTGAGTCACATGACACAGAGGAAATGACATCATTACACCATTTGCTAGCACCATGGGTAGACCAAAGGTACGTCCTTTCTTCTATTTTTAATATTTTTCCAATCTTTTCAGCCTTGATTGAGTGTGTCACTCTGACCAACGCAACCCTGTTAATCATATTATCAAAATAAGACAGACTAATTTCAAGTTTTCTTTCTTTATTTATATAACTAAGTTTGTCCTTGACCTTGACAGTAACATCACATTCCACAGCTAGCATCTATTCCTGAGAAAAAGCTAACATTAGCATTGATTTGCAACCCTGTTACTTGCAATTCTGTTACTGTAATTAGAGTAACAGGGTTGCACTACAGTAACAGGGTTGCATCTCCTTCAGTTCACTCAGAAGGGACAATCTATTATCTATAGTAAAATTAAATGTGTATGTATAATTTAGCATGATGTACATGTTTTAAATGTATTACCATATTTTCCAGAATATAAATTGCCATTTTTTTTCTTTTATTGCCACCAGGTAGCCTAAGCATGTTCAAGTTGCAACAACTACCTGGATGGGATTATTAACTCAAAATGAACTTGACTGTGTTTAAATCATATTCAGATAATTTTAAATAGGTAGGACATTTTTTAAATTTTAAATTGATTTCTACAGAGTTCTTGCACACCATTGAGCGCTGCTGAAAAGCAGAGGCGCTACCGTGCCAGGGGTGATGCTGATGAACAGAGGAGACAGCAGTACTTAGATAAAGTGAAAGCGAAGTGGAGGAAAGATGTAGAAACAGGGAAGAAGAAAAAGCAAAAAGATCGCAGTGTGAGAGCGCAGCGTGCCCAGCGAAAAAGGTGGAAAGAGGCTCATAAGAGGAGTAATGCCAGGAAAAAGGTACTTGAAGTATTAAACACCCCTCCAGTCAGCCCTGATCCTCCAGCCAGGCCAGAAATTCGAGTCAGACCAGAATCTCCAGTCATGCCAGAATATCCAATCAGCTCTCAACCTGGGACTTCAAGGTCAGGACATAAGTTTAGGTTATTGAGGAATGCAAGTGAGTGTAAGCACAGATCATAAGGATATGTAAAGAAAGGTAAAGGAACTGTATCTGTACAATGACAGTGAAATAGGCATCACTTTTACTTGATAGGTATAATCCTTAATTATTAGTCAAAAGATATCCATTTTCGATAATGAAACAGTATTGTAGCTATCAGTATGATGTTTGCTATGACTATCGAGTACCACTGCATGCACCATGTATTGCTAGTACTTACTACATATGTATCTATTAATTACTGGGTAACTACCCTCAAATAAGTTGCTACTGTGAAATCAATAATGAAAGTATTTATATGGTTACAGTTAATGGCTGGCGATGTCTATTTTGCTGCAGATGAAATGGAGGAGGGCTGCCAAAGCAAAATTAAACAGGGAGTTGCAGAAACTACAGGATCAGTTGAGTAAAGTCGAAAAACGAGCAGAAAAATACAGAAAGCGGCTCCAACGATCAAAAAAGGACCATCCATCTCCAAGATCCAAAGTCAACAAGTTGTTTCTGAAAATCTCGGGCACATCCCTAAGGAGAACCCTGTTGTTCCATACAGGAAGTACGTACCAAGTACGCACATTCAAAGAGAGAGAGTGACAGACAAGTCATTGCAGGAATAGTCACCAGCAAAATCCTGAAGAAGTACAGGCTGCAGAGATTGGCAGAAGAGGTTTTTGGATTTTCAAGGAGGAGGTGGACAAAACTGGCAAATGAAAATGTCTGCAGGTACCAGAGGAAGAAGCATGAGGGGATTGCTGCCACGCTGAGATCAATGGTGAGATTGTTCTTTTCACGTGATGATGTCAGCAGGATCACAACTGGAAAAAAGCAAATGGTGACAAAAGAAAAGAAGAAAATGCAGAAATGATTACTGGTGGATTCAATGAAGAACCTCCATTTGAAGTTCCTGGCTGAGCAGACCAACCTCCGTCTATCATACTCACTGCTCTGCACACTTCGCCCCTACTGGGTTGTGCATCCAACATTGGCAGATCGTGAAACATGCATGTGCAAACAACATGAAAATCTAGGCTTTATTGCCAAAAAGCTTCACCAGATGCACATCATCGACACATCCAATTTGGAGAGCCTGACACAAGCCATCACGTGTGACTAGGGATATGAAAAGGCCACGAATGTCAATCGTACGTTTTTTCATGTAATACCGTGTCACGGTATAGCTGCGAGATTGCATGGTAAATGCACGTGTCATTGTGGGGAGTCTGGTGAGCGACATTGTCGTTAAAACGTTGCACTCAACTTAACACTGTATGCCCAGGCAGCCCACTAGGGTGGCCATTCGTCCGGCTTTAGGCCGGACTGTCCAGTTTTTCAATGCCCTGTCTGGCGTCCGGCGCAGCATCAAGCCGGACGCCTCCTTTTTGAGACACCGCCTGTCCTGTCCTGTCCTCCTTTTTGAGACACCGCCGCCGGTCATAGAGAACGACTCGAGACTCGCGAATCAGCGTCGCGAATCAGCAGCGCGTCAGCGACTCAGCGAACGAGACGAACGAGTCGAACGAGAGCGGCGAATGACGTCAGTTCGTTCACTTTAAAGAGTTGTTTGTTCGAACTGATTCGTTCGCGAACGAGCCACCACTAGCTGCGATGATAGCTCAGTTCACAACGACAAAACACACAGATCACTTTGGTCTTGTCAATGGAACCATTTTTTTTTAAAGTAAACTTTCCATTCAGAATATTATTGGCATCCATTTCGGCGTCTTGCGCTCGCCATCCACTCAAAACGTAACGTCTACTACTCTTAAACAAGTGTGTGCAGCGTGCATGTTGTTTTTTATTTCCGCTCTAGCTAGATCCGGTGTGGTGTTGTAGTTTTTGACGGAATGAGGGCTGTGTGAGTGCGCGTGCGTGCGTGTGTGTGTGTGTGCGTGAGCGAGCCTGGGTTGAGCGCGAGGAACATTAGGAGAGAGTTACGGCTAACTTTATGTTGGAGTTGTTTTGGCGTGGTTACGGCCGACAGTAACCTGTTCTGTTGCAACAATAAATGTTGTTTGCTGAACAACACTGCGTCGTCTTTACCGTCCTGGCGGACGCTACATTATGTTTATGAATGGCAGTGGCATGGCCACCCTACTCACTGTACCTTGCACATGAATATATGAACCTGTGTATTATTTCAATATCTTAGTATTGAATGCACAATAACAAGGTAAATTTATACATGGCACTATCAGACCTGTTTAATATAAAACACAATTGTACACAATATATATAAGTAGGGGGTCCCCGCTCCATCTCTCTATCAGTTTGGGGGTCCTTGGCCTGGAAAACGTTGAAGACCCCTGCACCAGAGCTATAGAGAAAACAGAGTTACGACACTTCCATTGACTCCCGTGGTAAAAAATGGCGGACGACACTTCCGGGTTATGGAGACGCCAATAGTTCCAAACAAGGGACGGAGCTCCGTTGATTTCAATTGCTCGTCAAGAACAATTACTGGTAAGTTGATGAAACAACAGCATTTTAAACGTTTTTTTTACATTTTCAAGCATTAGCTATCAGAGGTATACTCTTAGACATCGTTATTTTTACATTTGGTTTGCATGAAATGTCGATGTTGATGTTAAAAATGTAAAGTTAGGTCAGTTAGGTCCCTAAATGGATTTAGGTCCCTAAATGGATTTAGGGACCTAACTGAAAGCTTACTGAGGCTAACATGAGGTAATTAACGTGATCATTTCACTAAAGTCCTTTAACCTTTTGTTGTCAGGTGACATTATGTAAAGTTGTTTTGATTGTTAGGTTTTAAAACATTTCCAAAATACTACCACTAATGCTAATACTAAAATGCTACTGCTATTACTGCTACTATTACTTAAATGCTAGCTGTTTTACTTCTGCTGCTACTATAACTATTACTATAATAATAATAATAATAATAATAATAATAATGCATTTTATTTATTTTATTCTGAACCGAGAGAGGGCAGTCACAACGTGGCGGGACGATATAAGGTCAAACCAGTGGTCCATCTTCTCCAGGAACCATGATGTGGTGAGGTTTGATTCAGGACGCTGCTCCTCCTCTACCAGGTACTTTAAGGCAGCACTTGTCGACTTACTGAAGATGTGCATGGCTGAGCTAACTTTCATCTTTTCGAAGTGGTTAGGCTCCAAGATGGCCCTGGAGAGGTTGGGAGCCAGCTTTAGTGCCATACCCTCTTGGTAGGACACCAGATCCTGTAAGGGACCAACAGACACCACACTGGACAGTAGGTGCTCTTTGTTCACCACATCTTGTGGAACGGTGATGGTCTGACCACGGACAAGGGTGCTCTTCATGTTACATTACCAGATGTGGGACATCTGCCATGAAATAGAGCCGCCGGTGTGGCTCTATGGGATGTGGAGTCCAGGGTTTATCACACGTCACCCCAAAAGCTCGCCACATTGCTGTATTGGGGCTCCCCATGTCACTTGTGACGTTAATGACATGAAGCCCTACAGATGCTGCTGCCTCCACTATAGCAATGATGATGGGCTGGTAGACGGCATCATTGGTGGAATTACTGCTGTAGTGGTATGCCACAACTTGCTTCCACCTTGTTGTTAATAATGTATAATGTATAGTGTCAATAGTGTACAGTCGATAATGTCTACTTCAACTGTCTGTAATGTTTACCTTTATTTTTGGGATTTACATTAACATTGCTACTATTCATAATACTGTACATAGATATGTTTTCTGTATTTATTGTATGCAGTTTTTAATTATTTTCTCGTATCTTAATGTGTCATCTATTTTTTTTTTGTTTCTACTACTCTCCTGTACTTTCTGCTGCCACATTTCCTTTTCTGGGATTGATAAAGTCTCATGCCAATTCCTCAGCTATTGTCCCTGTCAGACACCGATGTCCTGCTTCACTGACCTAACTATGATAAACATATAGCAACTAACTAACCATGTTTCACACCACGTGACTGCCCTTGCAGGCGGGTAAATTCAGCCTCATTCCAACCATCAACAACTCAGTGACTGCGATGGGGTCCATAGGGATCGTGAGTATTTGGAATTTATGATTTAATAATAATAATAATAATAATAACAACTACTATAATTACTCCAGCCAGCATGAAGACACAAGTGTGAGTTGCTCTGCCATTTTAAGATGGAGCCATGTATCAGGGGTCCGTTTCACAAAGCAGGTTTAGTGAAAACTCTGGGTTTATTAACCCTGAAATGAGGGAAACGCTGAGTTTTCCGTTTCACAAAGGGAGGTAACTCAAACCAGAGAAAGAGGGGTAACTCTAGCCTGTTTCACAGAGAGAGATAACTTACGCTCTCGGTCAGTTACCGTAGTAACAGACTCTATGAAACTAACCTGGTCGGGACCAGGTTTTACTCAATGAACATCGAGTTTCAATCTGTCTCCGCCCTCTTTCAGCCACACACGCCATTTGATTTCCTCATTCATTCAGTCAGCAGGCGAGTTTTGGCGTAGCCGTCTGTCAAAAATCATTTAAAAAATCAGAGTCAGTAGGCTATTTCAGAAGTCCATTAGGCACAGTAGGAGGCGACTTTTTTCACGAACATGGCATGTCCTTTTGACCAGCGCTCGAAGTGGAAAACAATAAGTGCCGGTACTCCCTTATTCACATATAAGCGACGGGGTGTGTGTGTGTGTGTGTGTGTGTGTGTGTGGGGGGGGGGGGTGCGCACGATATTAACCCACCCCGGACCTATGACCGATGGGGGGGGGGGGGGACGCGATCGTAACCCACCGCGGACCTACGACCGACGGGGGGGGGCGCCACTCCGGTAGATCCGCCCCTGGTTAGGGCAAAGTACAGTACCGGCAGCCTGTGACAAGTGCCGGTACGCAAGAAAAAGTGCCGGTACGCTAAAGGGTAAAATGTGCCTGTGAGTACCGGCCCACTTCGAGCACTGCTTTTGACAACGATCCCGTGGATGACGGTGCAGCATTACTGCGCAGAGAATTAAATATTCGTCGGGAGTATGGAGTCAGAATAGTGTCATCATTCAAACCTGAAAAAAAAGGTTTCAAAGGCTTGTAAGTCTGTGTTTGAAAACTCAACACCTTGTAAAAAAGGTTTTGCACCACTGAAAAAAGAGATTATAGCCTGAAAAAAAAAAGTCAAACATCTGCAAACATGATTTTGTGTTCTATTTTATCTTCTTCATCATTTTAACCAACACATTTTCAAAGCTAAAATGTTTTCACAAACACATTTTCAAAGTTTAAAAATGTTCACCAGCGCATTTGCAGAGTTTCAAATCTGACACTGTTCTAACAGTGTATTACTTTGTTTCCCGGTTTCGAAACCTTGTAAATGGGATTCTGCAAACAGCTGTTCAAACATTGAGAAATACGTTTTGAAAGGTTGAATATTTATTTTTAAAAACTTGTAAAGGTGTAAATTTACACCATTGCAATGTATTTTTTCAGAACTTAATTTTCAGCACTGACTTTTCAGAGATTTGACCACACGGGCGCAAGCTTGCGAGTCACGTGATTATTGACACTGTTCTGACGCCGTTCGTTTTGAAACTCCTTTAGCGTCAAAGCTCTGAAAACGTGGTTCTGAAAAAAAGGAAAAAAAAACCTTCCTGGGGGCGGGACCATCTTGCTCTAAACCTATTGGTTGCTCTCTGCTGAGGCACAGTCCAATCACATGCGCCGTTGACCGGGCTGTGCGGGATTGACAGTGCTCTGCCGATGACTAACAAGCGACTTGCGTGGTTGATTTTGTTGTCTATTTTCTGGAACCATGGCTGGTAGACAGGCGAGCAATTTTATTCTGTATTGTTTGCGTTCTAACCACCCGCGAGCCTCCTGCGGCTCGCCAAGCTGTAATTTGCAACACGTTCTCATCGCAACTCGTAATATACCGACGGTTTGTCACGCCCCTAGACGTGATACTGACGCAAAATGTACCCTCCCGCGTCTGTGTGAAACGATCTGTGTGAAACAATCTCATAAACCCGTTCGCGGTGGTAAGAGACGAGCAGAGTCTACAGCGTCCGCTCGCAGAACAGAGTCTACAGCGTCCGCAGTCTACTGTGAAACAATTCACTCCATAAAGGATTATGGTTAGGGTTATGGTTAGCGTAATCTATCACCGTGACCGGGGTATTATTGGAGTGAATGGACTCTGTAGACTCTGCTGGTCTCTTACCACCGCGAACGGGTTTATGAGAACCCCCAGATCGTTTCACGATCTGGTAGAGTCTTTGCCAGCTTCAAAGCAATGAATAACCTACATCAGCGGGTGCTGTGTATGGATCACAAGTTCCGAGTATGTTTATCTTCTCTTCATATCTAATTTTAACATTTTGTGACAAATGGTCTAAATAGTTGATTTATTTAAGTATCGGAAATCTGCAAGGCTGCAATTCCCCTGGTTGGCCGTTGTTCGTCGCCATTTTGCCAGCGTTTGTTGCCCTCCAGGTATCCATGGTAGTCACGTGACCGCAAAGTATGACTATTATTTATGCCATGCGAGCCACAAATTAGTCTACAGCGTCCATTCACTCCAATAATAACCCGGTCACGGTGATAGATTACGCTAACCATAACCCTAACCATAATCCTTTATGGAGTGAATTGTTTCACAGTAGACTGCGGACGCTGTAGACTCTGTTCTGCGAGCGGACGCTGTAGACTCTGCTCGTCTCTTACCACCGCGAACGGGTTTATGAGATTGTTTCACACAGATCGTTTCACACAGACGCGGGAGGGTACATTTTGCGTCAGTATCACGTCTAGGGGCGTGACAAACCGTCGGTATATTACGAGTTGCGATGAGAACGTGTTGCAAATTACAGCTTGGCGAGCCGCAGGAGGCTCGCGGGTGGTTAGAACGCAAACAATACAGAATAAAATTGCTCGCCTGTCTACCAGCCATGGTTCCAGAAAATAGACAACAAAATCAACCACGCAAGTCGCTTGTTAGTCATCGGCAGAGCACTGTCAATCCCGCACAGCCCGGTCAACGGCGCATGTGATTGGACTGTGCCTCAGCAGAGAGCAACCAATAGGTTTAGAGCAAGATGGTCCCGCCCCCAGGAAGGTTTTTTTTTCCTTTTTTTCAGAACCACGTTTTCAGAGCTTTGACGCTAAAGGAGTTTCAAAACGAACGGCGTCAGAACAGTGTCAATAATCACGTGACTCGCAAGCTTGCGCCCGTGTGGTCAAATCTCTGAAAAGTCAGTGCTGAAAATTAAGTTCTGAAAAAATACATTGCAATGGTGTAAATTTACACCTTTACAAGTTTTTAAAAATAGATATTCAACCTTTCAAAACGTATTTCTCAATGTTTGAACAGCTGTTTGCAGAATCCCATTTACAAGGTTTCAAAACCGGGAAACAAAGTAATACACTGTTAGAACAGTGTCAGATTTGAAACTCTGCAAATGCGCTGGTGAACATTTTTAAACTTTGAAAATGTGTTTGTGAAAACATTTTAGCTTTGAAAATGTGTTGGTGAAAATGATGAAGAAGATAAAATAGAACACAAAATCATGTTTGCAGATGTTTGACTTTTTTTTTTCAGGCTATAATCTCTTTTTTCAGTGGTGCAAAACCTTTTTTACAAGGTGTTGAGATTTCAAACACAGACTTACAAGCCTTTGAAACCTTTTTTTTCAGGTTTGAATGATGACACTATTCTGACTCCATATCGGGAGAGGGTTATCAGACCATAGATGTAGCCTTTCCAGACAATTATCATTTCCAGACAATTATCTTTTTCAGCGGTACCGTTTCACGTCACAGTCCATCATTTACATACACAACCTAATCCGTCCTTACATTTGCAGCATTACCAACCGTAGTCTCTCACATCCCAGCAGATATTGTGTGTTGCACTGCGTTTCTTTGCAAATGGATGTTTTTTGTACAATGTCAGAGATGCAGAGCACTTGAGCAAGGCAACTGTGTACAGTCAAATAGCCACTTAATATTTACTTTACAGTGTAAAACATGATCAAAATGATCATGCCGAGGTCTTATCTGTTTGAACAATGTGTATGTCATCTTAAGCTGCTGCCAAATGCGCTTCTCCCCCGCGGGATTGCACCTAAATGAAATAAATGAATAGTTACCATTCGAGCAGTTTTCCCCTGTAATATTATTGTGATTGCAAATGACTACATTTAAACTTACGCAGCAGTGTTGCACTTCTTTCTAAAAACGTGTTGAAACTCGCTATATGAGCGCATTAGGATTTCCAATTCGAGGTTGGTGAAAACGTAGACCTCCTCTTCCCCGTTGCCATGGTGACTCGTCGAATCGGGGCTCCATTGATGCTGGCTTTTTATAGTTGTGGTGCACGCGCTTAATCCTAGGTGGAACTCCTCTGAGTTGATCAAATTAACTCAAATCCACTGTTCTGGAACCGAAAACCCAGAGTTTTCTATTTCAGAGTAGATCAACTCAGCGTTTAGGATTAGACTCAGAGGTTGTTGAACCTGCTTTGCGAAACGGACCCCAGATCTATCAAACAACCACTAATTATGCTTGAATATGATCAGTCAAAATCTAACTCTACAAGCAACTATTCACACTTGCAATTCATGTTAGAGCTGATGGACTGGAATACGTATGACTGGTACAAAAGTTGTTAAATAAACAAGATTTCTATTAAAGAATTATTGAAACAAGAATGTGTGTGTGTGTGTGTAAGAAAAAATAGGAATAATAATAAATAATATACACAACATACAACAAAAGTTTATTTCAATTTTCAATCGGGACCAGAAAATAGGGGTGATTCGGTGGGGCAATGAGACCATCAAAAAGGCAATTCAAATTCGATTTACAGCAGGCACAACAGGATACAAAACCCTGCAAAAAAAATGCTCTGGCGCACCAGAGCATTTTTTTTCACCAAAACCGGCTCACAGGGCATTCATTAATACTAGAGACCACTGCAAAATTAACGAAAAAACGACAGAGTGAGACCTTTAAACAATATTTTAAAATATACTTTTTTCAGGTTCCTGAGTATTCGTAACAGGGTTGCACCAAGCATAGCACACAACAAATAAAACATCTCATAAAAAGTGTACCTTTGATGCCTGAGCTGGACGAATCCAATTATTTGATGGTTTATTACCTGTTTTTCTTAAATACATAACAGAAAATTAGAAAAAAAAAGGGTCAATTTTTCAAAAGTGTTGATGCCTAAATTGTCCTCCAATTCTGGAATGACCCACAAACTAATCGACAAGACGATGGATAAATCACAAGCAGTGGCGGATTGGCCGTGGGGACGATCGGGAGTTTTCCCGGTCGGCCGGCCGGCCTGCGAAGTCAGGTGGACCGGCCCACATTTAATGTGAGCGGCCGCGAGATGTGTGCAAGCCGGCCCTACACAGTATTCATTATTATTCCACTTCAAGGCTCTTCCCTCCGCGAAAATCTCCCAGACTATACTATTTCATTAAGTCAACGTCCAACCAATATTTATACCACTTGCTTACTCTCTATATCTCATTCATGGTTACCCTGCACAATGGGGGGTTGGGCTGGTGGTGGGCCGGTCAGATTTCTCCCGGTGGCTTTTAGTGATATATCTCTTGTCTTTTATCACTCCTGTCAATTTGTTTGACAGGAGTTAAAAGCATACGGCTCCTTTAAATGTGTCTGCAAAATCGAATTGTACGTCATGAGCTACTTGAGCAACAAAAGCGAACAGAAATATTTGCAGCGATACTTTATGAGCGACCAAAGCGTATTTGCAGCTTAATTTGCTTCTGATGTGAACACACAACACAGAAGAAATAAAATGGAAGATATTTTGGATTTTTATGTAAAAATCATCTTTATCAAAATGTTAAAAGCCAGATTGAAAACTGATGCTCTGTGGTGAGAGACCAGTTGAACTGAACAGTTTGGTGGTTTTTAAACTAAAAGTTTGACTTTGAAAATATTGTCATGAGAAAATAAAGTGGTTTTGAAAATTCAATAAAAATTCTCTCTCTCTCTCTGTCTGTCCCTACCTGTCTCTCTATATTTCTCTCTCTCTGTCTCTACTGTCATGGCGGACAAGCCGAGGCGCGGTGCGCCGGCTGCTACGAACCTATGGCGGCCTCGATCAAAACCGTTGACGGCAAAATAATTGTAGAGGACGAGCTTCTCAACTTCCTCGCGATTAAAATAAGGACTATGAGCCAAGACGAATTAGTCTTGCTTGCAGCAAACAACTTCGACTCTGAATGGATCGAGTCCTCGAGGAAAGTGCTGTTTGAACTATGCCCTGATACTAAGCAGTGTTATGTGGCCTTTAAAGGTAACTAAAAGGATGCCAACAACATCAAAAGTTGTCTCAAAATCCTTCATGAGTACGGGGAAAATATCCCGCGGTTCGTTTCACACTACCTGGATGAGCTACCGCCTATAACGTTCAACAGTATGGATGTATCTAACTTACTTTGCAAGATGGAGCGCCTGCATAGTGAGATTTGGAGAGACAGCTAGCTCAAATTGTGGCATCGGCAGCTCGCAGTGGCATTTCCGGTGGCAGGTTGAGATGCCGCGGCATCTTTCGCCGTATATGGCAGCTCGCAGTGGCATTTCCGGTGGCAGGTTGAGATGCCGCGGCATCTTTCGCCGTTTATGGCATTGGGTTGCCAGCAGTTCACCGTAAGATGCCACGGCATCTTATGCCGTTTATGTATGTATGTATATATATATATATATATATATATATATATATATATATATATATATATATATATATATATATATATATATATATATATATATATATATATGCCAGCAGTATGCCAGCAGTTCACCGTAAGATGCCACGGCATCTGTCTCTCGCTGGCATATATATATATATATATATATATATATATATATATATATATATATATATATATATATATATATATATATATATATATATATATAGTGGGCAGTGAATTTTATTTATTTATTTTATATGTTTACCGTAAGATGCCACGGCATCTGCCGCTGTTTGAGATGCCGCGGCATCTCAACCTGCCACCGGAAATGCCACTGCGAGCTGCCATAAACGGCGAAAGATGCCACGGCATCTGCCGCTGTTTGAGTGGGTTGCCAGCAGTTCACCGTAAGATGCCACGGCATCTTATGCCATATATATATATATATATATATATATATATATATATATATATATATATATATATATATAAAATTCACTGCCCACTATTAAAAAAAAAATATATATATATATATAGCCTATATATTTTTTATAGTGGCCAGTGAATTTTATTTATTTATTTTATATGTTTACCGTAAGATGCCACGGCATCTGCCGCTGTTTGAGTGGGTTGTTCACCGTAAGATGCCACGGCATCTGCCGCTGTTTGAGTGGGTTGTTCACCGTAAGATGCCACGGCATCTGCCGCTGTTTGAGTGGGTTGTTCACCGTAAGGTGCCACGGCATCTGCCGCTGTTTGAGTGGGTTGTTCACCGTAAGGTGCCACGGCATCTGCCGCTGTTTGAGTGGGTTGCCAGCGGTTCACCGTAAGGTGCCACGGCATCTTATGCCGTTTATGGGGTAGGCCTTATAACGGTGGCAATCAAGGGCTGTGTCCGAAATCACCCACTACTCGTATAGGCCTACTAGCAAACCATATACAACCAAACCAGTAATCTGTCGTATTTATAGTTTATAAATGTTAACACTTGGCAATATTAGACTTGGTAGCATTTTCATGACCCTATTTGTGCATTTTTTTTTTCAAGGTTTCTTTGATTATTACAATAGGACCTATTTGATTTATATTACAGTCTGTTATGTTGCAGTGCCGAGGAAAGAAATTGTTGGTAGCCTATGTTTTTTTTTAAATTTAAAATGCAATGTAAAATGACAAAATACTTTAATCACTCAATTAAAAGGCTGCAGTTTAAGTTGGGCATGATTTATAAAAAGATAAATCAGTTTGTTTTATTTTTCTTGAAGGTTATATTCTAGTCTACTCACTATGTTCATTGTTATGCACAAAAATACCAAAGCAAATCTCTTGTAGCCTTTGTGCAAACCTACTTTGCATTAAAGCTGATTCTGATTATTCTGTAGTAAGTGAACTTTGTACACATTTTACAAAAGATAGTCCCATTATTAATAATCACAAACTTTTTGTTTTATAAACTTTATTTTACTGTAAATTACTAACTTTCCAGCGGGAGGCTACTGCTTTGGTATTTCAACCTGTAAACATTTGGTGAGGTTTGCTGATGTCAGTATGCATCTGCTGTAGCCAGGCCTACTTGTGGATAATACTACTGAGTTTGTGAAGTGTTTAAAACATACTACATAAATATCCTCACAGAGAGTACAACACCAGTGAAGAGATTCATCAATCAGCCAGTGACTTATTTAACAGCACATGGGAATGGAAGCAACAGAATGAGTTTCTGAGCAAGCTGTGGCTTCGTGTTTCGCGTTCTTCTTGATGGATGCAGCTGGGGATGGGTGGGGGGGCGGGGGGATGGCGCGCGGCGGGGGGCCGCAGGTCGGATTCGCACCCTGGGCCACTGCAGCGGCAAGGACTCAGCCTTGGTACATGATTGGCCAGCTAACTGAGCTAACCGGGCGCCTCCCGTCTTTTGCGTTCTATATCCAATAGGTTCCTATATCCAATAGGCTACATCTAAAGTAAAATAATCTTTTCTTTCACCTGCTTTTCTGTAAGCATTCATATTAAAACGTGTCTATATACTGTATTGTTTATGCTGTCATTGTTTTCACCTGCAGTAACAGTAAAAGGCACATAAGCACAGACAGAAAACACAGGAGCATAAACATAAACTTCACTTTGCCTTATAATATTAATCATCTGAATACAGTTTGTTAAATTAAATTAAATTTAAAAAAAATATTATTACAACTACATTATAGTACACAAGACATCTTTGTGTGTGGTTGTGATGGTTGCCAGATTTGTGTTCGTCCTGTAAGAATTGAAAACTCAGCCCTGATGGTTAATTACTTGCAATGTTTTATGTTGTTGGCAGACTTGTTTTCTCTTAATGTATCCATTAAAACGTTACCCATTTAAAGTGTGCTGAGGCAACAGTTATGATAAGGACACTATATTATCACAAGTGGCATGAGGTGTTGTATGACTGGTAGAATGAAATTGTCCTACTGTAAAGAAAAAGAAAGAAAAAAAATAAAAAAAAAATAAAAATAAAATAATAATAATAAATAAATAAAAAAAAAAAAAAAAAAAAAAAAAAAAAATATATATATATATATACAGTATATATATATATATATATATATATATATATATATATATATATATATATAGTTGTTTGAATTTAATTGAATTGAACAAGAGAGAAAGGATGATAAATGCAAGGTAAGTAAGTAATACATTAATAATTGTACAAAATGTAGCCTTTCAAACAGTTCACATATCAGAAAATTATAACTACCTTTTTATAAATGTTGAGGGTTAGAAGTCAATAATTTTTGATAGGTCATCTGTTACAACATCTTGTTTAATTTACAAACAGAAAGGGACAGCTGCCACAGGGGGTCAGTGGCAATTGCCACAAACAGTGACAGGTGCTTGGCCAAGTGTAGGCCTATAGCCTAAATATTGTTCCCCTAATGTATGCATGCTTTAAACTGCAGCCTTTTAATTGAGTGAGTAAAGTATTTTGTCATTTTACATTGCATTTTAAATTTTAAAAAAACATAGGCTACCACCAATTTCGTTCCTCGGCACTGCAACATAACAGACTGTAATATAAATCAAATATTGTAGGCTAATAATCAAAGAAACCTTGAAAAAAAAATGCACAAATAGGGTCATGAAAATGCTACCAAGTCTAATATTGCCAAGTATTAACATTTATAAACTATAAATACGACAGATTACTGGTTTGGTTGTATATGGTTTGCTAGTAGGCCTATACGAGTAGTGGGTGATTTCGGACACAGCCCTTGATTGCCACCGTTATACCCCATAAACGGCATAAGATGCCGTGGCACCTTACGGTGAACCGCTGGCAACCCACTCAAACAGCGGCAGATGCCGTGGCACCTTACGGTGAACAACCCACTCAAACAGCGGCAGATGCCGTGGCACCTTACGGTGAACAACCCACTTAAACAGCGGCAGATGCCGTGGCATCTTACGGTGAACAACCCACTCAAACAGCGGCAGATGCCGTGGCATCTTACGGTGAACAACCCACTCAAACAGCGGCAGATGCCGTGGCATCTTACGGTGGACAGCTGGCAACCCAATGCCATATAAACGGCGAAAGATGCCGCCGGAAATGCCACTGCGAGCTGCCATAAACGGCGAAAGATGCCGCGGCATCTCAACCTGCCACCGGAAATGCCACTGCGAGCTGCCTTAAACGGCGAAAGATGCCGCGGCATCTCAACCTGCCACCGGAAATGCCACTGCGAGCTGCCGATGCCACAATTTGAGCTAGCCCCTGCTGGAGATTTGTGCGCTGAGGGATGCTGTAACACTCCAGGCTGAGGTTGGAGAGAATCTGCGGTCTGTAACGGCCACTATCGATCGCAGAGTTGCTACGGAGAATCATCTGATGCCGGGCGGGGAAAGCCGTAGCCTAGCCAGGCAGAATGCTGGTGGAGTCACCTGTGATCCTGTGCCGGTTGGAGCCCCAACAGAGGATACCGCTACTGGGGAGTTGCTAACAGCTGCTGACACCTCTGGCTCCCCAAACACCAACATCTCCACGACCGATGTCCCGGCCGCGTCCTTGGTGGTGGCTCAGGCCCGGGAGAGTTGTGGGGGATCGCTGTGCGTCATGGAGAACGAGAGCGCAGAAGGTTCTGTTGCACCCCCAATGTCTCCGGAATGGAGCGGTGTGCTGAAACGCGGGCGGCGCAAGAGAACCGAGAGCTGCGATGTCTTGATGAAACGACACACAGGCAATCCTGCGAGCAAGAGGTCCAAGCCTGTGGTTGGCACAGGCGCGCAAGGTAATATTAAAGTGTGTAGTGTATGAAGATACACACAGTAGCAATAATGTTATATTGCAGTAATATGTATGATTGTAAATGACCCCTGACCCTCTGTGTTCATGGGACGCCTGTATGTATAGGCGCATGCGCGCCATGTTGGGTGCGCACACGAGAGAAGAAGACTTCTAGAGGACTTCTAAGAGTCAGTACTAGGCTATGCGTTTCATGTTACTTCGGTTTGCAAATAAAGAGGAAGATCTCAAAGATACCTATCGTTGTATATTGCATCATTTTGGTAGATACACGACAGTTTTGGCGACGAGGATGGGATTTTCCTCTACTTTTTATGTGCAACGGGTGACTCCCGTGTGACCGGTAGCTAACTTTTTGAAAGGCGCTTGCTAGCATCTTAACGTGCGCAATGACACTGTACAGTACAGATATCGGACTGCAGTTCGACGAAACTACAGAAACGTTCGACAACTACGAGAAAAGATTTTTGCAATTTTTGTCTGCTAACAACATCGAGCAAGACAGAAGAAGAGCCGTATTTTTGTCCGTAGTTGGACCAAAGAACTTTGCCTTGCTAAGGGATTTGATATCTCCTAAGAATTTCAGTGAAGTTTCCCTTACGTCTTTGCTAGAGACATTACGGAATTTTTACACGCCAAAGAAGAATGTATTGGCGGAGAGATTTGAGTTTAGAAGCAGACGACAACAGGTTGGAGAGAGTTTTGCCAATAGGGGTTATGCGCAACATACTTCCGCATTCTGCTAAACAAGTCTCATCACATCCGGTTCAGGTCCACTGTACCGCGCTCGCATTATGTTATTTATTAATCCGCACTTCCAGACCGTCACCGGGGCTTCTGAGTAATATGTCCGAGGAGAGCAGCCCTCTCCCGGACTCACGCTAGCTTTTATCGCTGTTTTTTTAAAAATTGTATTTATTAATCCACACTTCCAGGCCGTCACCGGGGCTTCAGAGTAATGTGTGTCCGAAGACAGTAGCCCTCTCCCGGACACAGACGCTAGCTTTAACCGCTGTTTATTTTTATTTATTTATTTTTTTAATCCGCACTTCCAGACCGTCACCGGGACTTCAGAGTAATGTGTCCGAGGAGAGCAGCCCTCTCCCGGACACAAGCTAGCTTTTAACCGCTGTTAAAAAAAAAAAAAAAGTATTTATTAATCCGCACTTCCAGACCGTCACCGGGGCTTCAGAGTAACATGTCCGAGGAGAGCAGCCCTCTCCCGGACTCACTCGATAGCTTTTACCGCTGTTTTTTTTTTTTTTTTTTTTTTCATCCATCTTTTCTTCTCACTAAGATTCAGATGTTAAAACCAAATAAAACGCCAACAGTAAAAAGGGCTAACTAGGCCAAGTCAATAGCTGTCGCCATCAGTTCCTACCGCTGCTACCGGCTTTAACGACAAGCGGAAGTCAGGAGACCAGTTTTCCGGTTTGGTCACGTGACGCTCGGCATAAAGCCCATTACATTAGTGGTGTGCGATACTGCATATTTTGGTATCGATCCGATACCAAGTAAATACGGGCCAGTATCGCCGATACCGATACCGATACTTTTCAATAAATAAGGTGGATGCGTCATTGAATTGCTAAATCTCAATTAATTTTCATGACCTTAAGTGTTTTTTGTGATGTTTCCTTTTTTATTATTAAATAGTTAAAACCTAGGACAGAATGAGAACAAAATTTATAATTAAATAGAAAATGCTTTATTATCAAGTTTTTTGCTTTGCGTTACGTGACTCGCGTGACGGCACAACATCTAAACACAAGAGGGGGAGGGGGAGCAAAGTGTGCCTGCTCTGTGCTGACACAGGAGCAGCGAGTCCGGTGACCTGGCTGTTTCCTCTTTGCCGAAACCGCAGCATTGCAAACAAGAGCAGAACTCAAAGTAAATAATCGATCCCAACAGGCTAGTATCGATCCCGATACTGACTTGGTATCGATACTATCGATAATTTGGATCGATCCGCCCACCACTAGATTACATTGCTAATCTAAAAAGGCTAGCCTCCACATGCAGTTTTGGCGCGAGCCTCGAGGAGCAGCTCCGAGATCAGTTTGTGTGTGGGACTTCCAGCAACGAACTGCGTAGAAAGTTACTGAATGCCGCCATTGGCGATGAACTAACATGGCAAAAGATGGTGGAATTAATGAACAATTTCGATTGCACCAATTCGGGCTTGGACAGTATGCAGAGGGAACAGTCGTCCGTGCATTTGCGAACAGACCACGTCGGAGTGCGGAGACCCCGAGAGCCCAGGACTGAGCGGAACCAGAGGGAGGTCAGCGACAGTCACCAGGACTGCTACAGGTGCCTCGGGAAAGGACATGCACCGGGGAACTGCCGTTTCAAATACTTCCAGTGTCGCGCGTGTGGAAAGACTGGACATCTGGAGCGAGCGTGCCGGGACCAACGCACCGACGCCGGAATGGACCGAGGGATGCGGTCTGCGAGACATTCATCTGCCCGCCTGCCTCGGGCCAAAGCGGGGCCGGAGGTCAACTTTGTGGACCAGGCAGAAGAATCTCGTGAACCGGAGCTAGAGACTCACTCTTCTGAACAGCGGACTGATATGAAACTGTATACAGTAAAGACTGTGAGTGAGTATGTGAAACCTTACAAGGTGATGGTAAAATGTAATGCTGTTAGGATGTATATGGAGGTAGATACTGGGGCAGCGATGTCCGTTATCTCAGAGAGCTTATACCGATCTAAATTGAAGGGAGTGAAATTGCAATCATGTGACGTGACATTGCGAACATACACTGACCAACCGTTAGCCTTGTTGGGTAAAATCATAGTGAATGTGGAATGTGGGAAGCAGTGCTTACGCTTGCCTTTGCTAGTGGCTTGTGGTAAGGCACCTGCGCTCATGGGCCGTGATTGGATTCGAGTGCTCAATCTAGATTGGTCAAAAGTGAATCGCGTTGCCGTATCTGACCCCGTGGAACAAGTGTGCTCAGAGCACAAAGCAGTTTTCAGCACAGAGCTGGGACGCGCTAAAGGCGTCACTGCATCCTTACGTGTAGCACCGGATGCAAAGCCTAAATTTTGCAAAGCAAGGCCAGTGCCGTATGCACTGCGCGAAACCGTGGACAAAAAGTTAATAGAGCTTGAACAACAGGGAATAATCTCTTCTGTACGGCACAGTGAATGGGCGGCGCCGCTTGTGTGCATTCCGAAACGAGACGGATCCGTGCGCATTTGCGGAGACTATAAAGTGACCGTTAATCAGTGGCTTGATGTTGATCAATATCCACTTCCAAAACCGCAGGATTTATTCTCCACGTTAGCGGGTGGAAAACGTTTCACTAAACTTGACTTGACGCAGGCTTACACTCAGCTGGACATGGATGAGAAAAGTAAACCGTTTCTCTCCATCAATACGCACAGAGGTCTTTATGTGTGCAATCGCCTCCCATATGGGGTCGCTAGTGCGCCCGCGATTTTTCAGCGCACCATGGATGAGGTATTACAAGGACTAGATGGCGTGGTATGCTACCTTGATGATATCTTAATTACGGGAACAGATACCACGGCGCATCTACACAACCTAAAGCAAGTGTTACAGAGGCTAGATGAACATGGGCTTAGGCTCAACAAAGAAAAATGCGCCTTCTTTCAGAACAGCGTGGCCTACCTCGGGCATGTGATTGATGCCGAGGGTGTGTGCCCAATTAAAGAGAAAACGGAAGCTATTGACAAAGCTCCCATCCCGAAAAACGTGACAGAATTGAGGTCGTACTTAGCGATGCTCAATTACTATGGCAAATTTATACCAAATCTGTCCAGTGAAATCAAGCCCATGACAGAGCTCTTACACAAAGACAAAGAATGGAGCTGGACTAGGAAATGTCAAGAGGCATTTGAGCATACTAAAGCGCAGCTAGTAGCGGCGCCAGTGCTTACACATTATGATCCTAAACTGCCTGTAATCTTGGCATGTGATGCTTCTCCCTACGGCATAGGCGCTGTGATTTCACATCAACTCCCAGACAACAGTGAGAAACCGATAGCTTGTGTGTCTAGAACACTAACCAAAACAGAAGTTAACTATTCTCAAATAGAGAAAGAAGCACTAAGTATTATCTTTGGAGTAAGCAAGTTTAATGACTATCTGTATGGCCGAAAGTTTACACTGTATACTGACCATAAACCACTCCTAAAGATACTGGGACCTAAAACGGGTGTGCCTACATTGGCAGCAGCTAGGCTGCAGAGATGGTCATTAATTTTAGCAGCATATCAGTATGACATACGTTACAAGCCATCCTTACAACATGCAAATGCGGATGCGTTATCACGTTTACCACTAAAGATTCAAGATGCAGACTCGGAGTATAGTAACGTGTTTTGAGTCTCATTCTTAGATAAAGTGCCAGTGTCTGCACAAGAGATAGCTAAACAAACAATGACTGACACAGTACTACGAAGAGTGAAGCACTTCACATTGACTGGTTGGCCAAAGCATGTGAACGAGGAAGAGTTGAGGCCTTATTTCATTAGGAATACTGAGCTGACCGTCGAAGCTGACTGTGTGATGTGGGGTTTCCGGGTGGTTATACCCGAGGTGTTAAGACCACAAATGTTGTGTGAGTTGCATGAAAACCATCAAGGAATGGTAAAGATGAAGGCATTAGGTCGTAGCCACTTTTGGTGGCCAAATTTGGATTCTGACATAGTCACTTGTAAACAACTGTCAGACATGCCAGTTCAACAGACACCAACCTGTCACAGCTCCTGTGCACAATTGGAGCTGGCCTCATCGTCCTTGGCAAAGGATACATGTTGATTACGCACAGAAGGGAAAGTTCAACTTCCTAGTGGTCACTGACAGCTATTCTCGCTGGCCAGAAGTAGCTATGGTGAATAGCACCACATCTGAGAAGACCGTAGAGGTTTTGAGGGGATACTTTGCCACATGGGGTCTTCCAGACGAACTCGTGTCTGATAATGGACCACAATTTGTCTCTGTCGAATTCGAAACATTCTTGAAAAATAATGGTGTGAAACACATTAAGAGTGCTCCTTATCACCCAGCATCTAATGGGGCTGCAGAGCGTTTGGTGCAGAACCTGAAAACAGCTCTGGAAAAAGGAAAGAGTAGCAACATGACATTGCAACATTGCATCCACAACTTCTTATTCACATATAGGAGCACACCACAGTCTACTACAGGAAAGACTCCTGCAGAATTGTTTCTGAGGCGTCAATTCAAAACCAGGTTGTCTCTCACTAAACCTAGCTTCAGAGATTCCATGCAAAACAAACAGGACAGTGAACAGGCTAAACAAGCAGATAAATTAGAAAAAGTCAGACACTTCCTATCACAGCAAAAGGTCTTGGTTAGAAACCACAGGGGAGGGGAAGGTGTTAAATGGGTGCCTGGATGCATTGTAAAAGCACTTGGTCCTGTCACATATCTGGTGAAAGTGTATGGAAAGGTGTATAAGAGACATGTCAATCAAATGATCAATACTGACATTGAAAACTGTAATGTGTCAAATGAATCGGATGATGATGCCCTGACGGTTGTACAGAATGTGTCACATGCATGTGTAGCAATGCCTGTAAATGTTCCGGAATCCACTGAGAGGGTTGAGCAAGAAGGTTCCACTGATAGAGCTTCCTCCTTAGTTACAGAGGGTAGTCAGAGGTCGCAGCGGCATGTGAAGCCGCCTGATAGGTTAAATCTGTGAGCCTTTTTGATATGATGTAATGTAATGTGAAAAGAAAATGAAATGTAAAAAAGAAAAAAAAAATGGATTGTGATTGTACTGTAAATGTTCTGGGTTCAGATCTCAGGGGAGGAGTGTAGTGTATGAAGATACACACAGTAGCAATAATGTTATATTGCAGTAATATGTATGATTGTAAATTACCCCTGACCCTCTGTGTTCATGGGACGCCTGTATGTACAGGCGCATGCGCGCCATGTTGGGTGCGCACACGAGAGAAGACTGAGCTAGAGGACTTCTAAGAGTCAGTACTAGGCTATGCGTTTCATGTTACTTCGGTTTGCAAATAAAGAGGAAGATCTCAAAGATACCCATCGTTGTATATTGCATCATTTTGGTAGATACACGACAAAGTGGTTCAAACGAAAATGGTAAGCGTCTTCGCCACCAAATTCTCACCAGATCTTGGCGCAGGAACTCTGGCGAATTATCTTAAAGACAAGATGTACTGTGTGAACGCATTGACACTGTGAACAATAGATAGTTATTTTAAAGTGTGTGCTGAATGTAAGGACGTTGCGGAAATGTATAGACCCGAACTCTGGCCTGAAGGCTCTGTGGTGCGGCGTTATTATGAGCCGCGCAATGTGAAAGGTCCCGGTGTTGTGCCAATGTAGGTATCCCCGACAGAAAGTGTTTCCCCTGGCCCCCCCATATCTTTGGCTAGAAGAGAAGAAAGTTGTTCATAATCCCAGAGGTTATAGAGTACTATGTGAAGTACACATAAAATAAATAATTTGATGGTCAGGCTTCATCTATCTATTATAGTACATTTCGAGTGAAGTAGATTTAATAGACGTAATTGAAGCCAGAAAACAGCTCCCGCGGCCAGGGGAAACACTTTCTGTCGGGGATACCTACATTGGCAAAGGCCGCCCCTGCGTCTGATACTTCTCCTGGAGGAGCTGCCGCTACGCTATCCTAATACGTGTTGTGTCCTATAACTGTCAGGGGCTGCGTGTTGGTAGTAGCGCAGGAGACAGGGCACGCAGGAGTGTAGTAGATAATCTGCTGCAAACATGTGACATCTTATGTCTGCAAGAAACTTTTTTACCCAAACAGGATTTGGGAAAACTGAACTCTTTTAATGATAAGATAAGATAAGATGATCCTTTAATGTCTCTAGGTAGAGACATTTGTCTTGGGCAATCGAGAGAGCATGGTTACAAAAAAAGTTAGGACACACATACATTTAACATAGAAAGTAAATGAGCTGACACCGGAAAACACAGATACATGCAAACATAGATATAGGTCAACTTCACATCCACACACACGGCCAACCCCCCCCCCCCCCCCCCCCCACCCACACCTGTACCTGCACACATACATAGCCTACCCAATTTATATTCCACACTGCCCTATTCTGAAAAATGATGATAATCAATACATACATAGGTACACCCCCCCCACCCGCACACACACACATATGCAGACAGTACATGATAATTAAAAAGACCCCTCCCCCCCTTAAACACACACACACACACACACACACACACACACACACACACACACACACACACACACACACACACACACACACACACTATTGCACAACACAGACACCCCCCATACAACTATTGCACACTGCCCTATTGTAAAAAACTACACCAATGCAGACAGTACATAATAATCAATCAATACATAGATCACCCCCCCCCCCCTCCCCCACCCCCACATATATTGCACACTGCCCTAACTCAAATTCAAACTCACCCAAACTCCGTTCCTCTACTAAGGCTTACTGTTAAGTAGTTTGATTGACCAAGGGACCATGGATTGTTTAAACCTATTTGTTTTGTGGTTTGGTACCCTATATCTTCTTCCTGAGGGCAACAGTTCATACTCGCCATGTAGAATATGCTCTGTGTCCTCTGAGATTTTTATTCCTTGCTTTTTAACTGTTACATCAAATAGTTCTTGCAGTGAGGCAGGGGAGGGCATACCCATGATCTTCCCAGCTCTCTTGATAAGAGTTTGTAATTGAGCTTTAAGTTTAACAGACAGGTTCCCATACCATATTATGATGCCATATCTGATAATGGATTCAATGGCAGCCCTATAAAATGTTAGCATAATGTCCTTATCAATGCCAAACACTCAGCCTTCTCAAAAAATGAAGACGCTGGCTAATCCTCACACATAAAACCTCAACATGCTGGGTCCATTTTAACTGAGAATCAAACATTACAATATGTGGTTACCTGTTCCACTGCCTCCCCGTTAATTGTCACTGTGTTATGATTACCTATGGATCTAGGGTCAAAGATAATTTCTTTTGTTTTACTCCCATTTAAAACCAAATTATTAGATTCACACCACAACACAACCCTGTCTATCTCTGACTGGTAGACAGAGGCGTCAGAATCCTGCATCATCAGACTGAGAATGGCTGTATCATCTGAGAATTTGATTATGTAATTATTTGTGTAATGATACATTCATTTGTGTACACTGTGAATAACATTGTACATGTAACATTGTAAATGTGATAACTTCCATGGTGCTGGGGAATCCACTGCGGACCTTACTATGGGAACAGTGAGAGGAAGGATTGCAGGGGGTGTAGCCATATTGTGGCATAAAAAGTTGGACTCTGTGATTAATGTTATAAGGACTCAAGCTGATTGGTGCATTGCTGTACATCTGAAGCTTAGTAACAAAGAGCTCATTATCCTCAATGTATACACACCTTATGAGTGTACACAGAACGAAGACATTTACATGGAAAGGCTTGGGTTTGTAAATTCTTTCATACATGAGAATCAGTGTACAAGTGTGTGTGTGATTGGTGATATGAATGCTGTTGTGAGAGGCAGTTTCAAAGTAAAAAAATGAAACCCCTACTCACGCGTGTTCTTTTAATGAAGCGATAGAAGAAGTTGTTTAGCTTTAAGAAATAATCAGTTTTATTGTTAACACCAGTATAATGTGCAGAGTTTTACAGATATATCTGGGTCCGACTACGTTTCCCTGACCGAACAACAAAGTGTGTGTGTCAGTTCACGAAGTCTGAGCACACCTATCTCTGACCCAAGATGTTATATACACAAACAATGCAACCGTCATCACAAAAGGCTGGCTGTCTACGTCTCCCCGTGTCGTCCTCGTGTTATCTGACTCCCATTGTTCTTTACATGTTCAGAGACAAGCCTGCCTGTTCTTTACTATCATGATTATCACCATTTATTCTGCACATGTCACCAACAATGTACTCATTCTGATCATGCAGAGTTTGCTCCTATGATTACACGCCTCTGCTTATCTCATGATTCTGTCTTACTTCAGCAGAAAGGCCCCGAGGTTAGTGTGACCCAATTCATTGGTCATCTGATAGATCTAACATATAACCATACCTTCAATGCAGACCTGTCAGATGGTCAGTCTCTGTTTGCCAAACATATGCTACAATTTTGTGATGATAATAAACTCAAAATATCTAGTCAACTGCTGTTACCTGCTGACAGTTATTCTTATATAAGTGAGGCTTGGCATACAACTTCATGGCTTGACCATTGCATCAGCACTGCTGATGCCCATGCTGCAGTACAGTCTATGGAAATATTATATGGGACATCCATGGCTGATCATGTTCCAATTGCCATGACACTTGAAGTTGAAAGCCTTCCCGAATTGTCTCATGAAGTGAATAGTGGCTGCAGTGCCTATCTAGACTGGTCAAAACTTACAAATGATGATTTATCATCATATTATATGAAAACTGATGTAGCCTTAAGTAATATATGTATACCCCGAGATGCAATTATGTGTTCAGATGTGGGCTGTAATGACATTTCTCATAGTAAATCCCTTTGTGACATGTATGACTGTATTGTGGAAGCTTTGTATGAGTCTAGTAAGTCATGGTGTAGACACACTGGAAAACGTAACAACAACAAGCCAGGATGGAATAAATTTGTGGCAGCACACCATACAGCAGCTAAGGAGGCTTTTTTGGCATGGGTACAGGCGGGCAGACCCAGAAATGGGCCTGTCCTGGAGTATAAAAAAATTACTAATGCCAGATACAAATATGCTATCCGGTACATTGACAAGCATGAACAGACCATGAGAGCAGATGCTTTAGCTGACAAACTTCTCTGTAACAACATTGTTGGCTTTTGGAAGGAGGTGAGAGCTCTGAACAGGACTAACACAAGACTTCCTGGTGTCATAGAGGGTGTTTCTGGGAATGACAAGATAGCAGAGCTGTGGAGGCAACACTGTTCTGCCTTGTTTAACTGTATCAAGAGTGCCCCCTATGAAATGACTAATATCTCCAACAGGGATACATTGATTACTTTCAATGAAGTATATTATGCAGTAAAACAGTTAGCTGATAAGAAAGCAAGTGGCTCTGACCACATTACAGCAGAACACCTAAAGTTTGCAACCCCTAAGGCGGCAGCACTACTTGCCATTTGTTTTACTGGTTTCATGAATCATGGAGTGTTGCCTGATTCCATGTTGTCTGTCACTCTAGTGCCTGTCATAAAGGACAAGGCAGGCAAGGTTGGAAGTGTAGATAACTATAGGCCTATAGCCTTAGCCAGCGTAGTGTCAAAAGTTTTGGAAAAAATATTACTTGAACGCCTAACTCAGTACTTGGGTACCACTTGTAATCAGTTTGGTTTTAAAGCAAAACTTGGGACTGATTTGTGTATATATGCCTTAAAGGAGGTGTCCCATATGTACATGAAGCAGAATTCATCTATTATACTTGGTTGTATTGATGCATCTAAGGCATTTGATAGGGTTAATCATTTTAAGCTTTTTAAGAAACTGAGCCAAAGGGGTGCCCCGGATAGCATTGTAAGGATTCTGTCCTATTGGTATGCCAAACAGAGAATGCAGGTTAAATGGGGCAACAGTGTCTCTGCTTCCTTTGGTGTAAGTAATGGTGTGCATCAGGGGGGGCTACTCTCACCAGCTCTATTTAATCTTTACATGGATGAACTATCCAAACAACTAAATGTATGCCGAACTGGCTGTATGATTGGAAACTCTTTGGTAAACCATTTTATGTATGCGGATGACTTGGCTATCCTCTCCCCTAGCAGTGCTGGCTTTCAACAGCTCCTGAATATATGTTCTGAGTATGGCATGAAACATGATGTGCAATATAATGCTAAAAAGAGTGTTGTTCTGATATGTAGAACAAAAGGTGACAAAGAGCTGTGTTTTCCAGATTTCTATTTGTCAGGACAAGTTTTGGATGTCTGTAAGAAAACTAAATACCGGGGTCATTTCATCACAGACCAGATATCTGATGATGATGATATTTATAGACAATGTCGCATGTTATACGCCCAAGCTAATATTCTAGCTAGGAAGTTTCATATGTGCTCAGAGGAGGTAAAAATTTAAGTTTTTAAAGCATACTGTACCCCATTATACACTGCACCCCTATGGGTAAAATTTAAAAAGGCAAGCCTTCAGAAGTTGCAGGTTACTTATAATGACTGCTTAAGGATCCTACTAAGGAAGCCAAGGAGCTGTAGTGCTAGTGCCCTATTCTGTAATGCAGGGGTCAACTCATTTAGAGCATTACTGAGGAATTTGATGTACAAATGTATCTGTCGCTTGAATATGTGGAATTATAGCCTGGCAAGCCAGACCCACATCAGAAAGATGTAAGGTCTGGCGCAGCTCCATTGGCAGTGTGGGCGGGATAAACGGTTGTCTTTCAAGTTCCCTCTGCACGCAATAGGATAGCGGTACAACCAATCAGAGCAACGAAGAAGGTGACGTAGTCAGAGCGACGGCTCTGACTACGTAATTAATCAAAACTCCGAATACATATTTCTTTTCGAGGAAAGACTTCAGTGCCGTTCTTTGTTCTTTTCTCAAATAAAATGTTAACTTCAAGTCTTGAAGAGTCGCGGCCAAAGCCGAGTCGAAAGACAACCGTTCGCCAGCAGCAATCACGCTGTGATTGGTCTGACATACTTTGTGTTTCCAGCACCAAAAAGCCGACGGAGCCGTGCTAGACCTACCCAGCTGCCAAATAAATATGCTGCCGCTAGGGGGTGTCTAGAGTTCTAGGCTAGTGGAATTAGGTACCAGTCACCAATGTGGAAGTACTGGTATGAATGTCTTTTATAAATGCTTGTGAGTTTTGTTTGTTTGCTTGTCTATTTATATGCTTGTTTTGATGTATAGTTGTGTGTTCCTTTGGACTTTGAGTCTGGCAAATAAAGATGATGATGATGATGATGATGATGATGATGTCTGTTCCTACCTGTCTCTCTCTCTGTCTGACTCTACCTGTCTCACCCATCCTGTTTAGTCTGTCTCTGATTGTTTTGGAACATCTGGGTGATTTGGAGCACTTTCTCCCTCCCTCCCTCCCATCCAGACAGATGAGGGGTCTGGTGGTCGTCTGGTCAGCCCCCCCCCCCCACCGGCACTCTCAACCTCTCCACCCCGTGCTCTCTCTACCTCAATTCTGATTCTGTGTCAATAGAATTGTATCAAATATAAAGAGAGGGAATGGTAGAGACAGAGAGCACGGGGTGGAGAGGTTGAGAGTGCCGGTGGGGGGGGGGGGCTGACCAGACGACCACCAGACCCCTCATCTGTCACCCTCACAACAAGTAGAGCTCTAGTCTCTACTAGTAGAGCCCTAGTCTCTCATCTACTAGCAGAGCTCTAGTCTACTGGTAGAGCTCTAGTCTCTTGTCTACTAGTAGAGCTCTAGTCTCTATTCTACTAGTAGAGTTATAGTCTCTAGGCTACTACAGGGTGTATACAGAAATTCTTAAGTTGAATTACTACCTTTTACTACCTTTTTTTACTACCTTCACAATATTTTTTACTACCAGCACGACTTCAAGCTGCAACTGTAGCAGCGTAAAGTGTGAAGTAAAGTGACGAGTAAAGTAATGAAATATCTTTCAACCAAATTTCTAAGTCGTTCAATTGGGGCCTTGAAAAAAGAGGAAGAAACTAGATAATAATAAAGTGCAACTTTACACTGTAATAACAACATTTAATGAGGTAATTATACTTCACTGGACACAACAACTGGCCAGCACAGAGAGAGAGAGACACCTGACACAACCATCCTCCAAAAAACGAATATTAATATCCATCTGTTTGTTTTTTTTGAGGATTGGCTGAGGCTCTCGCGCAATAGTAATACACCGCGGACCTACGGCCGGCGGGAGGGGGGGGGGTGCGCGCAATAGTAACACACCGCGGACCTACGGCCGGCGGGAGGGGGGGGGGGGGGGGCGCGCAATAGTAACACACCGCGGACCTACGGCCGGCGGGAGGGGGGGCGCGCAATAGTAACACACCGCGGACCTACGGCCGGCGGGAGGGGGGGGGGGGGGGGGGGGGGTGCGCGCGCAATAGTAACACACCGCGGACCTACGGCCGGCGGGAGGGGAGGGGGGGGGGGGGGGGGGTGCGCGCAATAGTAACACACCGCGGACCTACGGCCGGCGGGAGGGGGGGGGGGCGCGCGATTGTAAGGGCCCGTCCCAATTTAAACCCTAGCCCTAGATTTGAGCCCTTCTCCCTAGATTTTGCGCGTTCCCGCGAGGGGGTAGGGAGTCCCAATAATTAGGAAGCATGGGAAAGTGCCTATCCACCACTAAAAAAGCCCCTCGGCAGCAAGTCAGCTCAGGAGCAGACTTGTGTCCATAGGACCACACTTGAAAGGGAGGGGTTTGAGGAATTTCCAATCAATAATCATGTAAACATTTTTAAATCCGTTGGAATATCTCAGTTGCAAAGGAATATGTTGCTGTCGTATGTCCTTAGACCTTCAGCTCTGTTGCAGCAAGCCAGTCCATTGTATCATTGTCTAGGTCAGTTAGGCCCTGATCACCATTTGGTGGCCGGTATATGGGGCAGCTGGTCAGCACGTGTTCCACAGTCTGTGATGGATCCCCACATTCACAGTGGGCACTGTCTGCAAGACCCCACTTCTGCATTGTCGCACCAAAACGTCCAACTCCTGTCCTCAGGCGGTTGAGAATATTCCACTCCTTGCGGGGCAGGTCCTGGCCAGGAACATCGGTCGGATCCTGGATGTAGCGGTGGAGCCTGGATGGTTCTGCTGCCTTCCATTGGTCCCTCCATCTGGCCTTCACCCAGGATTCCTTCGATGTGTCAGCTGGTGTTCTGCAGAGCAGTTCCTGGGCCTGTATGGCAAAAGGGCGACGGGACTTGAGGCGTGAACGTTGTGGTGTTTCCATGACGACCTTGTGGAGGAGATGGGATTCGCTCAACTGTGCCTTCCGGGCAAGAGCTAGTGTGGCTGCTTCTCGCCTGATCTCTGCGGGGGCGATTCCGGCAAGCACTGGCAGTTGGTTGGTTGGGGTGGCGCGTAAGCATCCGGAGATAGTCCGTAGGGCGCTGTTGAGGGCAGCGTCCAGCTTTGGGACATGGGGGCTACGGCTCCAGACTGGGGCACAGTACTCAGCGGCAGGGAAGACCAGGGCCTCGGTTGAGATACGCAGTGTCTTTGTGGAGGCTCCCCACGTGGTTCCGGCTAGACGCCGTATCAGCGCTGCACGGGCGGTGGTCTTTCCTTTGACACTGTCCAGGTGTTGTTTAAAGGACAGTGTTCTGTCGAGCTTCACTCCAAGGTATGTCGGGGAGGACTGGGACTGTAGCCGGGCGTCGTCAACCATGATGTTAATTTCACGGGTTGCTTCCCTGTTGTAGAGGTGGAACATTGTTGCTACAGTCTTCTCCACACTGAGCTTGCCAGTCCTTCAGGTAGGACAGGATGTTCATGTCCTCTGAAAGGCCTTCCTCTACTGCTTCCCAGGATGGTTTGCTGAGCAGGATTGCCAGGTCGTCTGCATAGCCATACTTCCTTGATGTTGTTATGGGTAGGTCGTGGATGTAGATGTTAAATAACATCGGTGCCAGCACAGAGCCCTGTGGGACACCGTTCCTGAGCCTTCTCACCCTACTGCTTTGGCTATTGCTGGTGTGGAGCTGAAAGCTGCGGTTGCTCAGCATCTCCATAATGAAGCTCACCATGTGTTTGTCTGGGATGGTCTCCAGAAGCTTCATGTGTAGCCCGCGCAGCCAGACAGTGTCGTAGGCAGCTGTGAGGTCCAAGAAGACGGCACCAGCCTTCTCACCTGCCTGGAAGCTGTTCTCTATGTCATGGCACAGAAGGGTCACCTGATCCGTTGTCGACATACCGCTTCGAAAGCCAGCTTGTTCTTTGGGGAGCTGGGGGTCGATCACTGGGGTGAGGCGAGCCAGGATGAGGCGTTCCAGCAGTTTGAAGGGTACGCACAGTAGGGAGATGGGCCGGTATCCCTTTGGGTCATCTTTTGGCTTGTTGGGCTTCGGCAGGGCGATCACCTTGGCACGGCGCCAGATTTTCGGCAGCTTTAAGCATCGGAGGCATGCAGAGAGGAAGGAACGTAGCCAGTCAGTTGCCTTCTTGCCTTGATGTTTCATGTACTCCGGGTGGATGTCATCTATCCCTGGTGCCTTGTCAGTCTTAAGGCGTTTTGTGGCCTGTTCGATTTCTTGCATCGTGAAGATGGACGATAGGTTGGCATCACACCCTGAGGCCCTGAGCAGCTTGTGGACTCTTGCTGTTGTTGTCCGGGTGAAGTCCTTGTCTGCGTTGGGGAAGCGGCCGTTACTCAGCAGGAGCGACGCAATGGAGTTTGCAGTGATGGGGCACTGTGCTGGGGTTGTTGACCTTCCAGTCAGCTTGTTCAGGGTCTGCCACCCTCTTCGACTGGAGTGTGTGAAGTTGATTGACTCCACTGTCTCAGTCCAACGTTGCCTGCGTTTCTCGTTCAATCTGCTGAAGAGGTTGTCTGACGCTATGTCCCTGCCTTCGCTAGTTTGTGCTTCAGCGTGGGCACAGAGCAGTTGTTCACATTCTTCATCCCAGCAGGGGACATAGGCTTTGCGGACACCGCGGGGGATGTTGTTCTTGGCGGCGGCCAGAAGCATCTTGCAGTACGAGTCGTAGGCATCGTTCTGGTTGTTGGAGCACGGGTGTGGTAGGGCAGTAACTGCCTTGTTCACTTGCTTAGTGAAACCTGCCCAGTTCGCTTTCCGGAAGTTCCACCTCTTGACATCCCTCCCTTGCACAGGCTGGACCAAGGATGGAATGGTGATGAGTGACGGTCGGTGGTGTGACCGGGGAAACATGTCCAGGATGCGTCTTACAGGGAGAGACTGGTTGTTGTGCCATTTTGCGAATGCCAGGTCTGGGTTGGTGGTGCTGTTCCATCGTGCAGAGTAGAACGTGTGTGGCTCCTTTGGGTCGTGTAGGAGTGAAGCATCGACAGTAGAGGCCCAGTCTACCAGGAAGTCACCATCAGCGTTGGAGCTACTGTAGCCCCAGTCTGTGTGGTGGCTGTTGAAGTCGCCAGCGTACACGGCAGGGGCTGGGACGTATGGCAGGGACGATGGAACCAATCTGCTGGGTGGTGGTTTGTAGATGTTGACGATGGTAGTGTCTTGCACTTTGGTGTTGATCCATTCTATCTCTGCACCCTCTGGAGACTGTCCGGCAGCTGACCAAGCCATATCTTTGCGCACAAAGGTGGCCATGCCATGGTGTTTATTGGCGATGTGGCCAGCCAAGGTGTACCCAGGGACCCTAAGGATGTTCTTGTTTTCCTGATGGGTCTCCTGCAGGGTGATCACTGTCACGTTGTTGCTGCGGGCTAGTTGCTCAAGGATGTCAATCTTGGCGGTGGTGAGACCTTCGACATTGAGCTGGAGAAGCGCTAGCGCTGGAGCTGTGGTCGGGGGACGTTGTGAGGACATTTGTTTCGCTTAAAGGGCATGCAACCTTGCAACTACTCTTTAGCTACTTGCGGGGGAGGCCACGTGGAGGCTGTCTTCATCTCCCCCAAGGAATATGTAATTGCATCGTTATCATGGACGTCGCTATTGAAATGAGGGGGGGGGGGGGGGAATTTTTTATTTCACGCCACAGGGTTCCGGGGCTATTCGGGGAATGCCCAGGTCTAACGACGTCCATGATCGTTATAACACGCATTTCCGGAAAAAAAAAAAAAATCGCTATTCACGATGTCAGTAGAACGTCGTGTAAACAACGGTTTGTGAGTGAAAGTACATTGTATAAAGCTAGAAAATAATCCAGCAGCACATTTTCACATTTTACCACAGCTGAAGACGGCATTGTGAGTGAAATGTCCGGCAACAAACTCGTCGCGTCTGTTTACGTAAACGCCATCAACGACTACTGATGACGTATCAGGGTCTTGAAGGGTTGTCCCATTTCATAGGGAAAGATCCCACCCCCACTCCCCTCGTCAAGGGGACTTTACTGTCGAGGGAACTCAAAACCAAGTGGAAGTTTTTAGGGGAGGTAATGGGACAGGGCCTAACACTCCGGCCGACGGGGGGGGGGCGCGCGCGATTGTAACACTCCGGCCGACGGGGGGGGGGGGGGGGGGGGGGGTGCACGCAATAGTAACACACCGCGGACCTACGACCGACGGGGGGGGGGCGCGGTGTGTTACTATTGCGCTCTCAAAAAGGAGGACAAATACGCGTCCGGCTCTTTAAAGACTTTCCGCTCGCGCTGTCGGCTGGCCGCGCGGCTTCACCTTGCGCTCCCCGTGTGAAGTGACGGGCGGAGGAGCGCCATTCAGATTTTTCAACTCAAAAAGATGTAAACAGTTCTCAACTCTTCCAACGGCTCCCACGAGCGTGCGCATGCGTTCGACGAGCACGGAAGCGTCAGTTACACGGGAGTGCGCCCGCTTGTCGTGCCGCCTGACAGAATGCTGCGCCAGCAAACACGGACGGACCCGGACGTGTCCGAGAGAGCCCGATTAGGTCGTGATGACGTCCAATCACAACTAGTCCGATCAGGCCCAGAATATGACCATATCACAACCAATTACTTACGCACAAACGAGAAGTAAAGTCTGATCACGACCCCACTGGGCTCTCTTGAACGTACTTGTCCGTCCGCGCACAAGTAAATGTTGTGATATGGTCATATTCTCGGCCTGATCGGACTAGTTGTGATTGGACATCATCACGACCCAATGGGGCTCTCAGGCATCCAAAACCTTTTTTGCGTTTATTTAAATGTTTTATTTTAATTTTATACACAGACACACACATACATAGACACAATGAATAGACAAACAACCATCCAACAATTATATAGGCCGACGTATAAGAAAGTGGGCGTGACCTGACCTACCTACGACCCAGCACGTGACGCATTTGTCCAACACGCACGCACCAGAGCAGGTCAGGACGCAGCGGTGGAAGCGTGTTGGCACGAGAGAGAGAGTAAGTAACCTTTTCATGTTCTCAGAGTTTGGTTGTAGTAAAATACTGTCACTGCCAGGCACGCCGTACGTAGAGAGGCTGCACGTTCCTAAATGTTGGTGTTTTTCTTTTGTTGAATCAAACCTAGCTGCTAATACACGCGAACTATCGTATTTTCTCAGGCCTGCTTCTAGCTGCTAACAGCATTTCAGCGCACTCGGTATAACGTTAGAGCCGGGAGGAATTATTGCAGTTCAAATTGGGTCCCTCTCGGGCTCAACTTTGTATGAGCCCGAGATATGTATGTTTTCAAAGTCTGAGAGTCTGATTGATTTTGTATTACAGACGCTGTCAAACGATGGGACAGAACAGCGACCGAAACTGCCATCAGTGCCGTGGTGGCAGATTACCTGAAACACGTGCGCACCCGGGAGGTCTGGTGGAGGGGGTTATAAGACGAAGCCCGCCTTTGCATAATGAAAAGTTTTTGTTCATTTCTTGTTTCAATATATTTTTAAAAAGTTAATATTTTAATACGGTTCTAATGTCGGTGTTTTTAGTTTTTCCAGATTCGTATTGTTAATTTCGTGTTCTGTTTTAATAAGTTTGGTGTTTGATTTGTGTCTTCAAAATGTATACTTTTTTATAAACACCATCTTGTAAAGGCAATGTCTATTTGCAATCACATGTTGGCTGCTTTAATTGATGATAAGTGAATCGGGGGACATTTGGACGTCATTTCCAGGACGCGGTCACAAGACGTCCTCTCGACGACATAAACTGGACGGGTATATGGTCGGCTTAGGGTCATTAAAAAGCCGTCGACTTGACGTCTTGGTTATGACGTCCAAAACATTGCCAATTTAGCCTAGTCCGGAACGTCACAGAATGACGTCAAGACGACGTCAACCTGACGTCATTTGGCTTGCTGGGCGTCTTCTCTCTGCCCGCTCGCCCCCCCCCTAAAAAACATTTCTCAACGGATCTCCACAAATCACACAAGTGGTACATTTTGTCTTCAAAAAGGTGACTAGTTTGCATGCCTGCGGGTGCGGGTACCAAGTTTGAGTCAGCGTGCGCGAGAGGTTCGTCGCGCGCGCGAGTCCTACTCGCAACATAAAAATAAATCCACTTAAGTTTTAGTAATTTGAGGAGATAGGCCTGCACGTAAATTACACAAATTGAAAAACTCATAGGCCAAGTTCGATGGGGGTTCGAAAATTTACTACCTCGTCAGATGACGTTTATTACTTTTTACTACTTTTTACTGGCCTTAATTTGGGCTAATTTCATTTACTACCTTTCACTACCTTTTACAACCCCGCGGACACCCTGCTACTAGTAGAGCTCTAGTTTACTAGTAGAGCTCTAGTCTCTAGTAGAGCTCTATTCTCTACTAGTAGAGCTCTAGTCTCAGGTCCACTAGTAGAGTTCTAGTCTGTGGTCTCTACTAGTAGAGATTTAGTCTCTAGTCTACTAGTAGAGCTCTAGTCTCTACTAGTAGAGCTCTAGTCCCTAGTCTCTACTAGTAGTTATAGTCTCTAGTCTACTAATACAGCTCTAGTTTCTAGTCTACTAGTGTAGAGAGAGCGAGATAGAGAGAGACAGAGAGAGAGAGCGAGAGAGAGAGAGGGAGGGATAGGTTAATCATAGGGATCAGTCCTTGATGTTCATGGAGCTCAGTGGGAGCTCTGGTCCTGCTGGTTCTCTAGCGGTCTCCTCTGTGAGGAGGACAAAAGACTGACTGGGCATGTAGACCTTGTTGTGATAGAGCGCAAATGCATCAATCAAACCTTTCTGGCCTGCGGGGTCTACATGGACACCATGAGTTCCTTTCAGATAATTAGTTAAGTTCAGGCTTTAAGCCCCCCCTGCTCCTACACCCCCCCTGCTCTTACACCTCCCCCTTGCTCCTACACCTCCCCCCTGCTCCTACACCTCCCTCTGCTCCTACACCCGCTCCTGCTGTTTATTAAGAACACACACACACACACACCACACACACACACACACACCATGTGTCAGTGTGCTAGGTGTGTGTATATGTCATGTGATGGTTCAGGTTCAATTCAATTCAATTCAATTTTATTTGTATAGCGCCAATTCATAACAGAAGTTATCTCAGGGCACTTTTCAAATGGAGCAGGTCTAGACCAAACTCCTAATAACATTTACAGAGACCCAACAGTACCACCATGAGCAAGCACTTGGCACGGGGGCAAGGAAAAACTGCCTGTTAAAAGGCAGAAACCTTGGACAGACCCTTCGGCTCTAGGTGGGTGGTCATCTGCCTTGACCAGTTGGGGTGAGAGAGAGAGAGAGAGAGAGAGAGAGAGAGACTACATCAATACACTAATGAACATGATGATGAAGACAGCACCAATGATGGGGGACAGCGAGCAGCATCAACAGTAACTATATATAACTGGTAACTGATATTAGCAATGGCAGTCAAGCAGGACCATGGAGGCTCCGCCAGGATCCATGAGAACCTGCGAGACGAGAAAACACAAGAACTCCAGGGAAGAAGTGTTAGTAACATGCATTAATGGGACATGAATGTGTGCACACAGAGAGAGAGAGAGCGAGAGAGAGAGAGACTCAGTGCACCAAGGGAAATCCCCCAATAGTCTAGGCCTATAGCAGCATAACTAAGGGATGGTTCAGGACTCACCTGATCCAGCCCTAACTATAAGCTTTATCAAAGAGGAACGTCTTAAGCCTACTCTTAAATGTGGAGAGGGTGTCTGCCTCCCGAACCACAACTGGAAGCTGGTTCCACTGAAGAGGAGCTTGGTAACTGAAGGCTCTGGCTCCGGTTCTACTTTTAGAAACTATTGGAACCACCAGTAGCCCTGCATTCAGAGAACGCAGTGTTCTAGTGGGGTAGTAGGGTACTATGAGCTCTTTGAGATATGAAGGGGCCTGCCCATGAAGAGCTTTATAGGTGAGGAGGAGGATTTTAAATTCTATTCTAAATTTTACAGGGAGCCAATGCAGAGAAGCTAGTACAGGAGAGATGTGATCTCTTTTCCTAGTTCCTGTCAGTACTCGTGCTGCAGCGTTTTGAATTAATTGGAGCATCTTAATGGATTTATTAGGACAACCTGATAATAAGGAGTTGCAGTAATCCAGCCTTGAGGTAACAAATGCATGGATTAGTTTTTCTGCGTCTGTCTTTGATAGGATGCGTCTGATTTTTGTAATATTACGTAAATGAAAAAAGGCAGTCCTAGAGGTCTGCTTTATGTGGGAATTAAATGACAGATCCTGATCAAAGATAACTCCAAGATTCCTGACAGTGGTGCTAGAGGCCAATGTAATGCCATCTAGAGTAGCTATATCTGTAGACATTAAGTCTCTAAGGTTTTTGGGGCCAAGTACAAGAATTTCGGTTTTCTCTGAGTTTAACATCAGAAAATTGCAGCTCATCCAGGATTTTATGTCTTTAAGACATGTTTGTAATTTAGATAATTGATTAATTTCATCGGGTTTGATCGATAGATATAACTGCGTATCATCTGCATAACAATGAAAGTTAATGGAGTGATTTCTAATAATATCGCCTAAAGGGAGCATATATATAGTAAATAGTATTGGTCCAAGTACAGAACCTTGTGGAACTCCATGACTAACTGTAGTATTTATTGAAGATTCATCATTCACATGTACAAACTGTGAACGATCTGATAGATATGACATAAACCAGCTTAGTGCGGTTCCTTTGATGCCAATTTCATGCTCGAGTCTCTGTAAAAGAATACTATGATCAATGGTGTCAAAGGCAGCACTAAGATCTAATAATACAAGTACAGAGACAAGTCCATTGTCAGAAGCAATCAAAAGGTCATTATTAACTTTAACCAGAGCTGTCTCTGTGCTATGATGAACTCTAAATCCTGACTGGAAATCCTCGAATAAACTATTGTTGTGTAGAAAGTCACACAATTGTTTGGCGACTACTTTCTCCAGAATTTTAGACAGAAAGGGGAGATTAGAAATCGGTCTATAGTTGGCTAAAACCCCTGGGTCAAGAGTGGGCTTTTTAAGAAGGGGTTTAATTACAGCTACTTTAAAGGACTGTGGTACATATCCTGATAATAAAGAAAGATTAATCATTTCCAGTAAAGAAGTGCCAATTAAGGGTACAATTTCTTTAAGCAGCCTAGTTGGGATGGGGTCTAACAGACAGGTTGATGACTTTGATGAAGAAATTATAGAAGTTAACTGATGAAGACTGACAGCAGAGAAACACTCCAAATACACATCTAAGTTTGCACCAGTCAAAGTGTCTGATGTTGGAGAGCCAGCGATACCTATTGAGGGCATTTGGTGACTAATTGTCTCTCTAATAGTAATAATTTTATTATAAAAGAAGTTCATGAAGTCATTGCTACTTAAGTTGATGGGGATACATGGCTCAATAGAGCTGTGACTCTCTGTCAGCCTGGCTACAGTGCTGAAGAGGAACCTGGGGTTGTTTTTATTTTCTTCTATTAGTGCCGAGTAAAAGGCTCCTCTGGCATTACGGAGGGCCTTTCTATAATTTTTAAGATTATTTTGCCATATTAAGCGATTTTCTAATAAATTGGAAGCGCGCCATTTCCTTTCTGATTTCCTTGTTTCTTGTTTTAATTGACGAGTTTGTTGGTTGTACCACGGTGCTAGTTTCCTATGTTTTATTATTTTCTGTTTTCTAGGAGCGATAGAATCTAATGTTGATTGTAGAGAGCCTACAGCACTATTAACAAGATTATCAATTTGGGAGTGACTAAAGTTAATATAGGACTCCGTTATATTCAGATATGGCATTGAATTAAACACTGATGCAATCTCCTCCTTAAATTTAGCTACAGCACTGTCAGATAGACATCTGCTGTAGGAAGTTTTGCTTAATGGCTTATAGTCAAATAATAGAAATTCAAAAGTTATTAAATAATGGTCAGATAGGAGAGGATTATGTGGAAAAACTATTAAATGTTCAATATCCATGCCATATGATAGAACAAGGTCAAGAGTGTGATTAAAACAATCGGTTGGTTTATTCACACTCTGACAGAAGCCAATTGAGTCTATTAATGAGGTAAATGCGTTACTAAGGCTGTCATTTGTAACATCCACATGGACATTAAAATCACCTACAATAATTACTTTATCTGATTTAAGAACTAAACTTGATAGAAACTCTGAGAATTCAGATATAAAATCAGAGTACGGTCCAGGGGCGCGGTAGTTTTGGTTTAGGGTCCATTAAAACCCTCGAATCATATATAGCTGCTACTCCACCTCCTCGGCCTGCGCCTCGGTGAATGTGAGTATTAATATGACTGGGGGGGGTGGATTCATTTAGGCTAACATAATCCTCATGGGACAACCAGGTCTCAGTAAGACAAAGCAAATCAATATCATAATCTGATATTAATTCATTCACTAGAACAGCTTTGGATGACAGAGACCTGATATTTAACAGTCCACATTTAATTATTTTATTTTGTGCTACTGAGGAGTTGGTTTTAATTTTTATTAGGTTTTCATGGTTAACTTCTCTTGTTTTTATTTCTTTACATAATGTAGGCGGTCGGGGGACAGACACAGTCTCTATGGGGTGGTGGGTGGGGGACTGTACTAGAGGAAGCGCAGAGAAGTGTGTTAAACAGCAACTCTGCTTCCTGGTCCCAACTCTGGACTGTCAGGTTTTAGAAATAAACTGCATCATATTCCTGGATAAGAGAGCCGCTCCATCCAACGTGGGATGGATGCCGTCTCTCCCAATCAAACCAGGTTTTCCCCAAAAAGGCTGCCAATTATCAATGAAGCCCACATGGTTTGCTGGACACCACCTGGACAGCCAGCGGTGGAAGGACGCCATGCGGCTATACATGACGTCACTGGTCACATTGGGCAGGGGTCCAGAGAAAACTACGGTGTCCGACATTGTTTTGGCGTATCTACACACCGATTCCACATTAATTTTAGTGACCTCCGATTGGCGTAATCGGGAGTCATTACCGCCGACGTGAATAACAATCTTATGATATTTACGTTTGTCTTTAGCCAGCAGTTTTAAATAGGATTCAACGTCGCCCGCTCTGGCCCCAGGGATACATTTGACTATGGCCGCTGGCTTCGCTAACTTCACGTTTCTGACTATAGAAGAGCCAAGAACCAGAGTCTGCTCCTCAGCGGGTGCGTCGCTGAGTGGGGAAAACGTATTAGAAACGTGAATGGTCTGGTGGTGAGCCGTGGGCTTCAGTGGGTTGCCGCTACGCTTCCCCCGGACAGTCACCCACTCTCCGTGGCTTCCCGGCTGCTCGGGGTCTACCGGGGGACGGCTAACTAGGGCTACCGCCGGCCGCCCCGCACAGACTACCGGAGACGGTGTGGTGCGGTACCGGGCCTCTAAGTCACTAATCCTCACCTCCAGCGCACTAAATAAACTACATTTAATACAGGTACCATTTTCACTAAAAGAGGTGGAGGAGTAACTAAACATTTGGCACACTGAGCAGGACAGAGGAGCAGAGGAAGAGGGAGAAGACATCGCTAACTGCTAATGCTTAATGTAACTAGCGTGTGAAGACTTAAAATAGCGACTTGTCGCTATTTTAAGTTTAAATGTTTAAGCGGGTAAATAACCGCTGTAACGAGTAAAACAAATGTATATTTAGCGTTCACCGACAGCTACAACACCAAACAGTGTACACAGAGCAAGAGGTAGACCGGAAATGAGTCGATGCTTACCGCATAAATGAAGCTAGAAGAGTTTGGAGCGTTGCTAACAGACCATCATGTGAACATTAGGGGTCATCATGTGAACGTTAGGGGTCGGGTCGTAACATGCAGCGGGGACCGTCATGGAAATGTACTATATCTATTACATACACAATGCAGTGCTAACTCCTTCAGTCACTTAGAAAGTGACTGTAGCTTTCAACCAGGAGAAGATGTCATCAGGTGGTGTCCAACTTTCATTGGGCGTTTCAACCTTGAACCACGACGCCCTCGAGTTGGCGGGCCGGCAGTGATGGCCAGTCACTGCCCATCTTCTCCTGGTCCCCAGCTTAACTCCTCCCTCCTATTCCAGAGCCAGCAAGAGGCTCTCTCTGCTGCTTCCCCCAACCTACGGGCAGCTGTCTTCCTCTCCCTTCCTCTTATTCCCAGCGCTGTCAATGTGTTCCACATAGACTGTGCTGGGAAGCCCCTGCACCCGACATCTACTGAGAATAGCCAGGCCTGCCATCCCTTGTCCCTGCACTGTTGGACCAGGTCCTGGTACTTCGTGGCTTTCCTCTCATGGGCTTCGCAGCATCCTTCTTCCCACAGGACGGTCAGCTCGATCAGGATGACCTTTTTGGCCTCTTCTGACCAAATGACCATGTCAGGCCTCAGGGAAGTTTGGACGACCTGGGGAAAGTGTAATTTCCTTCCAAGGTCTACCCTCATCTCCCATGCTGGTGCTGTCTGCAAGAGGCTCTTCTTGGTCATCTTGGAGGACGATGGTTTCTCCCCCTCCCTGATGAACTGGATGGATGGCGTTGGTCTCGGTTGAGGTTGGTGCTTTTTCCGTCTCTCCTGCTCCAAGATGTCGGCTAGTGCTCTGAGTACCTTGTCGTGGCGCCAGCGATATCTCCCCTGGCTAAGAGCAGTCTTGCATCCTGCCAGTATATGTGCCAATGTTCCTCTCCCCCCACATAACCTGCACTGTGGGTCATCCCTCATTCCCCACCTGTACAGGTTTGTTGGTGTTGGAAGGGTGTCGTACACTGAGCGGAGCAGGAATAAGATGCGGAAAGGCTCCAGCCTCCAGAGTTCAGGCCAGGTGATCTTGCGCTTTGGTAGGTCCCACTTCGTCCAAGCTCCTTGCACTCCAAGCTCCACAGCCCTAGACCATCTCCCCTTCTCCTCTAGCTGTTGGACCTCGGCTTGGACCATGTCACTCCTCTGCCTTGGGTCAGCTTTCGTCCACTGCTGGAAATGGGTGGACCCCAGTCCCTGCCGCCCCATGCACGGGTTCCCGATGACGTACTTCAGCATGCTTTCTGCCCGTTCTACATGTCTGTCTGCTGCCCATTTGCGCCCGGATCTTGTGGTGACGCCTGCGCCTCTAACCATCTCGTTGGTGGTATCTTTGAGCATCATTACAGCCCTGCACTTTGCCACCTTGAACTCTTCCACTACCGATGACAGGGGTAGCTGTAGCTGTCCCGACCTGATGTAGAGCCCTACTGACGTGAAGCTTGGTGGAATACCAAGCCACTTGCGGAGATGTTTATTTACTTTCCTCTCGATTCCTTCAACCGCTGTCATAGGCATTTCATAGATTGTTAGTAGCCACAGGAGTCTTGGTAGCAGTCCATGCTGGAACAACCAGGTCTTGAACTTGCCTGGTAGGCCTGACCTCTCTATCTTTTGCAGCCACTCTTCTGCCTGCTTCTCAGTCCTGGAAACACTGCCTCTGTCTTTGAGAGATGAGTCATACCACTTTCCCAGGCATTTTATTGGGTTCTCCTCAATAGATGGTATGGTTTCCCCCTGGATTTGGAGTTGGAACCTGTTTGTAACCTTGCCACTCCTGATCACCAAGCTTCTTGACCTTTTAGGCTTGAACTTCATCCAAGCCCAGGTTGCTACATCGTCGAGTGCCTTCAGGATCCACCATCGTCGAGTACCTTCAGGATCCACCTTGTTTGCACATGGGTTGCTGCTGTAATGGTGAGGTCATCCATAAAGCTGCTGTAATGGTGAGGTCATCCATAAAGCATCTATCAGTGTCCCCCCTGGGGCAACAATCACGCGCCCCCCCCCCCCCCCCCCCCCCCCCCCCCCCCCCGTCAACAATCGGGGGGTGCCCAACTGCAATGAACCAGTTTTTGGGGGGCCCAGCTTGAAAAAGGTTGAGAACCCCTGATCTAAGTGGAGGTTGGCGAATACCAGACTTTATTATTGGCCCTCTGGATTCCTTCACTGCGGCTGTGATAAGTAAGGTCATTCCCATAACAAACAAGATGGGGGAGATGGTGCAACCCGTTACGATCCCCTTTTCCAGGTTCTGCCACTGGGTTGTAAACTGGGTGGTTCGGAACCGTAACTTGAATCCACTGAAGTAGGTGGTGATCATTCCCCTGATGTGCTGGGGGATATGGTAATGCTCCATAGCTGTATTGATGAGGTCGTGAGGAATTGATCCGTATGCATTGGCCAAGTCGAGCCAGACGACTGTTAGGTCACCTTTGCTCTCCTTGGCCTCGCGGATCAGCTGGCTGATGATGCTTGTATGCTCCAAACATCCATCCATATAGTACATGGAAATGTACTATATAGTTCTAGTATGGTACTACACAGTCCTAACATGTTACTAATATAGTACACAGTACTAGCATAATGCTAAAGTACTACTTGCATGGTACTACACAGTCCTAACATGTTACTAATATAGTACACAGTACTAGCATAGTGCTACAGTACTATATAGTACTAGCATGGTACTACACAGTCCTAACATATTACTAATATAGTACACAGTACTATCATAGTGCTAGAGTACTGTATAGTACTAGCATAGTACTACACAGTCCGAACATGTTACTAGCATAGTGCTGCAGTACTATATAGTACTAGCATGGTACTACACAGTCCGAACATGTTACTAATATAGTACACAGTACTAGCATAGTGCTACAGTACTATATAGTACTAGCATGGTACTACACAGTCCGAACATGTTACTAATATAGTACACAGTACTAGCATAGTGCTACAGTACTATATAGTACTAACGTGGTACTACACACTCCTAACATGTTACTAATATAGTACACAGTACTAGCATAGTGCTACAGCACTATATAGTACTAGCATGGTACTACACAGTCCTAACATGTTACTAATATAATACACAGTACAGTAGTATAGTGCTACAGTACTTTGTACTATGTTGTTGTTCTCTGTACCTTTACTGTAGTTCTCTGGACCTTTACTGTAGTTCTCCGGACCTTAACTGTAGTTCTCTGTACCTTTACTGTAGTTCTCCGGACCTTTACTGTAGTTCTCTGTACCTTTTATTGTAGGGTCTGTAATTGTGGGTTTTACCCAGCCTCTGAACTCACCACACACACACACATGCACACGCACACACTTCCAAAAGCCTGGCAATGATCACAATGATATATAGGGGGGGGTGGTTTGTTGCAGATTGCCTGTGGTCTGTCTGAGGAACACTCCTGTTCAGTTAGCCGCAGTGGGGCTATAAATAACCTGCTGACCCCACTATGTCTACTTATAGACTACTGTTACACACTGAAATAGACATGTCTCTCTGTGTGCGATAACAGGAAGTAACAAAATAAGAGTGGTGCTCGTCGAAATAAAAGTACAAAAAGTAAAATGGCATAACTTATAGATGAAATTAACTGCCATTTACACTCCCACCAAATCCTGCTACAATGAATGAGCAAATACACAAGAAGCAAATGAATTGTACAGGATTTCTTGACTCTAATAAATGAATTACTTTACATTGAACTGTCAGAGGTATACAAATGATTTGTATCACATCATATCACTAAAGCAGTGTGTACATAGCTGTTGTGGTTTGTTCTAAGCAATTTTCAAGGAGAAGCACTCATTTTTGGATTGGTCTCTCAATAACTGAGGGTTTGGAGGGGGGATCTTGTTTTCTTTGAGACTTTCGCTCTCCTACTTGCACTTTGACTCGACGGACTAAGCCATCGCTGTCTTGAACAGTCTCCACCACTTGTCCTAGTCGCCAATGATTTCTCGGGAGGTTGTCGTCTTTGATGATGACAATATCATTGGCTCTGAGGTTGCGCTGAGGTGACTGCCATTTCTGTCTTGTGGATATGTTGAGCAAATACTCCTTCCAGCGACCCCAAAATTGTTCAATGAGATATTGAACTCTTCTCCATCTCTTTGTAGCGTACAAATCCTCCTTCACGAATACTCCAGGGGCAGTGTTGTAATGTAACGAAGTACAAATACTTTGTTACTGTACTTAAGTAGAATTTTCACGTATCTGTACTTTACTTCGTTATTTATATTTCTGACAACTTTTACTTTTACTCCACTACATTTCCTCACTAAAATGTGTACTTTTACTCCGATACATTTCCCATAACCATCTTCATTACTCGTTACTACAAAATAAAGATCGAGTTGGTGACCTACTTCCTGTTTATCAACCTCCAAGCGCGAAGAAAAAAAAAACGCGCAACGAAGAAGAAGATCTGCTTTGGGCAATCATGGAAGCACCTGCAGCTGCAGCAGGTTCTGCTAATTCTCCGGTCACAAATGACGAGATTAACAGTGGTGACATCAACCGGTATTTTAACCCAAACTGAAAGTGGCTGTTGTTTACTGTTGCCATGGTGACATGTCTTTTCCCAGACTAAGTGGTTTTTGTGCGTGTGTGTGTCTAAACGCCACGGGTACACCGGCATGCTGCCAATACTCTAGGGTGGCCATTCGTCCGGTTTTTCAAAGCCCTGTCCGGCGTCCGGCGCAAGCATCAAGCCGGACGCGTATTTGTCCTCCTTTTTGAGACAACCCCGCCGGTCATAGGTCCGCCCGCCGGTCATAGGTCCGTGGTGTGTTACTATTGCGCGCACCCCTCCGTCGGCCGGAGTGTTACGATCACACCACCTGCATGGCTGGCAGAGGGGGCGTTGAAGAGAAGTGCTTCGTTAAACTCATTTCTGGCGCCAACAAGGTTAGAACCTTGGTTGCAGTGTAGTTGTCGGACAGCCCCTCTGAGGCTGATAAAGCCTCTCAATGCGTTGATGAATGAGTCTGTCGACAAATCTTTGAGAATCTTGATATGGACAGCTCTTGAGACTTGTGAAAATCAGGCCATATCTTTTGTATTCTTTGCGGGCTTTCTTTACAATGAACGGACCAATGAACGGGCCACTATTTGTAAAAGGTGCTGAGGCTTCGAGATGTTCTTTAGGGAGTTCAGCCATCCACTGGTTCTCTGTCGGCCGTCAAAGTTTCCTGCAAAACACACAGGTGTGTATCAGTTTAGCAACCAGCTTGCTGCCACCAATGACCCAGAATCCATTTGTCCTAAACTCCATTTGTGTCTGGCTTCGACCCTGATGGCATGTCTTAGCGTGGCAGTGGGACACAATCAGCTTAGTGATATGACTGTTGTTTGGTAAGATGTTGGCAAATCAGATCCGTAACTTCGGGATAAGGATTGGCTCTTAAGGGTACTTGATTTTGTGGCAGAGAGATGACTGTTTTAATCTCCCACCAACATGGAGAAGTCCTTCAGACCAGATGGGATCAAGACTGAAGAGAGAGCTCGAGTTTGGGAGGTCTTTTTCACCTTGAAGCATCTTTATCTCATGGGGGAAGGCTTGCTGCTGTACGATTTTAATCACTGCCTCAGCAGCCTTCTCACACTCCTCCACAGTCACATGTTTACTATGTTGTTTTTGTTTAGAACTCAGTCTCTTGATTCTTGCAACCACCTTTACAAGTGTTGTCCATGAGGAAAACTGACTCAGACGCTGGAGGATGTCGTTGCAGTTATTGGCTTCGGTTGCAAGCACCTGAATTGTCTTGACTTCAGGATCACCGACGAGCAATTCTGCTGGAGTGCTGGGTGTTAGATGTAATTCACGCTCCCAGAGAAACTTCGGTCCTCGCAGCCAGTTCGTTGAGTGAATGTCTGAAGCATGAAGACCTTGGGATGCGTGATCTGCCGGGTTTTCTGAGGTATCCACATAATACCACTGACTGGGATTACTATTATCTCTAATCAGCTGAACACGGTTTGCAACAAATATGTGGAACCTATGGGCATCATTGTTGATGTACCCAAGCACAACTTGCGAATCAGTCCAGAAAAATTCTTGATCAATTTTCATGTCAAGCTCACCCTTTAACGTGACGCTTATTTTGCAGAAAAGTAACCCGCTGCTGCAAGTTCAAGTCTTGGGATACTTGTGACCTTTGAGGGTGCGACCCTTGCTTTTGCCATCACGAGACTGCAATGGACTTCATCCTTGTCATTTTTGTAATTGAGGTAAGAACATGCACCATATCCTACACAGCTGGCATCTGAAAAATGGTGTAACTCTACACTGACAATGTTATGAAAGTCATGTGGGTGGTAACATCTTGGAATTGAGACCACTTTCAACTTGAGAAGACCATTTATCCATTCCCCCCACCGTGGCTTTATATCTTCTGGGAGTGGGTCATCCCAGCCGATGCCTCTGTGACAAAGCTCTTGAAGGATACGTTTTCCACTTAGGCTGAATGGAGCGATGAATCCGAGTGGATCGTAGAGAGAGGCGATGACAGACAAACAACCACGACGAGTTGAAGGCTGATCTTTCAAGCTGATGTTAAAGCTGAAAGTGTCATCCTTTATCGACCATTGAATGCAGAGAGCACGTTCTGATGGGGTTGGATCAAAACCTAGAGGCTCAATATTTGCTGCTCTTTCAGAGGGATCTAAGCAAGAGAGCACTGCTTCTTCATTTGAGTTGAATTTGTGAAGGCGTAGGCCTCCTCTTTTGCACAACTCTTGCGACTCAGTGATCAGTTTCTTGGCTTCCTCAACTGACTCAACTTGACCTTTAATTTTTTCTTGAGACACTGTAGGCGAACCGTGGCTAACCTTTTGTTGTTTGGCAGGTTGGGCGGACTGTTGCCTTTGAAAGGGAGAGGCATTTCATAATGCCCGTCCTCCTTCTGTGTGATGTGGTTACTGAGGAACTGTATGAAATGAACATCTTCTTGGGACACATATTTATCCTCATATGTTCTCTCAATAAAGTCTGATTCCAGGGCCTTTAGAACATCTGTCGCCGATGGAACTGGCAGTTCTTTTACTGTGAGTCAATGCACAAAGCTCTGACTTCCTTGTCTGTCTAAGTGGGGGTTTGATGAGCCTATTATACTCCATCCTAGTTCCGATCTCTGTGCAAATGGTTGGTTTTCATCACCTAAGATGACTTCACGAGGAGCTAGTGCTGCTGGACAGTCGTATCCGATTAGGAGCCCTACATCACAGTCTTGGAGGGGTGGTAAATTATCTGCCAAGCTTCTGAGATGAGGCCACAGTAATGCGGTTTCCTTTGTTGGAACATAAGACTTATCCACCGGGATAAAGTCACGGCTGTAGGCCTGCTGTAGTTGAATACGGCTCTCAGAGTGGAGTCCTCGAACTTGTAGACCATGAACACTCTTACTCGATATGATTGTGTCAATTGCTGTCATAGTACTAAGTTTCAGTTTTACTGGTTGGACATCCACATTCAATTCATCAAGTACATCTTCGAAGACAAATGTTGAATCACTTTCTGTGTCTAGTATCGCGTATGTGAGTATTTCTCTGTGTGGTTCTTGTACTGAAGACACAAAGACTGGGACGATACTTGAGGTAGCAGATGCACGTTGTGTTGATGTATGGGACATGACTTTGTGTGTTTCCTGGCTTGCATGTTCCTCTGTGTAAGTGGAGCTATTCGTTATTGCTTCGACAGGTCTTTGTTTCCTGTCTTCGTGTAAGCAGGTTGGGTGACGACGGTTGCATGTGTTGCACGTGTGTCGCCTCTTACAATCCTTGGTCATGTGACCCTTTCTCAAACATCCAAAGCAGAGCCAATTTTCATGGATAAATGCCTTTTTATCTTCAACACTCTTAGCTGTGAAAGTGGGACACTTTGTGATGCCATGAGCTTCACTTTTACAGACGAAGCAAGGTGATTTTGGTTTATTGCTGTTTGCTTCTTGTTTCTCTTGAGCAAAACTCTTTTGTTGTGTGTTTGTGTTGAAGGCTTTGGCTCTCTTTGGGATTCTATCATCTACAGGCTTAAAATGTATCAACAGTGGAGAAGCAATATGATTACAAGCTATCTGTGCTTCTCTGCTCAGGAACTCTGTGAAGCATGTAAGATCTGGATAGCTGCCTGATGTGTCAAGTTCATCTACAACAATTCAACTTTACTTTCGAACAATCCATTCTGGCAGTTTTTTGAGTAACTTGTGGTTTTCCTCACAATCGTTAAGGATAGCTAGTCCTTTGACGTATGGGATTGCCTCAGTACAGCTTTGGAGGAAGTCGGCGAACTCTCGTCGTGCTAGCGGGTCGTTTGTGCTGATCTTTGGCCATTTCATGAGCTTATCACGGAAAGCTTTCTGTATGATGAACGGATTCCCATATCTGCCCTGTAAAACTTTCCACGCTCCATTGTATGCATTCTCTGAATCTCGATAAAAGAAACCTTCTACAGCTTTGCGCGCCTCTCCAGCAAGATAATTTTTGAGATAAAACATCTTCTCGCTTGCTGGGAGTGGTTTTCTGTCAATAAGAGTCATGAATGACATTTTCCAATCGGTAAATCTTAAAGGGTCTCCACTGAACGTGGTGGGTTCAGGGACTGGCAAGCGATTCATACTTAATGAGTTGGCGATTGCTTGTGCTAAACTGACAGACTCCTGGGACATTGTCATTTCAGAAGCTGCTTGGCGAGGTTGAAATGATGCAACGTTTGGATTCAATTGAGGTTCAGTTTTCGGCTTTCTGTAGCAAGCAGAGCTAGTTTTGTTATTAATTTCTTCGTCGTGGTTCTCAAAACCTTCAAAACTGTCATATGCTCTCACACGAGCTGCTGCTATAGCAACCTCTTTCTCTGCTTGTAACTGCTGCAGTTTTGCTCTCTCTTGTTCCAACTGTTGTTGCATTTCCACTTCTCTTTGTTTCATTTCTGACAACATTTTTGCCTCTTTGAGTTTCCATTCACTTTCTAATTTGTGAAGATGTGCTTGCTGTGCTTGAATTTCTTCTATGGCCTTTGATTGCTCCAGCTTAGCAGCAAGCTCTGCTTCTGCATCTACTCTACTGCTGTGCGTACTGGCTGAGCCAGAGTGGTTGCTCGATTTCTCTGATGACTCTACTGAGCTTGCAGTTTCAGTTTTGGTGTGGCCAAACACAGACCCATATTCATTTTTGTTTAACATTTCTCTTACTCTTTCTTTCTCAAGTTGATTATTATAATGTTCATTAATAGTGTCTAGACGGTTACTTATAAGACCACAGATTTCCTTTGTTAACGTAACACAGGCGTCCATTTTGTTGACAATCTCAGATGTGGTGCTACTGTTACGTAGGATAGGTTCATATTGCTGTCTTATGGCGTTGTGCTTTGTTTCAATATCTTGCTGTAATTTATTGAGGTCTTCTACTGAGCAGAGGGTTTTTAGTTTTGTCCTTGTCTCCCTTGCTACTAACTTCCAAGAGTCATAGGCTTTGTTAAATGTTCTTTCACGTTTTTTGATGTCTTGGTTATGCTTCTCTTGGCCTTTCTCTGTTAGCTTTCTCTCACGTGAGTTAGACCTGAGTGGCGTGTCTGTGGGATTGTCTGTTTCTTCTGTTGGGAGTGACATTTTGTTTGTTTGTGCAACTGCTTTAAGTTGACTGTAGCCTTTGATTGCCCTATGCTTGAATCTATACTTATAAGCTGTAGCTATCTTTTACCACAGAGTAATACTTATGTCAAGCATTTACAGATTATGGACATTCAACTGGATTTTTAGCATAAAACAGTAACAACAAAAATGTCATAAATGAGCACTGTAGACATTAATAGCTAAAGAGCTTCACCTTTTTAACCCTTTCATAAACAGACATACAGTATCATGAATTATTACTCCATAAACACATGTACCACTTGTCTTGAAATATTCATCAATTTCAGAACTGTTATGAATTGAAAACTAACTCATACATTATTTTGACCTCAAAATGTGATAGGTTAGTATGTAAAGCGCTTTAGTTACGCTGTAAGCTTGTATGTGTGTGTAAATAGTCCCATTTTGCTCCTTGACGCTTAATGTCTGTTTTTCAGCATCCGTAGTTGTACCTTTAGTGTGCTGCCCTTTTTAATCTTGCCTGAGCAGGATGTGGGTGCAAGCGGAGTCAGCTGGCTGGTAACAGGTTGGTAGCTGGATCTCAGATGAGGTGGCATCAGCTTCTCTGTAGGGATGGCAGGTCTGTTCCAGCCATGGAGTTTTCACTGTAGCTGCCCACTTTGAATTACCACAGAATCATATGGCGCATGCTCAGTGCGGCGACACGGTCGAGTGCGTTTGTCTTGTCTTGCTTTGTTTTGTTTGCCATTTAAATTTGTTTGTTTGCCGTTTGTAAGTCCAGTAACAGTGCTACAAACAACGTCAATACAGTGAGGTCAGGCGTTACTGCTTTAATTTTGGTTCTGATCGCCAGCCTGGTCGATTATATACTGTCGGAGAATGGGATCTCAGTTGGGCCACCACAACCCAGGATTATATATACGCGAGAGGCATTGCTCAGCCTCAAGGAAACTTCACTACGCATCCCAAATGAACTTTTATCATCATCATCAGTCGCCGTCTGCCGAAAACAGGGCACTGCTAAAACGAGGAAACGCGGCAGGAGAGGCGGTGTGCGGATGCCTCTCAGGAGAAAGCCTTTTCGACCGCCACTACCATCCATCATGCTTGGCAACGTGCAGAGTATATGGAACAAAGTTGACGAACTCCGGGCAAGTGTGCAATATCTGTCGGATTATCGTCAGTCTTGTCTGATCTGTCTGTCGGAAACATGGCTCAACGAGACAGACCCTGAATCTGCCATCGACCTGGAGGGGTTTTCTGTGGTTCGGGCGGACCGCAACGCGAGCTCCGGTAAAAGCAAGGGAGGGGGCGTGTGCATGTTTATAAACAACAAGTACTGCAACCCATCACAGGTGACTGTCAGAAACAGACTTTGTACAAAGGACATTGAAATTTTAGCAGTGAAACTTAGACCATACTACCTTCTCCGTGAGATAAACCAGGTCTGTATTTTTATTGTCTACATTATTTATTTAACTTATATATTATTATATTTATTCTCTGCTGACATAGAGGAGGCGGACAAAATCATACATGATCTGGTGTAACAGACAGAGGCAAAATCCCCTGATGCAGCAAAGTTTATCCTGGGAGACTTTAACCTCTGCAGTCTAAATGAACTGTTACCAACCTACCATCAGTATGTGTCATGTCCCACCCGGGGCGAGGCTTGCCTTGATCTGTGCTATGGTAATATAGAAAAAGCATACTATGCCAAAGCCCTGCCAGGGTTAGGAAGGTCAGACCACAATATGATCTGGCTCATACCAGCATACCAGCCCCTGATACGCCGCGAAAAGGTCCAGACAAGGGAGGTTAAATGCTGGTCTGCTGACTCAACAGCAGCCCTGCGTGGATGCCTGGACAGCACCGACTGGGATGTAATCATGGACACCTCGGACATTAATGATGCTGCGACCGTGGTAACAGGATACATACAGTTCTGTGAGGATTTATGCATTCCAAAAAAGACAATCAAACTCTATCCAAACAATAAACCATGGGTCACCCCAGAACTGAAAGAACTGTTTAATCAAAAAAATAGACTATTTCAATCAGGAGGTGCCAAAGCAGATATTAAAGGTCTCATTCCGCGAGAAACAGTTTAATACTTGTTTTTGTTGAAATACTATAGGTCTCACCGAGTTGCATGTGCGTGCTGCGCGTGAAAACGTTCTTCTACCCCCATTGCCTGTATTTGGCAATGAAAGAACAGAGTAAAAAACACTGAGAAAAATAACCGAATGAGAAAAGCCCCACGGATTGACGTCAGTCCGTGAATTAGTATTCATGGCCTCGCCTCCGCTACCGCCCACCGAAAGTCGACGAGCAGAAGGACTTCAAGTGCAACACGGCGCAGCCGGGCTGCCACAACGTCTGCTACGACCACTTATATATATCTACCTAGAAGGTTGCAAAGACTGTCGATAGTGTAAAGAAACAAGTCTGTATTTCGAAAACGTTTACAACTGTTTATTATAACTTGAAAGCATGATGACGATCGCCACAAACGTTCACCTCTTTTAGAAGAAAAGTTAAGTTGACATGCAAATATTACCATTCTGAAACGTTCAACGACAAACGATCAGGAAGCGGTTCTTGTGCTATCTCTTCTTCTTCTGAGATGAGACCTTTAAAGCTGTGCAGTATAAAATTAGAAAGAAAATCATGGAATGTAAAGCATCTTATAAAAATAAAGTGCAGTCATTTTTTAGTCATGATGCAAGGAGAGCCTGGCAAGGCCTACAAATCATGACTGGGTATAAACCCAAAATGCATACTTTAAATGTGGCAGATGACTATGTATTTTCTTTGGAATTAAATCAATTTTATTGCCGCTTTGATGAGGTTGATTATTCTGAACAACAGATAAAGGCAATAAATAGAATAAAAGATTTAACTGACAGGGACGTTGCTATCTCCATTGATGTCAGGAAACAATTTTCTCAGCTCCATACCAGGAAATCACAAGGGCCAGATGGGATCAGCTGCAAGGTCCTGAAGGCATGCGCTGGCAACCCCATTTCAGAGGCTGTTCCAACGTTCAGTGGAAACAGGACTGATACCAGATCAGTGGAAGCTGTCCCTAATAATACCAGTACCTAAACACAATAGGCCTAAAGAAATGAATGACCTGAGACCAGTTGCATTAACTTCAGTTCCTAGGAAGTGTCTTGAAAAGATATTGTTAAACCACCTGCTAACTGAAGTTTCATCATGTCTTGACCCCCACCAGTTTGCTTACCAACCAAGTAGAGGGGTGGATGATGCACTGCTGACAATGACCAACAGTATATGGGAACATCTAGAAAGGCCAAGTACCTTTGTTAAAATTGTCTTCATTGATTTCAGCAGTGCTTTTAATACCATACAGCCCCACCTGTTGGTGGATAAACTGGCAGGTCTAGGGGTTAATCACAAACTCATAATCTGGATTAACAGTTTTTTTAACAAACAGGACTCAACAGGTTAGGTTTAACTCAGCCATCTCCACCTCTAGGCCCATTAATACCGGGGCCCCTCAAGGGTGTGTTTTGTCCCCTCTACTCTACACACTCTATACTAATGAGTGCCGAGCTAGCACATCCACACACACTTTCTTCAAATACGCAGACGACACTGCCATTGTGGGGTATTTGAATCCAGATAGCTCAGTGCTAACCAGTTTTGAGGAAGAGGTGAGTAACTTCACCAAATGGTGTAGAGACAACTTCCTGGCTGTTAATGCAAATAAAACAAAAGAAATGGTAATAGATTTCAGACGTCATAAAAGTGAGATCCCCAACAGCACTGTAAATGACAAAACAATTGAGAGGGTTAGTAGCTATAAATAAAATACCTTGGTATTGAAATCGATGACAAACTCAAATTTGAGATATGCACTACGTCTAAGGTAAAAAAACTACAACAACGGATGTTTTTTCTGCGTAAACTACTTCCAGGTGGACTGTACTATCTTGGAATTGTTTTACAAGACAGTCATTCAGAGCGTGCTGTCCTTTGGCTTGGTTGTGTTTTTGGAAACATGCGCAAAGGAGACCAGGGGGGTATACTACGAAGCTCGCTGAACATATCCAGGCTTTCTTGGGAAAACCTCGATTGCTAAATACGAAACTCGCGATCAGAGTTAAACGGTTCCACGAAGCTCACTTAAAGTAAATTTGTCAAGCCAGGTTTTCCGCTTTAGTTTCAATGCGCATTCACATAAAAAGGGCGTAACCCAACGTCATTCACCTTGACGCAATGGATCCGACAGAGCGAACACGGGCTATGTATGTCACTCAGGAGGAGCAAGTAGTGATTATGAACTCATACGAGGAGTTTAAAAAGCAAATAGCGGCAAGGGGCGATACAGTTGCCCATAATAAGGCTAGGGATGCGTGCTGGCAAAAAACAGCAGATTCTGTGAATGCGTAAGAATTGTTCGCCATTAATCCCAATAGAGTGCATATGATTGCAAAATGCAAAAGCAACCTTCAACTTGCTTTATTGTGTAATTTAGGGAATTCCTTTCAAATACATCCTATATGTAAAAAACGTATTGCATGTGCTGGAAGGTAGCGACGGTGGTGTGGTGGATCAGTATGTGAGCTGAACGCCAGCGACCGGGGTTCATATGTTGCCTGTCCACCATCATGCCTTTTACCCCCATCTAGATTACCAAACTGGATAATTCCATAACATTAATGAATAAGTATTCCATATGACATCAGAAATATAACTAAATTAAAATACACATAAATGTACTTCACTTGGAAATCGAACCCAGCACGCAGAATCTCAAGACTGACGCGCTACCGCCACTCTACCACTCATTCGCGCAAACAGGTGTTTTCTTTTACCAACAAGTTGATAACTTGCAACTTGACAGTTTGTGTTGGCAAAAAGTTGGGAAACACCACAAACTTATTTAGCAGTGTATTTAGGGCAGCAGCTACAACCTTGCGTATCGCAAGGCACCTTTTTGCTTATATTTTCGGCATCACCAACTGTATGCAAATATGTACCCGTGGCAACAAATCGCCGTGAAACACAGACACACTGCGCACGGCTTCTTTTTGTAGCATTGCCTACATAAGGTCCAACAAGGCCGATCAAATAGCGAATACCCTTTGATGAGAACCTGTATCTCTCATAAAGAATATCCTCAGGCAATGCCAAGGGATCGGATCTGTCCCGAAAGCGGCACTCAGCTTTAAGAAGCCGATCTAATCGGAAAGTCTTAGCTGAAAACCTCCTCCCGACCAGGTTTGGTTGCCATCATAAGTTACCATGGTGATATAGCGACGCTAAAAGAGAGTGACTTTCGTAGGACAGCTAACCCAGGCTTTGAGCGCAACATACCTCGCTAACCCACTAATCGAGCTTCGTAGTATACCCCCCAGGATAAGTTGCAGCGTCTGGTGAAGACAGCAAGCAAAATTATTGGATGCAGTCAGACGTCAGTCACCCAGCTATGGGCAGATCGTGTTGTTGATAAAGCTGAGCGGATACTTAGAGATCCTACACCCCTTATATAGGAATTTCCAACTCAGCAACCGTGGCAGTAGCAGGCTGCTGCAAAGGTCAATTAAAACCAAGAGGTTTAGCTTGTAATTTGTCCCCTCTGCTATTAGACTTTTTAATGAAAGACACAGGTCAAGATCATGAGCACTGTGTTTTTCTATTACTGTTTTTAATTTAATTTATTGGAATGTTGTTTTTAGGCCTGCTACTGATTCACTGATCTATTTATTCTTAAATTTTGTTGTTGTTGTCGTTGCTGTTGTTGTTGTTGTGTGGGTGTGTGTGTGTGGCATAACCCAACTGTATGCCTATGTGTCTTAACTGTGCTGCACTTTTGACTAGGGATGAGCGAGTACAGCATTATCTGTATCTGTATCTGTTAACCATATGAATTATCTGTATCTGTACTCGGAGTGGGCGGGACCTAACCCGGAAGTGGGCGGGATTTAACCCGGAAGTGGGTCGGGTTGTCTTGAAATGAGCGAGGTTTTAACCGGTATGTTATTTTAAGCATGCAATTGATATGGGTTGATCAGAAATTGTTATTTATTGCTGATTAGAAAACTATTTACTGGACAGCATCAGCATTGACAAAAAAAAAAAAAACTCTGACGACCGGCAGGGAGAGGGAGAGAGAGTGTGTGTGTGTGTGTGTGTGTATGTGTGTGTAGCTTGATTTCCAATATTTATACCACTACTAGCTTTATTTTTTCACGAAATACAGCAAGAAAGTGTCGGACACTGTGCGTGAAGTAAAAAAAAACTGGTTAGAGCCAGGCAGCCAGATGACGGTTAAAAAAAGAAAAAGAAAAAAAAATCTCCGACAGGCAGAGACGCAACGCGGGTCGGCCAGGGCCGGACTAACGCACAGGCTTGATATGGCTGCAGCCTAGGGGCCCCACCTGCCAGGGGGCCCCCGATTGGTCGAACCGGGGGCCCCTCCGCTAGCCCCGCGATCTGCTAGCGCCGCGATCCGGTAGCGCCGCGATCCGCACGCCCCCCCCCCCCCCCCCCGCTCAACAAAAATCTCGGCTAGCACCCCCCCCCGCTCAACAAAAATCTCTTGAGGGTTCGGTCCTTCGAGGTGGGGGGGGGGGGGGGCCTACATCGTCCAGCAGCCTAGGGGCCCCGGGCCTTCTTAATCCGGGCCTGGGGTCGGCACCACGTCTGAACGAACCCACGTTTACCAGAACTCTACTGGTTCATAAGTAAGTACCAACCTAAGTAATAACAAACCTGAAGCTGAAGAAACCCTAAACATTAACGGAAAATGACCTGCGAACCTGAGTGACTGAGGGAGAGACAGAGAGCTTTTCTGTGTGTGAGTGATCAGAGCGGGACACAACAACACATCTGCATTGTGTAGGGGAGGGGCGCTGTAGCCTATCACAGAACGCTGACACAGTCAGCTACCCAATGGGGATTTTCATTCAATCCGAGCACAGATATTGACTCGTATTACTCGTATAATACTCATACTCGGCAAAAGTGCTTTATCCGTACCGGATACTCGTTTCAGCCGAGTATCCGGCTCAACTCTACTTTTGACCACACAAATTTCCCAACTCTGGGATAATAAAGTATACTTTGACTTTGACTTTGAGAAGATGCAGAGAGCTTCGACTGGTGTTCGACTTTAATTCTCTCCTCCTTTCACCACTGGCATTTTAACACCTGACACCGTGAAAACTATGAAAATGGACAGAAATACAAATGCCATAGTACCAGATTTCAGTAAATAATACATAGAAATCATGTTCACATTTTAAACTTAAACAAATACATTTTTAGTAAACTTAAACAATGAATTTTACATGAAATTACCGTTTTTAAACCGCTATGAGTTGCAGCTCTTATTCAAATAAAAATGACAGTTTCTCTCTTTAAAGAACCACTCCTTTTACAATGAATATACCATTAGTCTCCTACTACCTCCTTCTGCTTCCAAGGGCGCTAAGTTTGAGCTCAGCCTGCTAGCAGCAGTTTTAACACAAGATACGACATGTAAATAGCTCATTTGCACGTTTTACCAACTCTGTAGCATCGTGAGCATGTGTTTTTTTGCCGAGACGGGAGCAGGAAGTCTAGTGTCTTCGATAACAGGAAGCAACAGTAAGAGTGGTGCTCGTCAAAATAAAAGTACAAAAAGTAAAGTGGCATAACTTATAGACAAAATTAACTGCCATTTACAGTAGTTACCAGACTATTGTGTGTGCTGGGTACAGACCATAATAACTTCTGTGTCCTCATAGCCAGGAGTCTATTTACTATGGGGAGGGGCGTGATGTTAGGATGTTAACTATGCTGGAGACAGTCCTACCACACTATTACTATATTACTACATTACTATATTATTATCACTATATTACTATTACTATATTACTATTACTACATTACTATATGACTATTACCATATTACCATCACTATATTACTATTACTATATTACTATTACTATATTACTACATTATTATATTACTATATCACTATTACTTTATTACTACATTACTATATTACTATCACTGTATTACTATCACTATATTACTATTACTATATTACTATCACTATATTACTTATTTCTTGAATAATGTATTATTTTGAGCAGAGTTATTTAATGTGATGATAAAATTATGCTAATGATGTAATAATGTTGGCTAATGTTAATAACTGTTCATTAGTGCGCAGAGGCAGATGTAGGTCACCAGTGGCTGCTTGGCGCTGCAAAGTGGAGCCGGATATGATTTAGTGAAATGTGATGAGTACTGCAAATTAATTAAAGATCTGATACTTGATATTCAAGTTGATTCGACAATAGGTGGCTACTGTAACAGGTGGGAGTTTTTTAAGTAAAAAGTTAGACAAATCTCAATTAAATTTGGGAAAAAAAGAAGTCAAGAAATAAGAGCACAAGAATTTCTATTGGTACAAAAGATAGATGAATGTTGTAGGAAGACACCAATGTCAGAATCGGACAGAAACGAATTTATAAATCTACAATCCAAACTAGAGGAAGGAGAGAAAAACACTGCATATGTCTGTGGCTTAGAAAAAAGAAAACAGGAAAGACATGCAATTAATGCACTAATAATAAATGATGTTAGAATGTATAGACCCCAAACAAATATCAAATATATAGATTTTATAAAGAATTATACTCTTCAGATTTTTCCAAAGAAGAATTTCAAGAATTTATGCGATTCAGATATTGAATTATATGAACTAGATATGGCAATCAAAAAAATGGCTTTAGGGAAAGTACCAGGGCAAGATGGTCTATCTGCAAACTTTTATAAATTTTTTTGGGAAGATATTAAAGAATTACTATTTTTTGCGATATGTGAATGCTGCAGGAATAAATCTATAACACCTACGATGAAGCAAGGTCTAATAAACCTTATTCCCAAACCTGATAAGGACAAGAAATATTTAAAAGACTTGAGGCCTATCACTTTACTTAATGTGGATTATAAAATATTTGCTCACATAATAGCTAATAGGCTTAAAGAAGGAATCTCTCAGATTATTAGTGAAACACAATCAGGTTTTCTAAAAGGTCGTTCCATCCACAAAAATATAAGGTTAGTGTTGGATTTATTAGATTATAGTGACAGTATTGATGACAATGGTTTTATTTTATTTTTAGATTTTTGCAAAGCGTTTGATAGTATTGAACACCGATTTATTTTAGATACTTTACATCACTTTGACTTTGGAACCAACTTTAATGACATTATTAGTATGTTTTATAAAAACATTAATAGCTCAGTGATATTACCATTCGGCACTTAGTAGATTTGAGGTTATGAGGGGCAATTCTTGGCGTCACTGTTTACAGACCACCCCATTTACAGACCACCCCACAGACCACCCCATTACTCGAGCTCTTTTATCAGTGAATTTTCAGAACTTTTATCTATTATTCACACCTCTTTTAGCAGGATTTTAATAACTGGTGATTTTAATTTACACGTCGACGACACCTCGGATCCAATATCCAGAGAGTTTTTAAATCTTTTAAGTTGTCTTGATTTTAAGCAGCACGTCGCACAGCCAACTCACAACAGAGGACACACCCTGGACCTGGTCATAACCCATGGCCTGTCCATCGGTGTGTCCTCTGTTGTCGACCTGGCTGTGTCTGACCATTACTGTGTGTTTTTTAGCATCACCAGTTTTAACCGAGAGGAGGCCCCAGTGAGAACAGTGAGGAGGCGCTATCTTACTTCTGAAGTGGCTGCAAATTTTATGGAGATTTTACAGAGCACTCCTGCTGAAATTTTACCTGCACCTTGTGATTTTATTGTTGATCATTTTAACAGTAGACTGAAGTCAACTCTGGACTCAGTAGCTCCACTTTTAACTAAAACAGTAAAAAGAAAACCAACACCCCCGTGGAGAAAAAACAATGAAATCAATGAACTGAAAAGAAAATGCAGGAGTGCCGAGAGAAGATGGAGGAAAAGTAAACTGACAATTCATTACCAGATTTTATGTCAACAACTAAAAACTTACAATAATACAGTCAAAAAGGCACGAATTTCCCATTTTTCAAAACTCATCACCATCAATAAAAACAACCCCCGGTTCCTCTTCTCCACTTTTAATGTTTTAACAGGTGCTAATTCTAATAACGTTTTTAAGACACCAACAGATGATCTTTGTGAGAACTTTGCAGACCACTTCAGAACCAAAATCAAGGACATCAGATCCTGCCTTTTATCCCATCAAGTTTTATCTGTTGACACTGAACTGTTGTCCTTGCCTGAGGAAACACTGGAGAGTTTTGCCCTGGTTGATGCAAGGACGCTTGGTCGAGTTTTCTCCCAAGTAAACCCAACAACCTGCCTTTTAGATCCCATTCCCACATCACTCTTAAAATCGTTTTATGGATTCTTCGAGGAACAGTTTTTAAACATCATGAATTGCTCTCTTCAGACGGGTGTCTTCCCCACCGCCTTTAAAACAGCGGTGGTGAAGCCCCTTCTGAAGAAGAGCAATTTAGATCCAAGTGTTCTTAATAACTACCGACCTGTATCCAACTTACCATTTTTAAGTAAAGTTTTAGAAAAACTGGTTTCTAACCAAGTTAATGACTTTTTAAACAGAAAGAACATTTCAGAAAAGCATCAGTCTGGTTTTAGGAAATACCACAGTACCGAGACAGCACTTTTAAAGATTTTAAACGACATCAGGTGGAATTTAGATAATAAAAAGCTCACAGTGTTGGTTCTACTGGATCTAAGCGCCGCTTTTGATACAGTAGACCATCACATTTTATTAAATAGGCTTAGACACCTGGTGGGCCTCTCTGGTACTGTTTTTAACTGGTTTTGTTCTTATCTCACAGACCGATGCTTTTACGTAAGTATGGATACATGTTCCTCGGAAATCCATGAAATTGGATGTGGGGTTCCCCAAGGGTCAATTTTAGGTCCACTTCTTTTTAATCTGTACATGCTGCCCCTTGGGGACGTCATCAGGAGGCACGGCATCAGCTTCCATAGTTATGCTGACGATACGCAACTGTACATCGCTGTGTCTCCTGATGACACTGGGCCAATTGATGCCCTTTTTAACTGCATTTTAGACATCAAGTCATGGATGGCAGTGAATTTCCTACAGCTCAACCAGGACAAAACTGAGGTTTTAGTCATTGGTCCTGAAGGCCAGAGAGAGAAACTTTTACCAAAACTACAGGATCTTAAACCAACACAGTCAGTAAAAAATCTGGGCGTGATTTTTGACTCTGAGCTGAATTTTCTTCCACATATCAAAAATATGACAAAAATAGGTTTTTATCATCTTAAAAACATAGCCAGAGTCCGCCCGTTTCTCTCTCAGGCCAGTACGGAGGTGCTGATGCATGCTTTTATCACCTGTCGATTAGATTATTGTAATGCCTTGCTCTCTGGTCTTCCCAAAAAGAGTATTTTTAATCTCCAATTATTACAGAACTCAGCCGCACGAGTGCTGACGAGGACCAGAGGGCGGGAGCATATTACGCCAGTTTTAGAGTCGTTGCATTGGCTCCCCGTACGCTTCAGGATCGATTTTAAGGTCCTTTTAATAGTTTTTAAATGTCTTAACGGCCTTGCGCCCTCTTATTTATCTGACCTGCTTTTACCATATCAACCCTCGCGGACCCTGAGGTCCTCCGGCACCGGCCTTTTATCCATACCAAAACCCAGAACCAAAACCCACGGTGAGGCGGCTTTTAGCTATTATGGCCCCCACCTGTGGAACAGCCTGCCGGAGAGCCTCAGGACCGCAGAGACAGTTGATATTTTTAAGGGAAGGTTAAAAACACACCTTTTTAGTCAGGCTTTTAACTAGAACTAGATCTTAAATTCTTCTTATGGTTCTATCTTATTTTCTGCTTCTATCTTGCTTTTAAATATGTTATTAACCTTAAATAATTTTACTTGTTTTACTTATTTTATTTATTATCTTACATATTTTTATCTTTTCAAACTGTCCATTCTGTTAACTAAATTTTATTTATTTATTTATTTTCCAATGTTTTTATCCTATCTTATGTTTTTAGTTTTTAGCTTTAACTCCAGTGTTCCTCAGGGGGGTCGTCCACGCTGGGATCAGTGTCTGGGCTGCTGCTGGGGGCGCTGTCCCTGGGTCCCTTCGGCTCCGCTGGCTGTGGTCTGTCGGGGTCGGGGTGCCTGGGAGCTGGTGCCCCCGGTGGCACGGCCTGCCGCTCCTCCCAGTGTGGACGGCCCCAAAGATGGCGCTTCCTCAATCCTCAGTGTCATGCCATGGCCCCATAGTGTCAGTAGTGAGAGAGAGTGTGTGTGTGTGTGTGTGTGTGTGTGTGTGTGTGTGTGTGTGTGGGAGGGAGGGGTTTTACTTGTAATTGTTTTTCTGTTTCTATTTTTTGTGTGTGTAAAGCACTTTGTGTTGCATTTCCGATGTATGAAAGGTGCTCTATAAATAAAGATTGATTGATTGATTGATATGTCAAGGTTGCCCAGTGTCTCCCCTCCTCTTTATCATGGCGGCTGAAATGTTAGCTATTATGGTTAAAAATTGTGAGGACATTATGCCGCTAAATGTCATGGGTGATTCCTTAATCATAAGCCAACTAGCGGATGATACAACCTTGTTTCTTAAAAATGAAGCTCAAATTCCAAATGCCTTAAAAATTGTTACTATATTCTCACAGGCATCCGGCCTTTACTTGAACCTAAATAAATGTGAACTGATTGCAATTCATAATCACCCCTCAACTCAGATTGAGAATATACCAATTAAAAAATAAATTAAATATTTACGTATTACTGTTTCCAAAGATTGGAAAATTAGAGTGCTAACTTTCAAGATTATATAAAAAAAAGTAAATCTATTTTGAATATTTGGTTACAAAGGGACCTATCTATTTTTGGAAGAGTTTTAATCTCAAAAATGGAAGGTTTATCAAGATTAATTTACCCTGCATATTCTTTAAATATCCCTGACAACATAATTAAAACTATAAATCAAAACAATTTTAATTTGATATGGAATAATAAACATCATTATATTAGAAAGAATGATATCATTAAGTCTTTGAAAGAAGGTGGGCTGAATGCAATTGATTTTGATCCAATGAATGGTTCCTTAAAACTCAAATGGCTACAAAATTTTATAAAACAATGTGATGATATTTGGTTTAATCTTCCGAAGAAAATCTTCTTGAACTTTGGGGGTGTATAATTTTTACTAAAATGTGATTTTGAAGTTAAAGGTCTCATTTCATCGTTTTTTCGTTAATTTTGCAGTGGTCTCTCATGAATATTCATGACATTTAAATGACTTGCCTCTGATTGGCTAACAGCACTGTCCATCACAGTGATGTTAGCCAATCAGAGGCGAGTGATCCCTCTAGTGCGTTATCAACCATAGACATCTTATACATATGTTACTATATACATCCATTAGATACATTCATGATATAAGATGTCTATGTTATCAACACGACAAATCACCACGACGTCACAACAACAATAAACGTTCTTCTGGGTGGCAAAAGACGAAGCGTTCTCCGATGGCAGAACTAGTAAACAAACCCCTCCATATCATTTGACAGGGCAGAGCGATCGAGAAAACAGTACATTCTTCTTGCGGGGCGCTACGTGACGTCTCATTAATTCATACGGATATGGGAAGTCTCATTAATATATTACGACGTATTAGGGCCACATTAAGAATTTTTTTTTCATTAAATTACGAGAATAAAGTCGTAAATATTGAATAAATTATGAGAATAAAGTCATACATATTGAATTCATTATGGCTACACTATAGGCTACACATTAAACGTTTATTCTACGGTTGTGCTCACTGAGCAAACCCAGGTTTAAGGTAGCCTACATGTTAACGTGTGTTACATGTTGTTTAAGAAGTCGGGGTATTGCTGGACTCTTTCGCGTCTATCTCCGGAACGGAAAATGATAGCGACGTAATACTTTTTTTTAATGAAACCGAGATATGCAGCATTATCTTTAGTATCATTTAGTATCATTATCTTTAGTATCATTAACGGAAGTATCTTGACGCCTATTGTTTACAAACATTCTGAAATGCCATATACTGTTTTCCTGAGGGCGGTCTCAAGCCAAAGTAGGCGAGGTCATGAATATTCATACACATTCATACGTCAGAGTGTTGGGCTTTTCCTCACTTCCTCATTTCTGACTTCCTCGTCCGTCTATGTTCTTACATTGGCTAATGCATGCAATGGGGGTAGAAGAACGTTTTCCACGTGCAGCATGCATATGCAACTAGGAGTGACCTATCATATTCCAAAAGGAGCAAGTAAAAACAGTTTACCGGTGAAGGAGACCTTTAATAAATTGCCAATTAAGTTATCGAAATTCGATTTAATTAATGCTATACCGCAAGCTTTAATTGCTTCTATAAAAGGTTCTTTACTTTATGTGTCAACTGTACCTCATTTATATCCTTTATTCATTCGTGATTGTCTTTTTTCAGATGTGAAATGTAGTAAAAATGGCTTTCTAAGATTCATACTATCAAATGAATGTTTTCCCTCACCTTTAAAAAGAAAATTCATGCTGGAAAGATATTGCACTGACCCATCTACCTTCAAAAAAATCAGATGTAACTTTCTGAAATGTTCTATTCCACCGAAAGCGAAAGAAGTGCATTTTAAAACAATGAATGAGATATACCCATCTAGACACCTAATGCACCTTAGATTTAATATTGATTTAAATGAATGTATATTTTGTAAAAATGACATTGAAACACAAGAACACCTTTTCTTCTCTTGTAATGTATCTGTTTTATTTTGGGATGTATTCTGTCGTTGTCTTCTGAATAACAACCTATCTTTGTCAAAATTAACGTACAGTAACATAAGGTTTGGTGTCTTTTTGAAAGACTCACAGTTGGAATTTCTCTTAAATAACCTCATTATATTGGCAAAATACTTCATTCATAAATGTAAATTTCTAAATGTAACCCCATTACAAAAATGCACAACATTTATATCAACATTTATTTGATCTTTCCCTTCATCAGACCCCAGAAAACTAAATGTGACGTATGATATATATGGGTTTAATTTTCTGTTTGTATATTTTATTTACCTTTGTATTAACTATTTTTTATTTTATTTATTCTAATTTTATACCTTAATTATAATTTTTATACATATATATATATATATATATATATTATTATTTTTTTTTTAATTTATTTATTTTTTTCATTTCATTGCTTTCCTGTTCTGTTACTGTGTTAAACTTTTATTGAAATGCTGACATGTTTAGCTCAGTTTCAAAATGTATTTTGTATTGAAATTTCTTCTGCTTGTAAGATTTGTAATAAGAATTAAAAAAATAAAAATAAAATAAAAAGTGGAGCCGGATATGCAAATGAGAAAATAGTAAAAAATAAAATAAAAAATAAAGCTCGCGGCGAGTCTCCAGACAGAGCGCGCGCGGCACTTTCTGCAGTCATGACAGTTCAGACACACACACATAGAAAGATAACATGATTTTCTTTCTGATGAGTAGGCCTAATATTTGTTATTTTTTTGAAATATCTCTGAATAATTAAAACCTTATATCCATATGAGATGTGACTCAGTGCACGGGCAACACAACCCTAGATGGTCAATGACGACACGGCAGGATATCCGCACGTCACCACGCACACGTTAACAGCGCGCCGTGATAGGTCGGTTCTCTGCCCGTGAGTGGATGAGTCCACCCTTCCGTGGAACGTTAGCACGGCGTCATGACGCATGAAACATGGCGCGCGGAGCCACGCTGTACGTGATTGCTGCATCACGCACGAGGCGCTTCTAAATATAGAACAGAACAATGTACCTGCTGCGCGCGCAACTCCAATTAACTGGTCACCGGACATGCGCACTGGGCTCCACAGAATAATGGGTTCCAATTTCTTTTATTACGCGCACACACACACGATTTTATTTTAAAGCACATTTTCAAACAAAAACTGCAGCTTAAAGTTCTGTACATACATATCAAGTAAAAACCCACACAAAAACACCACTATTACAACAGAAGTCAAGTGAAAAAAGATAATACAATGCTAAGATAATAGTAAACAGTGTTTATGAGATGTAAACAGTGTTTATATGAGATGTAAACAGATTTACTATATGATGTAAACAGTGTTTATATAAGATGTAAACATGGAGGTTTACTATATGATGTAAACCGTGTTTATGAGATATAAACATGTTTATTCTAGTTAAAGGATGTCTTTATATGGGCAAGGCAGAACGCAACATGTCGCGTATTTAGCAAATACGGAAAGTGACATCATGCCTCATGACATCATGGGTCAGTTTGTTGTGTCCGGTCTCTCTTGCTACAGAGCCCAGGGGGGTATTGCACAAAAGTAGGATAAGGGATTAAGCCGGGATTTGTTTACGGATTTAGGTATCCTGGCTACATTTTAGCCTCAAGTCGGTTGCATGAAAGCAGCTCACACTTTTCCCGGCTGAGTTACCATGGTGATTTATTCTCCACAAGTTAGCCTGCTCCCGACCAGGCTAACAGCCAGGCTAAGATTAATCCTAGTGATTCACCTGTATTTACACCGTCAATCCTGTGAGGAATTAATGTGTTTTACAGCATGTGCATGGTCTTTCTATGCATGTTGTATCATTTTAATTATCCCGAATTAAAATATTACATATATAGTCATTTCTCATTTCATTTAAATCTGTTGGCTGTTTTTTATATTGATTAAGTGTTATTACTCAGGCCAACACAGTTAAAGTCTATATTTTTTCATACTATGACACATTTACGTTTGTGTTTATGAAAGTCCGCCTTTTATTACGCAACTGCAGCGCATTTGGAAATGTCAACAAACAGATGAACGCAACGCTTATGTCATATGTATAAAATGTATTTTAATCACACAATCGAACCTTTGCAACATGTGAAACAGCATTGGCTACCATGCAGAATAAGCTGGTTTACATTTCAAATGTCAACTCGCACAGACGTCACCGAGTCCGAGTCCGAACCCGACCCGGCCCGTCGGGTCCCGTCGGGTCGGGTCCCGTCGGGTCCCGTCGGGTCCCGTCGAGCTTGGGTCGGGTATCCAATAAGGAGCTGTTCAGTGGCCGTGACGTATGAAACGCCATGTTCCGATCGGTGATTCTGTGAGCGATCGCGAGGTCTATTCTAGCTTCACCTGACGTTTCTCTATAGCTCTGAGCCGGGCCTATTTATCCTGGATTGGCAAGCGTGCAACCGAATAAGCCAGGATACCGCCTAGCAGGATAGTCCAAGTCGCGCTTACTCAATTATCCTATCCGACTTTTGTGCAATACCCCCCAGGGCCCAGTTTCCCGATAACGATGTACGATCCATCTTACGATGCTTACGAATCATCTTTCGAACGATCATACGGGAGATATTAAATAGTCCGCTCGACTTGTACAAAAAAAAACCCTCACGATTTTAACTCAAACACATTCCAGTATTATTAATTGATTAAATATTTCTTTCTTTCGTAAGTGACCATGGCATATGCGGGACAATGCCCTTCGAGGTGTCCATTAACAGAACCGTCCTCCGCGGTTCACGCCCAGGGCCGAATTAAGAAGGCCAGGGGCCCCTAGGCTGCTGGACGATGTAGCCCCCCCCCCACCTTGAAGGACCGGACTCCAAAAATTTGTTCTTAAGCGGGGGGGGGGGGTTGCTAGCGGAGATTTTTGTTGAGCGGGGGTGGGGTGCTAGCGGAGTTTTTGTTGAGCAGGGGGGGGGGGGGGGGGGGGGGGGTGGCGAGCGGATCGAGGCGCTAGCGGATCGCGGCGCTAGCGGATCGGGGGGCTACCGGATCGGGGGGCTACCGGATCGGGGGGCCCCCGATTCGGCCAATCGGGGGCCCCCTGGCAGACTGGCACACGTGGGGCCCCTAGGCTGCAGCCATATCTAGCCTGTGCGTTAGTCCGGCCCTGTTCACGCCTCCGCGTCGTCCATTCATTTCTGTTAATATTTAATCAATTAATAATACTTTAATGTGTTTTAGAGTTAAAATCGTGAGGGTTTTTTTATTTTTACAAGTCAAGCGGACTATTTAATATCTCCCGTATGCCGGCGTTGCCAAGCAACGTGGCCATAGCGTCTTCATAGCGTCAACGTCTTTCCTAGGTGTACATCAAAGATAAGATTATAGAGCTCCGCTCTATAATCTTCAACCAATCAGAATCGAGTATTCACCCAGACCATGGTATAACATAGACTAAGCTATATAGCTAGCCTATCGTAACTTTAGCGTCACCAGCTGGACATTCAGTGGTATTGGATGTGTTAACGACGCTCGTAGCGCGCTACGAGGACAGCTGGAGCCCTCGTTAGCTACGAGCGTCTTAACGACGGTCGTTACGCAACGATGCTTTCGGGAAACGGTGTGAAAACTGTCTGATGGTCGTACGACGAACTTAACGAACCACTTAGGCTAACGACGCTTTCGGGAAACTGGGCCCAGTTCCAACATGACGAACCTCGATAACATGACCCGTCCTGAGCATCATATTGTTAGATGTTCAGGTGTGCAGTTCTGACATCACAACCAGCTGTCCAAGACACTGCGCTCCCTGGTGGCGCTCCCTCGCTGGCGGCGCTCCCGTCGGCGTGGCCCTCGCACACGTGTTGCCGCTGACCTGAAGGGGGAGCGGCACAGACGCCTTTCTTCCGTATGTAGTTTTATAAACCACCATCATCAGAGGAGGCAGGCTCAGCGCTGGTGCAGGGCCAGGCACGGCACCCATTGGTTGTTCCCTCGGCTCTCCTCGCAGTAGCTGCTCACGTGACACAGAGCGTCGGTAGAGAGCGTCTGGCACGGGGATTTCTGATGAGGACCCCAACACATGGAGGGATTAGTTACCACGGCAACACAAAGACCGGCAAAGTAGTGGTAAGGGAGCGGTAGAGTCGCGGTACTTACAGTGACCAGGACGCAGTGCAGGTCGTGCGGCTCGTTTCCGTTGTCATCCGCGGCGGCAGGCTCGCCCAGCAGCTGGGCGAGGCGGTGCATACCGGCGACGCGCACAATGTTGATGTCGTTGTCGCAGCAGAACGCCTGCAGGAGCGTGAAGTGAATCTGGAGCGCGATGTCTCCTTCATCCTCCTCATCCGTCGCCAACACGCACAGAACCACGCTGTCCGGGTCGCTGTGGAGAGAGGGACGTGGATGACACAGAGTAACATGAATATACGCTCATAACATGAATCACAACAAGATGAATCCTATGCTCACAACATGAATCCTATGCTCACAACATGAACCACATCATAACATGAATCCTATGCTCATAACATTAATCTATGCTCATAACATGAGTCACATCATAACATGAATCATAATGACATGGTCAGCTGCAGTTGCGCAAAAAGTGGGTATGCGCTGTACGCGGCGCATAGGGGCGCCGCACCAGGGGGGCGCCAAAGCGATGGTTTAAAAAAAAAATAGTTTGGGGTATTTTCTATATGTAGCTGCTGTTGTGCGTTTCTAAATCATTTCTGCATTTCCTTAATGTTATATAACATAGCACCCCCGTCAACAATCGCGCAGCACCCCCGTCAACAATCGCGCAGCACCCCTGTTGTTAAGCCAGTGTGTAGGACTTACAGATTAATTTCTTAATATTATTAATATGTAAAAACTAATATGGAAAATATATTACATAATGTTTATGGGGGGCGCCAAAATTGTTGCTGCATACCCCCCTGACACTGGGTAGTTGCACCCCTGGTCAGCTGTAATAACAGACGAGGCTACTCACACATTCAGCAGCTTGGCGGACTCGTACACCCCCACGGTGAGGCAGTCCTGCCGCCGCGCTGCCTCCACCAGCGCCTCGAGCGCCTCGGTCGCGCGGTCCCGCCTGCAACACGAGACGACGTAAGGTAGTGGTGAGCACGTGTTTTTTTAACATGTTATCTCCATTTCGTAATGAGAGACAGGCGACCCACCTGTTGTCCGTCATATTGGTTCCGACCAGGTCCTCCAGCGTCATGTTGTGATGAGAGAAGCCCGCGGGCAGCAGTACCAGGTCCAGGTGATGTCCCGTCAGAGTCCGTTTGCGGAAAGTTCCTGTTTGTCCAGCGACGAAGAGGAGAGTGACTGTCTGACTTCAGCCACTGAAACCCGCCCTTATATCCTGCCTCGGCAGGGGGCGTGGCCTGTGTCCGAGCCCAGACGGGATCCCGGTCGCCCACGTGGGGCCTGAGAACCGCCCCCCGCGGGATCGCTGTTGGCTCACTGAAATGTTGTTTTCCCCCATATAATACTACTAATAATAATAATAATAATAATATTTACACCACCTACTGTATCCTCTAGCGTAACAGATATCTATATCTATAATAATAATAATATGTATCCTCTAGTGTAACATAGGTATCTATATCTATAATAATATGTATACACCTACTGTATCCTCTAGTGTAACATAGGTATCTATATCTATAATAATATGTATCCTCTAGTAACATAGATATCTATATCTATAATAATATCTATCCTCGAGTGTAGGCTAATATAGATATCTATATCTATAATAATAATATATATCCTCTAATGTAACATAGATATCTATATCTATAATAATATGTATACCACCTACTGTATTCTCTAGTGTAACATAGATAGGCCTATCTATATCTATAATAATAGTATGTATACTGCCTACTGTAGAAGACAACTTGCATTTGAAGTTGAGTAACAGGTATTCTGCTAGAGATCAGGTACTGTTGGATAACAAACCTGAGCACAAACATAGTATACAGTATTATAATACATAACTCTAATACTATAATACTGTATACACATAAATAATACAGTAGTACAGAATTATCATATATAGTACAGAACTCTAATACTAGTACTATAATACTGTATACACATAACTAATACAGTATTATAGTACATAACTCTAATACTAGTACTATAATACTGTATACACTTGCACAATACAGTATTATAGTACCGAACTCTAATGCTACTATAATACTGTATCCACATGTATTATGTACTACTAGTTCTGTACTATAATAATGTATCCACATTAGGGTGTGGCTGATGCCCATCAAATTACCAAATATTGTTGGATAACTCCTAACTTTTTTTTGGTGTTGCGTCTCTACAAATGGGACTTACATATAAAGTTTCATTAAAATTGCTTGATATTTGACTTGAGCACAAACACCATACATGATTGCCATTATTGGCGTCATTTATGTGATATATGCGGTTCTGCATGCTAGCATATTTTGCATATTTCTAAATTATCATTGACACCTAAAGTCGTCTAAACTCATAAAGTTCTTCAACTTTCTCAGCCATTTTATTTAGAGCAACAGTAGGAATTTTGGCCTTTTGGTAGTGATACATTGCTTCTTCCACAACTTTATTGGCACATTGTCTGTTTATTTTTAGTTTTCTTGATGCATCTTGTTCCCGTTCTTGGTTGATATTTGCCATGAAACATAGCAGTATCTGTTCATATGTGGGAAGTCTTGCCCCTGTGATTCTGATATGTTCTGGACCAGGAAGCACAGGCAGGATGCTTCTTCTTGGATTGGAACTGCGAGTAGACATGTTGTTGAGCATCTGAGACTCAGTCCTGATAAGAGACTACTGCAACGCAACTTTAGCATGTGACAACTCGTCATCGAAGCTAAGAAGATATCTTGATCACTCTGCATTAGTCACTTGTTTGACAGGCGTGCGTGTTCTGTTTGGAACAGAAGGTTACTCGACAGGCTATCGTTGCTTTTTTGGAATGCAGATAGGCCTACTTTACGTTTCATGAAGGGATGTCCTTAAATTTAAACAATAATGAGAGAAGAAAAGAGATAATAGAGTTTGTTTATTTCACAACATGCCTCTGTGATCCTAAATGTTTAGATACTCAGAAACTCTTTATAAAACCAAAAATGCTCATTGATAATATAAGCGAAAATAGAGGCTTTTTCCAAAAATTTGATCAGCTTTGTGCTCAAGTCAAATATTAATATATTTCAATGAAATTGCACAGGTGTGTTGATAGGGTCATTACACAATACCAAAAAAAAGTCAGAGGGATTTGGACAAAATTGGGCCATCAGCCACACCCTAATCCACATGTATTATTATTATTATTATTATTATTATTATTAAGGGATTGAATTGGTAAGATAAGATGTATTGATTCAAGGCGAGATATCTGAGAAGCAGCGTTATGGTTGAATATAATTGTGTATACGGATCTATGTATTTAATGAGTTTAAATGGTAATGAATGGTTTGTAGAACAACTTGTAAACATTCACTTCACAGTTCACTTCCTCTTCTAATGTTATCTCCTGTTCATTTGAATGTGAGGCCTATATTGATCACAAACCCACAGGCTTACTATAATGTATCCAACAGATGCTATCATGTGTCTATGTGTCTGATATTAATAAATCAGATAACTCACTAATAAGGTTAACTCACTAACAAGGTTTGAACGGTTTGAACAGGATGACATTAAGGGATACGCCGCCATCTAGTGGTGATGTAGAGTGGTGCAAGCCCCGCCCCTTAGTTATGCCCGTCAAGCGGCGCTTCTCTGTAACGAAAACTCCAGTAAACATGGAGGGGAGAAGTGCATCACCAGTTAGGAGCTATGGATGAAGCCGTGTTCTACGGCGAGAACACGATAACTTACCTAATTAGTATGCAAGAATTCGCTCCCTGATTGGTTCGATCCTTGAAGCATGCTATTTCCGTTTCCTACAGTCGTAGCGTAGCCGGGACATTTCCCTAACCCTAACCATAACCCTAACCCTAACCATAACCATAACCCTAACCATAATCATTAAAACGCAACCTGAATCAATAAAACGTTAACAAACATCGAAAAAACAGAAGTAGACCTACCTCTCTCCCGCACGCAGGCCATCACAACGCGCAGGCGCATCATGAGAACCAATGAAGAAGCCCGATTCTTAACATGTTCTGAGTACCGTGTTCTCGGTATCTGAAATAGTGGTGGATTTCCTCGTTCGTTTGCGCGAATCAGTTCGCGTCGTTCAGTTCGCCATGAAGAGTCGTTCGTTCGTTCGTTCGTTCGTTCAGTCGTGTTTCCGGTAGCGGTGAATCATTCAGTCGTTCAGTCGTTCGGACTCAGCTCCGCCCCTCGTTCAGTAGTTCACTAGTTCAGTCGTTCAGACTCAGCTCCGCCCCTCGTTCAGTAGTTCACTAGTTCAGTCCAGAGCTATAGAGAAATGTTTTAACATCATCTGTCAACATCAGCAGAAAGTGACCTGGTAAACGTAACGTAGCTGTGTAGCCAGTAGCAGCAAGTTAGTTGTAATTGTCACGTTAATAATTATAACGTTAATGTTAGATATAACATTGTTGTCCAAGGAATAATGATGCATAAATGTTGACCAAAGCATTTCACAACAGATAGAATAGAATAGTCTTTATTGTCATTATACAAGTTGTACAACGAAATTTGGGGGTGCTCCCGCAGAGCTACCGTGCACAACAAAACAAAAAACAAGAAAATTAAAATTGTTTGCAGTTTGTATGGCCCAGGGGAAGAAGCTCTTTGTCAGTCTGCTGGTGTGGGACTTTGTAGACCTGTAACGTCTCCCAGAGGGCAACAGATCAAACAGGGGGTAGGCAGGGTGTGAGGGATCTCCTGTGATGGCCTTGATTTTCCTGAGACAGCAGGATGTGGAGATGTTTTCCAGGCTGGGCAGAGGGCAGCCGATGATCTTTTGGGCAGTGTTTATGACCCTCTGCACTGCCTTCCTGTCCTTGGCTGTGGAGCCTGCGTACCAGACGCCCAGACAGTAAGTCAGTACGCTCTCCACCGAGGAGTGATAGAAGGCCAGCAGCAGCTTCATGTCCAGATTGTTCTTCCTGAGGACACGCAGGAAGTGTAGTCGCTGCTGAGCCTTCTTTACCAGGACCCCAATGTTGTGAGTCCAGGAGTGGTCTGCGGAGATGTGGTTGCCCAGAAACCTGAAGGTGTTGACAGTGTGGTCCTGTCTGATCTTCCTGAAGTCCATGATAAGTTCTTTAGTTTTATGGACATTCAGGGTCAGGTTGTTTTCTGAGCTCCAGGATAACAGTTTCCTCACTTCAGCCCTGTACGCTGTCTCGTCGCAGTTGCAGATGAGCCCAACCACTGTTGTGTCATCCGCATATTTTATAATGCGGTTGGTTGGGTGGGCTGGAGAGCAGTCGTGTGTGTACAGGGCGTACAGCAGGGGGCTCAAAACGCAGCCTTGAGGGGAACCAGTGCTGAGTGTGATTGTGGAGGAGTGGTGGGGGCCGAGTCTCACAGATTGTGGGCGGCTCATCAGAAAGCTTTTAATCCAGTTGCAGGTGGAGAGGGGGATCTGTAATTCCAGTAGTTTGGAGAATGTCCGGTAAGATGGTGTTAAACGCTGAGCTGTAGTCCACGAAGAGCATCCTCACGTAGCTCTTCTTGTTCTCCAGGTGGCTCAGCGCTGTATGGAGTGAGGGCGATGGCGTCCTCCGTAGACCGGTTTGCCCTGTACGCAAACTGGTCGGGGTCAGGGAGAGAGACAGTCTCTGATGTGCTGGGAGACTGATCGCTCCAGGCACTTCATGATTACAGACGTCAGGGCGATGGGTCTGTAATCGTTCAGGCTATCTATGGCAGGTTTCTTGGGAACGGGAACAGGGCCAGTTGGTCGGCGCATGCTTTAATCACCGCCCCGGGGATGCCGTCAGGACCAGCGGCTTTCCTGGGGTTCACTGCGCTGAGGTTTTTCCTCACCTCGTGCTCCTGGAGAGAGAGAGGTGGGGTGCTGGAACCAGGGGGAGGCAGTGACTGCAGGTGAGTGGTGGTGGTCTCAAAGCAGGCAAAGAAGCTGTTGCCCTCCAGCAGCAGCAGCAGCTGCTGGAGGGCAACAGGGAGCTGGGGGCTGGCCTTTGTAGTTTGTTAAAGCCTGGATGCCCCTCCACACCTGATGCGGGTTGTTGTCTGTCAGGTGTCCCTCTATTTTCCTCTTGTAGGAGTCTAGCCAGCTTGAGGCCCCTCCTCAGGTCAGCTCTGGCAGTGCTGTAGAGATCTGTCCCCAGAGTCCCCAGAGTCCCCAGAGTTCCGAACTCTGATCAGGGTCTGGACTTCTTTTGTCATCCAGGGCTTCCTGTTTGGAAAGACCCGGATGCGTCTATCCTTCGTGACGTGTTCTGCACAGCATCTGGGGCCGTATTCACAAAGGATCTTAGGGCTTAAAGTAGCTCCTAACTGGCGAATTTAGGAGAAAGTCCTAAAAATAATGGGCGTGTCCGTCTTAAATTTAGGACTCCTAATTTTTTTCACTAAGAGCAATTCACAAAGTATTTTAGGCCTAAAAGTAGCACCTAAGTCTAGGAGAGCTTAAAAGTCCTCGAGAGGACTCCTAACTCAGTAAGACCTATTCACAAAGAATTGGAAAATGGCTGCGAGACGAAATGTTTTGGAGACAATGGAATTGTGAATTGATCAAGAGATATAGGCTAAATCGTGAGGGTATAAAACTTGTTGTGGAATTAGTGCGGGATGCAATAACATCCCCGACTAACAGGAATAACTCGATTAGTCCGGAAATAAAATGTTTGGCAACACTACGATATTTGGCAACAGGGAAAATGCAACTTTGCAATGCCAACGATTTAGGAATATCGCAACCATCAGTCAGCCGTGCCATAAACCAAACCATCAACGCGCTCTGTAGACCACATATCAATTCAATTCAATTCAAACTTTATTAAGGACACATCTCATGAAAGGTCCATAACACCAACACAACACAATACAATAATAATAAAATAATAAAAATAGAATAAAAAATACATACACATATACTGTATATATACTGTATATATATATATATATATATATATATATATATATATATATATACACATGTACATACATATATGTAAATATACACACACACACACACACACATACACACAAACACACACACAAGATTCCACAATGATCATATATTTACATACAGGCTAGAAGAGCTGACAGAGCTCAGTTCAAAGTTGGTTAAGGCTGAAATAATACCATTAATATCATCCAACAGTTTATCCGGTTTCCTTTGGACAATCAACAACTACACAGGATCAAAGCCAACTTCATGGCAATTGCGGGTATGCCGGTGTGGTCGGTGCTATTGATGGGACGCACATAAAAATAATTGCGCCATCAAAAGATGAGGACGTGTTCGTCAATAGAAAGAAAGTACATTCCATCAACACGCAGATTGTTTTTGATGCAACTTTTAACATTATTGATGTTGTTGCAAAGTGGCCTGGGGCTACCCATGATTCGCGTATTTTAATGGGGAGCGGTCTGAGGCTAGCCTAGTCCTAACTAGACCTTCGACCTCATTTCATTCATACTCATGGTCTAGAACTGCTATAGAGACAAACGATTTCTCACTTGAAGGCGGGTGCTTTTGAAGTTTAAAACCTATTGGCTCTGCCCAGTGCCACTCTGGATCTGCCTTAACCAATCGCTAACGTTTGGTCATGACATATTTCATGCGCCGGCTCTGACTGTACACAAACGGCAGATGCAGTGAGCAGTAGCCTGGTTCCGCCCGCCTCCGTACTTCCGCTCAATAACTGAAATTCGCGCACGACCTATACGTCACTGTTCTCAGGCCGCGCCTCCTGTTCGCTGATTGGAAGGACAAACTTGAGGGAAAAGAAATCGTTCTAACAGCACTCCCAGACCTAGTACTGAAGTGAAATGAAAATTGAGCGGAAGTACGGAGGCGGGCGGAACCAGGCTAGTCTGAGGCAGCTTTTTGAGAGGCACCATGTACCAGTTGGGTGTCTTGCTGGGTGACAGTGGCTATGCCTGCAAGACGTCTTGACACCCTATCTCAATCCACAACCGGGAGCACAGTTAAAGTATAACATATAAGTGATTACGCAGATTACGCTTAGTCCTATGCGTAAAAAACATTGTATTAGCTCTTTGTCGCCTTTTATTTGTTGAATCCATATTTATTATTGTTTGCTGTTTGCCTCCATATATGTTAGAGCCAGTGGTTGTGCTAGACTTTTTCGTCATTTTGACTGACAGGGTCATAAAAATCCCGTCATAATCTATTTTTACCGGTCACTTTAATTTTTTAAATGATAATAATGACATGTTCAATAGCATTTCATTTTAATTCATTTTTAATTCATATTCAGTCCAAACTACACACATCAAGCAGAAGATTATGTAAGAAAATCGGCCGCCAGGCGATTCGCGTATAGTGGGGCTTGACGGTGATTCATCACCACAATGCGGGCGGGAGCTAGTTGATCCACTAGTCAACACGCGGGAGCTAGTTGATCCACTAGTCAACACGCCCCCAAGCGAACAAGTTTTCAAGGTGGCGCGATGTCGCGGATAATTCGCGTATAGTGGGGCTTCTAGTAGGGTTGTGATGGCTGACTGGCATCACGATGGAGAGCCACCATCGTGATGCCACGCCCCCCTCGTCCGACACACACTAATCCTATAGTCTCTTCTATAGTTATTACCTAAAAACTTTGCAGGGATTGCTCTGTAAATAAATTGAAAATATAACTAATGGTCCATATAAAGTGCTGTAAGTTAACTAGGGCTGCCCCCTAATAGTCGGCTTAGTCGATCGACGGAGGCTTAGTCGAATACGTTTTCATTAGTCGAGCAAAAAGTAAAACATAAAAATAAGAAGGCATGAGCATCGCAAACCGAATACATCCGTGGTCGCAACAAGCCCTGATTTAACTCATCGCTGCAGAAATACTGACCAATACACCTGGGCAGGTAGACACCTTGGCAGGTAGACACCGCTAAACACACGGGACTCATACCGGTGATCGCGGCTTTAGTTCCCCGTGTCTGATCGCTGTAATTCGGAGCGTGAATATCGGTTGAATATCTAATATCTTTCTAACTTTAAAAAACAATTAAGTATTTTTTAAAACGATAGTCGCACATCCCTAGTAACTACGCCGCAAAGGTGAACCCTCCCGGACTCCGCTATTAACATGAACCGCTCCACCGGAGGAGCCGCACATCCACACACACCGGACACCAAAATACAAACAAACATGTTTTCCATTTGATTGCTTTTAAATAAAGTTATGTGCAGTTATACGGTAAATACGATTATTAAAAGTGTTGGTCCATGCCGTTAATAGGCGGCCCGCTTCGTGGGCCGCCTATTAACGGTGTCGTCCAAAAAGTGATTGTCTGCCAGAATCTGATTTCTGGCCGAGGGAGCGCGCACAGCAGCCCGTTGAGCGGTAGCGCAAAAACGTCTGCTTTTCTCTGGATTAAACGGCCATAGTATGCAGATACACACAACTGTATTATAATGTAATTATAGCAAAGGCACGTGTCTTCGAAAGTTTAACGTTTGTTCTTCAATCAATTTTTGGCAGGTGAAAATGCCTATTTTGTGTTGTATGACACCGGTGTCGTGCCAAAAAGTGATTGTCTGCCAAAAATTGATTGAAGGCCAAATACAGTTACTCAAAGGTGATTTCTGCCTAAATATGACTTGATCTCATTCATAAGCTTCATAATATAAACACTGGAGCTCACAGGACACCTTGGAATTCTTTTAAAGGACCATTACAACACAAAATAGGCATTTTCACCTGCCAAAAATTGATTGAAGAACAAACGTTAAACTTTCGAAGACACGTGCCTTTGCTATAATTACATTATAATACAGTTGTGTGTATCAGCATACTATGGCCGTTTAATCCAGAGAAAAGCAGGCGTTTTTGCGCTATCGCTCAACGGGCTGCTGTGTGCGCTCCCGCGGCCAGAAATCAGATTCTGGCAGACAATCACTTTTTGGCACGACAACGGCACCGCCCCCCCCCCCCCCCCCCCCCACGACGATATCATCGTCCATCACGATGTTTTACTGTGAACATCGGCAACTGCCAATTTAAGGGCCATCGCCCAACCCTAGCTTCTAGGTTCCTTGCGTGCCCGCTTGCGCGTAATCAAATGTTTCAAGTGGGTTTGTTGTTTCTTTCTTCTTTTCTACTTCTCTTCTTCTACAAGAGCCAATTAATATGCTCATCACCACCACGTGGTCAGGGTGTGAAATGCAATCTGTCATAATGATGGACGGCCCTCAGATTTTTCCGTCACCGTTTTAAAAAAACGGTCAATGACGGAAAATATTCGGTTAACGCGACCCCTGGTTAGAGCACACAAAAATACACAAAATCTTGTGGAGAGAGGATGTGATCACAGTGATCACTGTATGCGCCATTCTCCACAACCGGTATGGGCTGTTATTTAAAGTGTTGAAGTGGAGATATGCTCATTGGATAATAGTTTGCAGGGTGCTTTTAATTGCCTCCTTGAATTAATGCAATTTACGTATTTTTATTGTTTGCTTTTTCTCTCTCTCTTTAACGTGCATATAGGCTACAACGTCATTATCGTGGTCTGCACAAACTTGTCATCATGCGTGTATTCTGCTAACTGCACTGTCCATAACTATTTGATAGGAATTTCTAGCCTAGGCTATTTCCTTGTTTTTCGGTGATTTAGCGGGCTCCTTTGTGGGATGTTACGGATGAGTTTCACAGAGACCGCCTGCTCTGAACAACCAATCACCGTACTGACCGCTTCTAAACTCGTGCACGAGAATCCACGTAATCCATAGCAACGGCGCGTCACTCTTAGTTCACTGTTAGTGATTTATCCTTAGTATGAGTAGGTCTCAGCGGGTTTGTGAATAACTTTTAAGAAAAAACGCCTACGTAAAATGTTTTAGCGCGAGTTTGGAGCACTCCTAGCGGTAAGATAAAATGCTTTGTGAATACGGCCCCTGATCTTCAAAAATGCTCCACTCCGTGCAGGCAAAGCAGTCCTGCAGCTGGGCGAGAGCATTTCCAGGCCAGGCTTTGATGATCTGAGGGGGGTGTAGGCTGGGAAGAGGAACAGAGAAAGGTGGTCAGATTGTCCAAGGTGGGGGAGGGGGGTTACCCTGTATGCATGTTTTATATTTGAGTAGACATGGTCCAGTGTGTTTTTTCCCCTAGTTGCACACATGACGTGCTGGTGGAATTTGGGGAGAACAGTCTTGAGGTTTGCTTTGTTAAAGTCCCCAGCAATAATGTGTACGCCATCCGGATGAGCTCTCTGTTGTTTAGCCACCATGAGCTGGAGCTGGCCGAGTGCCATGCCAACGTTAGCGCCGGGAGGTATGTAAACAGTGGCCACAATGGCTGCCGTTAGCTCCCGTGGCAAGTAGAACGGTCGACACTGGACAGACATGGCCTCTAGGTCCGGTGAGCAGTAGGTGTCTATTACTCTGCTGTCTGAGCACCAGTTCTCAAGTACATAAACACAGAGTCCCCCTCCTATGCTCTTACTGGAGGCTTCGGTCCGGTCGTGGCGGTGAATGGTGCGGCCTGCTAGCTCCACTGTAGCATTGGGCATATGCGGGCGCAGCCAGGATTCGCTAACAATCAGCAGACAACACTCGCAGACAAAGTGGTTGTAGGCGATCTGTGACTGCAGCTCATCCATCTTGTTTGCGAGGGATTTGGCGTTAGTGAGGAAGATTGATGGTAGTGGAGGTCTGTGCGGTCGGTTTCTTAGCTGAGCTAGCAGGCCTGCCCGGCATCCACGTCCGCCTCTCCCAGCGCCGCCTTCGGCGCTTGTAATGTTGTGATGTTCTTTGAGGAAGAAGGCCGCCGACACAGGATCGCTTTTAACTCACTGTGGGGGGGCGTGGTGCATCAGCCGCAAGGGGGAGCTGTGGAGAGGGCTCGGGAGAGCCGCGCCAGGTGAGAGTGATTAGCACACCTGGGTTCCATTGTGCTAATCACTCTCTCCCTTTATAAACACAGTAGCGTGCTGGACCCGGGAGACCCAGACCCGAGCACACGGGTCGGCGACGGAGCCAGAGCTGGGCCCGCGGCGACACCGGTGTGCGCGATCATTGTATATTGGAAAAGACGCCGGTGTGCGTGATCATTGTATATTGAAAATAAAACATATTCAACTGGAAACCGGCTGTGAGATTCCCTATTGACGAACCCCGTGGCATCTACTACGCCACAACTGGCGCCTGAACAGGGACCTCTAGGATGGATCCACAGCAGCCTATGAACACGCTGGCCCGCCGGGACCAGGCGGTCCTGAGCCGACAGCAGCTGGCGGCCCTCCAGGGCCAGGCGGAGAGGCAGACCCAGCTGCTGGAGGCAATGGTGAGTCGAGCAGGGGCAGCGGCGCCGGCCCCCTCGTTCACCGGCATGACGGTCCACAAGATGGCGGCCCACGACGACCCGCAGTCATTCCTGGACATGTTTGAGGCCACGGCAGCGGCATGCGGCTGGCCGGTGGAGGAGTGGGCCATGCGGCTGCTTCCCCTGCTGTCAGGGGATGCACAAACGGCGGCGCTGGGACTGCCCGCCCCCTCCCGAGGACAGTACGGGGAGGTCAAGAGGGCAGTACTCGACCGGCTGGGGCTGTCAGAGGAGGACCACCGACGCCTGGTTCCGGGGGGGCAAGCTGGGGCCCGCCGAGCGGCCGTTTATCTTCGCCCAGCAAATAAAGGACGCAGCGACCAGGTGGCTGCAACCAGGGGGGTCCGCCGGCGAGGGGAGGATGCTGCAGAAGATCGTCATGGAGCAGTTCGTGGAGGGGCTCCCAGCCGCCACCTCGGACTGGGTGATGTGTCACCGCCCGGCGGACCTAGCCGGGGCCATCACCCTGGCGGAGGACCATCTGGCCGTCCTCTCCCGGGGCCGGGCACAGGAGGGCCGGCCGGTCCCTCCGGGAGGGCCCATGCCGGCACCCCGCAGAGGTCCCACGTCGGGTCCCCCGCACTGGACACCCACTCGACCATCCCCCAGACCCCGCTCTGTCTATAATAATAATCGGCCCTCCCCTCTCCCCCGCACTAATCCTCCTTCTCTTTCTTTCCCTCCCCAGGGTCCAGCCGCTACAGGCGCGGCTTTCGACCCACAGAGGGCTCCTCAGGCAGCAGGGCAGGAGTGCTGGAGGTGTGGGCAGCTTGGGCACTTCCGAGGGGAGTGCCCCCTCATGGAGGTGGGCCAGGTGATCCGGGTTGTCGGCCCTCCAGCACCCTCCCCCGGTCCAGGGGGGACGTACAGCGTTCCGGTAAGGATTCAGGGGGGTACACATCAGGCGATGGTGGACTCAGGCTGCATGCAGTCCATCGTTCATCAGAACCTGATTCGGCCCAGGGCTTTGATAGAGGCGGGAGGTGTGGATATTAGGTGTGTGCATGGGGATATTCACACATACACTGTAGTACTGGTGGAAATTCAGTTTAAGGCAAAAAAGCATAGTGTAAAGGCAGCGGTTAGCTCCCGCCTGACGCATCCCCTGATTCTGGGTACTGATTGGCCAGGGTTTGATAGGTTAGTGGGACAGTGTGCGGGGGTGTGTTCACGGCCGACAGGGACAGGGGATACGTGCGCTGTGCTCAGCGGTGACGCGAGGTCTTCCGACACTGCAGACGGGGAGGGGGAGCCGGCGGGGCCTTCACAGGAGGCTCCGCGGGTTCCCGTGTTCGACTCCATGGAGGATTTTCCACTCGAGCAGTCTCGTGACGATACTCTACGCTTTGCCTTTGACCAAGTGATAAGAATTGATGGTCACATGGTGCGCCCTGACGCAGCGTTAACGTATCCACATTTTTCATTGCGTAGGGACAGACTATACAGAGTGAGTCGTGACACTCAGACAGAGGAAATAACTACACAGTTGGTGGTACCGAAGAGCCGCCGGGAAATAGTGTTCCAGGCGGCTCATTATAACCCAATGGCTGGACATATGGGGTGTGAGAAGACACTGAACCGGGTAATGGCCCGATTCTATTGGCCAGGCATTTGGGCAGACGTGCGCCGCTGGTGCGCGTCTTGTCCCGAATGCCAACTGGTTAACCAGCCGGCCATCCCGAGAGCGCCGCTGTGGCCATTACCTCTAATGGAGGTGCCGTTCGAGCGCATCAGGATGGACCTCATCGGGCCATTTCACCGGAGCACATGCGGATATCGATTTGTGTTAGTTCTCGTGGATTACGCAACGCGATATCCGGAGGCAGTGCCGCTGCGCACCATCTCTGCAAAGAGTGTGGCGCAGGCACTGTTTCAAGTTATCTCCCGAGTCGGGATCCCGAAAGAGATCCTGACTGACCAAGGCACACAATTTATGTCACGGACACTGGGAGAACTATACGGATTATTGGGCATCAAGTCAATTCGAACCACGGTATACCACCCCCAAACGGACGGCCTCGTGGAGCGCCTGAATAAGACTTTGAAGTCCATGATCCGTAAGTTTGTGCACGAGGATAGTCGTGATTGGGATAGGTGGCTAGACCCTCTGTTGTTTGCAGTGTGCGAGGTACCCCAGGCCTCCACGGGATTTTCTCCCTTTGAACTACTGTTTGGCAGGACACCACGTGGGGTTTTGGACCTGGTTAAGGAAAGCTGGGAGGAAGGTCCGAGCCCGAGTAAGAACAAGGTGCAGTACGTCCTGGACCTGAGAGCAAAACTCCACACACTAGGACAGTTATCACGTGAGAATTTGCTACAGGCCCAAGAACGGCAGCAGCGGCTGTACAATAGAGGAGCTAGGCTAAGACAATTTTCACCAGGGCCCAGTATTTCAAAACTTGTAATCCGGATCAGGATAATCCGGATAATGAAATCCTCCTTTTCTCAGACCTGGATCAAGGTGATCCTGCTGACTTTATCCGAGTATTTCAAAACACCGGCAGGGTGGATCACCGTGATCCCGATCTGGGCGGAGACGGATTTCCAAATCTCGTGACGTCGCCTCCGGATCGAAACATGGCGGACTACCTCACGAAAGGAGCAGCTGGAAACGCGACATCCACGTCAAAAATGTAAGTTTACCGTCGTCTAATGTGTAGCGGTTTGAAGACCATACGAATTCCAACCAACATTTCATGCAAGCCAACTTCTTCAATCGTCCCCTAATTAAAACCAGGCCGCAGCGATCCCTAATTGAGCCGTGGCCGCGCTAACGGGAGCTAACTTGGCTCCATTGACTTGTGTGTTAAGCAGCCAGCGGGATAGCGAGGAAGCTGCTTTGTTGATGAATTTTCGGTCTATGGTTTAACTTAAAAGGGAATTAATTGGACGTACATCATACCGTAACTTTTTAAACTAACGCCAACCTGTTCAGAGTTTATTAGCGTTACGTCATTGGCAACACAGCAGACTTAGGAAAATAGGCGACATGTGTAGACTGCTGCAGGACTTTGGAAACGTTACACGGTACGAGTATTAACTATAGGGTTCATTCAGAAGTGTCAGGATGCTATAGTAATGCTGGGGATGATATCATGCGTTTGTGTACATAAACAAAGATATACTCATACACCTTCTCTTTCTTCTACTTTCAGAGTCCACTCAGCCATGGACCACTCGGCTGGAAATCCTTGGAAACGCTTTAATTGTAGATAGATAGATAAAAACTTTATTGATCCCTTGGGGAGGTTCCCCTCAGGAAATTTAGGTTCCAGTGCAACACCACAATAGTGCAACAAGTAGTAGAAAAAACACACAAAGTAATAAAAAACACACATTTTAGATAAATAAAATACGATAAACTATCAGGGAGATGAGATAAAATAAAATATCAGGGAAAATGCAAATGGTGCGCAAAACAGTGTGCAAACGGCATATGTATAAATATATATATACAGTATATATATGTATGTATGAGTATATGTACATGTCTATATATAGCAGCAGGAGGTAGCGACAGTTGTTGAGGTGAAGTTATTGGATTCTGAATAAAGTGCTTGAAACTGTAATTGCATTACTTTCATGGTATATAGCTTGGTCAGTGACACAACTAAACAGTTTTTCATCCTAATTTGTCTCCCTTATATAGAAGGCTCTCACTAAACATAATTATGGTCATTTATAGCAAAATAGCGTCTGTTTTGATTAAGTAAAATAATCAGTTTGTACACAAACACTGAATTACATTGCTGCAGGTTTTAAAATCACATTCTAGCCATTTCCAAACATTTTAAAAGTGCATTTTTAAGCTTCTGACTGAAGTCAAATGTGTCTTCATTTAATCAGAAGCATGAAAATATACCTTGAAAATGCTTGGAAAGTGCTTCAATGTGCAGCATGATATAAACTGTGACACTGAAAAAATGCAAGTGCATACATGTCATAGTTTATCCAGTGTTGGGGAGCCAGCTGACGAGCCACTCAACCTCTCGTCTTAATGTGTGTTCCTCACACCTGTGGAGGCTCAGAGGGTGAACCTTCAACCAGCACCAGCATTGCTCCACCCGATCCACCACAAGAGGTTCGTGGGCCAGAGTGTCGGAGACGGAGGAGGCATGCCGGTGATGAGGACGCTTATCAAAAGCTCCTCAAAATGGAGACCCGAGAGGGCAGTCAAACAAATTGAACAGGCCAATGAACTAATAAAGCTGACGCAAAGAAACAGAACTGAAAATAAAGCTGTTAGAAAAGCAGCTCACTTCTGACCTCTGAGTGGGTTAGGTCCTGTTTTAGTTAGTGGACACATTATTTGAAATGTCGGTTTTGTTGGAATTAAAGTTTGTTTGGACCCCGCATTCCTGTTGTCTTTCTCTGATGTTTTGGTACATGCAAGTTACAATGTTTGAAACTAGAATTTGAGAAATAGGTCTGTAATTAATTGTTACTCTTATTTACAGCAGTTTCAGAAAGTGAGGTAAAATATTTTACTATACTTTACATTTCTTACAATTAGGCTGCTTTATTATTTTTAAATATACATTTTTTAAATATTTATTTGTTAAAAGTAAAACACTAACACTTTAGATTAAGTGTAATGAACATCTTGAGTAACAATATCTAGGAGAAGTGGAGCTGAGACTTAATCTAAATGATTTAATCCAAGTGAAATCCACCTCTGAGGTGGGATCCAAATGATCCTGACATTTTGGTATCAAGTTGATCCAGAGATCTGCCTTAACTTTTGAAATACCCAAATCCAGCCTTTAATCTGGATTCAGGGGAGGATTGGATTACCAAAGCAGAATCCTGATCTTCAGGATCAGGATTATCTGGATGTGTTGAAATACCCAGTTTTCAGATCAGATCTAGATTTAATCCAATCCGACCAGGATAATCCTGTCAATCCCTTTTGAAATACTGGGCCCAGGAGATAAAGTGCTTGTATTGCTCCCTTCGTCTAACTCCAAATTACTCGCCAAGTGGCAAGGACCCTTTGTGGTCACACGGCGAGTGGGTGACGTTGACTATGAAATTGTGCGTTCGGACAGGGGAGGGGCGACACAAATGTATCACCTCAACCTCCTTAAAGCGTGGAGAGAGGTGGAGCCTGTTTCTCTAGTGACGGTAATCACAGAAAGAGATGAGTTGGTGCCGGAGGTACTAAAATCGAACAATCCTGCCTCGCTCCTTTGTGGGGACCAGCTTTCACCGTCCCAGAGAGCAGACATAGACAGGTTGCAACAACGTTATGCAGATGTATTCTCCCCCCGGCCGGGACGCACAAGCCTTATTCAACACCGGGTTGAGACTCACCCGGGTGTGACGGTGCGGTCACGGCCCTATCGGTTACCTGAGCACAAGACAAAAGTGGTTCAGGCGGAATTGAAAGCCATGGTGGAGATGGGGGTAATAGAAGAGTCCAACAGTGCTTGGTGTAGCCCCATAGTTCTGGTGGGCAAGAAGGATGGGTCTATCCGGTTCTGTGTGGACTATCGCAAGGTGAATGAGGTTTCACGGTTTGATGCCTATCCTATGCCCCGGGTGGACCCTCCTGGATCGCCTGGGCATGGCTCGGTTTTTTACGACGCTGGATTTAACCAAAGGCTACTGGCAGATTCCCTTATCTCCAGAGTCTAAGGAGAAAACGGCCTTCTCCACTCCGTACGGTTTGTACCAATTTGTCACACTTCCGTTCGGATTGTTCGGGGCCCCAGCCACATTCCAACGCCTCATGGACAGAGTGCTGCGTCCACATGCTGCATATGCTGCCGCCTATTTGGACGATGTGATCGTCCATAGTGGCACCTGGGCGGAGCATGTGCGGCAGGTGGCTGCGGTGCTCGAGTCACTGAGGCAGGCGGGCTCACGGCCAATCCGAAGAAGTGTGCAGTTGGACGCAGGGAGGTACGGTATCTGGGGTACCACTTGGGCGGCGGGCAGGTGCGTCCGCAGGTAGATAAGACAGCAGCGATTGCAGCCTGCCCAAGGCCCAAGACGAAAAAAGAGGTGCGGCGGTTTTTGGGGCTGGCCGGCTATTACCGGCGATTTATTCCAAACTTCGCGGAGCTGACCAGTCCCTTGACCGACCTCACCCGAAAGGGTGCCTCAGATCCGGTCCAGTGGACGGAGCTGTGCCAGGAGTCGCTTGAGAGGGTAAAGCAGGCCCTCTGTGGGGAGCCCCTCCTCCACACACCTAACTTCTCTCTCCCATTTGTCTTGCAGGCTGATGCGTCGGGCAGAGGGCTGGGGGCCGTCCTGTCCCAGCAGGTGCAGGGCTTCGACCGCCCGGTATTGTACATCAGCCGGAAGCTCTCCGAAAGGGAGGCCAGGTACAGCACCGTGAAGAGGGAGTGCCTGGCCATCCGGTGGGCGGTCAATGCCCTGCGGTATTACCTGCTGGGGCGCCCATTCACCCTCTGCTCGGACCACGCTCCCCTCCAGTGGCTCCACCGCATGAAAGACGTGAACAACCGGATCACCCGGTGGTATCTGGCACTGCAGCCATTCAACTTCCGGGTGATCCATAGGCCGGGGGCGCAGATGGTTGTGGCCGACTTCCTTTCCCGTTCCTATGGGGAGGGGGGGGGGAGTAGGCTAGGCCGGATGGCTCCCCGGCCTAAATCAGGCGGTGGAGGTATGTGGGGGGGCGTGGTGCATCAGCCGCAAGGGGGAGCTGTGGAGAGGGCTCGGGAGAGCCGCGCCAGGTGAGAGTGATTAGCACACCTGGGTTCCATTGTGCTAATCACTCTCTCCCTTTATAAACACAGTAGCGTGCTGGACAGACGGGAGTGCTGGCAGCAGTGAAAAGCTCTGCGAAATATGGTGACGTGCCTCCACAACCTAGGTAGGCCGCTCAAGTATGAATTGAATTAAAAGTTGTTTCTATTGATTAATCTAATTAATCTATCTATATGCACAAAGACAATACGACTTTTTTTGTCCCATTTATGTTTTATAGAGTAGGCCTAGTCCTAGATGAAGAGAGCGCAAGTTGCAGCAGCCGCGAAGCCGAGGACAGTGAATGTGCAGGCAGCGCAGCAGGCAGAGCCAGCAGTGATTAGACTAATTCGGTTGCGTCATGTGTGCAAAAAAAATACTTCGGAAGTTCGGCCTAATGTCTGATGTCGTTTTAACATAATCTACTTAATCTAAAAATTATTTTGTTTCCTTATTTAATGACCCATAATTTTGGCAAGGCTTGTAATTAGCGTTAGGCTATAGCCTGATTCTGAAAGATCTGATTTGCACTGTTACGCAGTCATTGTTTTTTTTTCCACAATGACATTTTGAGTTCATGATTTTTATGTTGTTTTTTGAGGCAGAGTAAATATGAATGAAAGACTTGATCTTTGAATAAAAATGTGTTTGGTACAGGTTTGAAAATTCATTATCTTTTATAATAGCCTATGTAGGTACAACACCCCCCCCCCCCCCCCCCCCCCCCCCCCCCCGAAAACGTCCCGAATTTCAGCCAATCTCATCTGGTCACCCTAGCCACAAGCCAACTTCAACAGAGGCACAACAATAACTGGCCAACCAGGGTTTAATGTGGTGGTAGCCATATATATATCAATATATCGCTGTCTGTACAGTAAGTATCAATAGAACAAGTTTCAAACACTGATAATTGCTAGGTTAACCCATTCCTCGTATACAACTGTAAGGTAGTAGCCTAAATACTTCACAGGGTGAAACTGTTGCGCCATCTATTCCTGTGAATACAGCAAATGTTGATGTTTGTCCCTTACGCGACACCGTAGTTGGGTTATTCGTGCCGTGCGGGACGCCATTTTGGTTTTATGTTTTCATTCATTGTCCTGTAAGGTAAGCAGTGTTAGTGGCGGCCTGCATCCTTTTAAAATATTGTAACTCACCCATCTAGTCATTATGTTCATCTGAATTGTTAAATTACATGTTAGTTTACATTTTGATGTGGTTTTGAGAAGCGGTTGTATTTTGTATGAAAACGTTGGCTGTAATGTGGGCTAGCTTGCTGTGCATGAGTGGAGCACCTGTTCAGTGGAAAGGGTGCCGGATGAAGCATTATTATTTCGGTTTGCTGTTTTGAGCCATTTGGTTTTTATGAAGTCATATGTTTATAGAGTGCCTTATTTAATTTACACTTCTTGTAAATTATCATTTTCAGTTGTAGAGTATTATTTTGACACAATATATTTGTTTGTTTATAAGTTTGTTTTGTTTGTTTTTTTTAAGAAAAACTATAAAACAAAAATGTAAAAAAAGTTTTCATTCATTGTCCTGTACGGGTGACGGAGCCAGCAGCCAGTGTAGAGGACCAGAGGTGAAAGCTGTCAACTGTGTGCCAATATAGTGTCTTCAGGTCTCAGCCACAATCCAGAACTCCTCGCTCCAGTGCTTCTCTTCTCTCCCCACGCAAACACCCTATCACAACCATAAACACAACGCAGAGTCTCTGGGTGTGTAGGGAGGATTCAGCACATCCAGTGGGTTACATCTTTGGTGCCGTGACCCGGATTGTGACGCTCTGAGACCGAAGACTCCAACCACATATCCTTCCGAATATAGAGTTGGACATTAAAGTGCTGGCAGTGTATTCATTTTTGACTTTTGTGTTGAATGATAGTAAGACAAATGTGGTGTGTGATTCTTTGATACAAATTTAATTTGCTAACAATATTCAAACTGGTATTGCTAGTGGTTAATTACTATTCTTGAAGTTAAAGGAAATGGTGTACTGCCAACTGGTAGTTAATTCATGTTTGTTGTAAGTTATGGTTAAAATGTGATAATTGTGTTGCACATATTTCATTACACTTTATCATACAAGATATAATAATTTCACATACACACAGTCTCACATACAACATTAACATACTGAAATAGTTTCCCAGTATACATATCCAGCCCCAGCTAGTGTGTATTGAGAAACAAAAGAAAATGTGGAGTGATCACGCAGATTCCCCACTATGGCGGGAGGCACCCTCTGCAGCGGCCTCAAACATTCAACCCTCCCATGGCCCTGCAACGAGCCCCTACCATGGCACAGATGGAACCCAAATCCACCCTTTGAGTGATGGGGCAATGGCGGACCCTGGCACAGTGAGCCCACAGCACCACGTCCAAGACCCCCATGCCCACGGGCACCCCCCTGATCCGGAAGTAGGCTCACAGCTAACCCCACTGCCCCCAGTGCTGTCACCTTATTGGATGAATCCAGCCAAAACACCCACCTTTCAAGGCTTCGGAGCTACGATGCAGGCCCCCTTGCCCGGTTTGGATGTCACCCCAGCCACAGGGCGGAGACGTCAGACAAACAGGTCAGATTACAGCTTGCCAAGTGTCATGTCTCCAGTGACTGCTCCTACTGTTACGGGCTCTGCTATCCCACCTCAAGCTAATCCCTATGGGTCCCAAGCCTCCCTACCGCCTCACAGCCTCCCACATCCCATCCAACCAGAAATGCAAATTGTGCCACAGCTCTCCATGAAGCACCCAGCCACCTCTCACTATCCCACCCAGCCCATTAAGCCTAGCTCACAAAGTTACACTGGCTATGCACAGCCCCTGTTCACTACCCTCAAGACCCTGCGGCCTCCATCCCTGCGCCTGCCACCAGTGCATGGGACCCAAACACAACAATGCCCAGCCCTGTAAACACAGTAAATGCAGCTTTTAGCCACACAGTTCCTCTTCAGACCCCCACCTCAGTGCAGCTACAGACACCGGCAGTCAACCCTCATGCCATCATGTATCCTGGCGCCTTCTCACATACCATGCCCCTGCCTCAACCCTCGAACCCACTCATGCACTCATAACCTGTCTGATCCAACCCCAAAGACTCCTGCCATAACCACAGCTAACCCAGGCATCTCACAGATGACCTATGGCGGGTTCATGCAGACTCATCAGGTCAAGAATGTCCAAGTATTCACAGGTAATGCAGATAGCAAGATGCTTGTCGATGATTGGACACGTGATATGCAGTATCTTCTAGAGGCAAAAGAGTTACCCACACACCTCCGCTTTCCTACTGTGGTGCGACACTTAAGTGGTGAGGCCAGAAAACTGTTTCTGAATCTTCCCCCCCATGAACAGACCCCAGAGAGGGCATTTGAGGAATTAAGAGCAGAGTACGGTGACACACAGGGCTCTGTAGACCCACTAGCCGACTTCTACGAGTGCAGCCAGCGGCCAAGGCAGTCTGCCTGCTCTTATGCTAGAGTCTACATTGCGGGCTGTGGAAGAAAATCAAAGAGGAGGCAGGCCCCTTCCTGATCATGACAGTAAACTCACCCGGCAGTTTCTGAGAGGACTTAATGATGAGGAGGTGTATGCAAGGATTGTGCCAATGAAGCCCAGGCTTTTAAGCTTCAGAGAGCTGCAAGTTGAACTACGAGATCTAGCAAGAGAGGCTAAAAAATTCCAGTCACAAATCAAAGAAAGCATATGCACAATTGCATACTGCATCTGAGTGTAAGTGCAAATGTGAAGACAGAGAGAACAAAACATGCCTCAGAGTTATCAGAACTGACAGAGATGGTCCAAAAGCTAGCTCTGAACCAACAGGAGCACATGGCTAAGTTGTCTCACCTTGAAGCAAGAATCACTGCTCCACTCCCCATCCACTCACCAAGGCCCCAACCACCTCCGGTGAATCCCATCCCCAGTGCAAGTGTCACATGCGGTGTGGGAAGCAGGGACATATAGCCCGTGTCTGCAGAGAAGTCTTTCCCAATCCCAACCCAGCATGGGCTCAGCAACCTCAACCAGTGAGCCCTGTGGAGGGGAACACGCCTCGGCCACCTCGGCCTTTAAATGCCTAAAGCCCATGGTAGCCGGGGAAACCATGGGTGAGCAGCAAGCTCCCCTACTGCAGGAAAAAGAGACCAGTGATGGCGGAAAGGGCCCCCCCTTAGTGGGTCCCAGGAGCGAGGGGGAGGTGGAAGTCAATGGAATAAAGTGCAGGGCTCTAATCAACTCTGGCTCCCAGGTAACAAGTATTACTCACAGATACTGGTGTAACCACCTTCAACCTTCGAGAGCAAAAGCTACAGTCCTCTAAAATACCCATAGAAGGCGCTGGAGGCCAGAACGTGCCCTACCACGGTGTCCTGTACATTAAACTGAAGATACTGGGAAAAGAGTACAAGACTGTACCATCTTTTGTCGTTCCGGATTCTGAATATCGCTCCTCAGTCCCTCTGCTTGTAGGGACCAATGTCACTCGTGCTGTCAAAAGCCATCTCCAAGCAACCCATGGCCAGCAGTTTCTCCACCAAGTTAAAGAAAGCCATCCAGAGTGGTACACATCTCTACTGGAGGTTGGATACACCAAACAGAGTGAAACGGATGACATAGTGGGCCCTGTTGTGTACACCGGCCGTAAGATCTGCATTCCTGGAGGAAAAAAGATGGACAATGTGCAATATTAAAGCAGGCCCACAAAGAAAGACTTACACAGCCCTGATTGAAGGTCACCCCTCCCTGCAGCTCCCCCAGGACCTTATGGTCGCCAAAGTGCTTGCTGATGTAAAGAGAGGCTATGCCCCTGTCAGAGTGATGAACCTGTCGCAGCATGCTGTTACGATCAGGCCACACACACAGCTGGCCAGCGCCTTCCTTGTGGACAATGTTGTGGAGTTTCCAGACACGGAGCAGGAAGCCCATCAACATGGCGGGAGCAAAGAGACATCTGAGTCTGAATCAAGTGGCAGCAGGTGGTGGCGTGGACTTAAGTGAGGCAGCAGTGGAGAATGAGCACCAGCACTTCCTCCTTCGAGAGCTAGTGGAGAGGAATATGGGTGTGTTCTCTCAGCATCCCACGGACTATGGCCAGTGGCAAGATGTGAGGAGGCTGCTGATCGAAATGGAAACAGCAGGCGTCATCAGGCCTAGTAAGAGTCCATATGCCTCACCAGTAGCGATCGTTACCAAGAAGGACGGCTCACTAAGGTTATGCATAGACTACAGAAAGCGTAACTCCTACAGCACAAGAGATGCATTCCCGCTGCCCAGAATAGAGGAGGCCCTGGAGGCTCTGGGGCAAGCAAAGTATTTCTCAACACTTGACCTCACATCTGGGTACTGGCAGGTGGAAGTGGCAGAACATGATAAACACAAGACAGCATTCAGCACTCCTATGGGGCTGTTTGAAGCAAACAGAATGCCCTTTGGCCTGCAGAATGCTCCATCCACCTTTCAGAGACTCATGACCTGCTGCTTTGGGGATCTGAACTTCACCCACCTCTTGATTTATCTCAATGACCTCATCATATTCTCCAAAACCTTTGATGAGCATCTTGAGAGGCTGCAGCTTGTATTTGATCGGCTAAAGGAGCATGGCTTGAAATTGAAGCCTTCCAAGTGCCAGCTTGTGAGAAAGGAGGTGCACTACTTGGGTCATTTGATGTCTGCGGAGGGCATCAGGACAGACCCAGAGAAGATCAGTAGGGTTAAGGACTGGGTGAGGCCCACAAATCGTAAAGAAGTGCTGCAGTTCCTGGGATTCACTGGATATTACAGGCGGTACGTTAGCGGCTACTCCACCTTAGCTGCTCCTTTATACCGCCTCACTGCTGGTGACCCGCGAAAGAAAAGGAGAGGGGGAAAGAAAAGCCTGGGGCCTGACCCACCCTTTGTCTGGACTAATGACTTTGAGGAGGCCTTTCAGTCAGAGAGAAAGGTTGACAACTGCCCTAGTGCTTGGCTACCCAGACTACAGCCTGCCTTTTGCGCTTCAGACTGATGCCTCAGGAGTGGGGCTCAGTGCTGTTTTAGCTCAAGTCCAGGATGGAGCTGAGAGAGTCATAGCCTATGCTAGCAGAGGCTTGAGCCCAGCTGAGACAAGGTACCCTGCACACAAACTTGAGTTCCTCGCTCTGAAGTGGGCGGTGACAGACAAGTTCTACGACCATCTTTATGGGCGTAGGTTCTCGGTCCAGACAGACAACAACCCCCTCAAGTACGTGATGTCCTCGGCAAAGTTGGATGCGACAGGCCAGCGGTGGGTATCTTGGCTATCTGCATTTGATTTTGACATCCAGTATCGAGGGGGACAGAGTAATGGAAACGCTGATGCCCTCTCCTGCATGTCCAACCAGGAGGTCACCCAAGTCCTACATACCTGTCCTCAACGTGTGAGAGCCAATGAACAGGAGCGCAGAGAGAAACAACCCACCCAACAACTGGAAAGCTCCTCAGATGGTGACACTTCTGTCTCAGAGGAACCTGAGCCTCAGTCGCATACGCTCAGTGAGCCATATAGGGATGTTAGGATGGAGTCACTGCCTGCCTTGACAAAACAGGAGATTCATGCAGGGCAAAAGGAGGATCCTGTAATTGGCCCTGTCTTGCACTTTAAAAGTGTGAACCAAAAACCAAGCCGTAGCGAGAGGATCAGTGGTGGTGGGCAAGTTTGCCTTCTCTTAAAAGACTGTGTCCGAGACTGCCAAAGGGGAGCAGTGGAGCAGCTGGTACTGCCGGAGAAGATCAGTCAAGACTGCTCTTCATGATGACTCAGAAAGACACCAACTGCAGGCCTCAGGGCTCCCCTGGTCAGTATCCACAGCAGTGCCCCCATGGAGCTTGTGTGTGTGGACTTTTTGACTCAAAGGGTGGCATAGAAAATGTACTCATTGTTACTGACCACTTCTCCCACTATGCCCAGGTCTATCCCACTAAGGACCAAAAAGCCTGTACAGTGGCTAAGGTATTATGGAGGAACTTCTTCTGTTGGTTTGGATTCCCAGCGAAATTGCATGCAGACCAAGGGCGCAATTTCGAAAGTGCTGTCGTGAAGCAGCTGTGTAAGTGTAATGGGATCACCAAGACACACACAACCCCCTACCACCCCCCCCCCGTCGACCATCCTGCCAGAGAGTAATCTCGCCTAGGGCACTAAATTAGGTAGAGCCGGCCCTGCCTGGGACAATGAACAGGCTGGAACACACAGGAAGAGAGGAATTGGAAGTGGAGGCGGGACACATGACTCAAGGAGGGGAGGAGAACATAACGGTCAGGGACGCTAACACACTTCAAAGGCCCAGCATTCCAAGGAGGAACCGGCAGAGAAATCGACATCCCCCCAAGAGACTGTCTTATGAGTCACAAGTTGTGAGATCAGAAGAGGACCAGCAGAAGATAGAGAGAGGGTGGACATTGTGGCAGAGGGCCAAAGCAAAAAGAACATCAGGGCACATGTAATAAAATCTGAGCTAGTTTATTCACTTTGATTGGAGTTGCACACACACATTCTTTGTGTAACACGGTTATTCATACATCACCTTCAGCGTAACTGTTCTAATTTTGTGTTTAGAGGGTCTTTCATTTGTTTTATTCTGTTTGGTCTGATGGCTGGGATGCCATCAATTAAGGAAGGGGTAGATATAAGGTAGTAGCCTAAATACTTCACAGGGTGAAACTGTTGTGCCATCTATTCCTCTGTGAATACAGCAAATGTTGATGTTTGTCCCTTACACAACACCGTAGTTGGGTTATTCGTGCCGTGCGGGACGCCATTTTGGTTTAATGTTTTCATTCATTGTCCTGTAAGGTAAACAGTGTTAGTGGCGGCCTGCATCCTTTTAAAATATTGTAACTAAAATCACCCATCTAGTCATTATGTTCATCTGAATTGTTAAATGACATGTTTATTTTTATGAAGTCATGTTTATTATTGAAATATTCAGAATGCTAAAAGGCCCAAACGGTTACTTAGAGCCAGAATAACAAGGTCACAGTGGACATTGTTTATGAGTACTTCACCCTCTTCCCACATGTGAGCCAGTCCGAAAACCAGACACAGTGGACATTGTTTATAGGTGCCCCCCCTCCCCTCACAGAGAATCCCTTGCGCACCCAGATGTTACAAAATGCCCAGGGGAGTAGCAGGTGATAAACGCTACTGCCTGAGACTGGGTGCCATGTTAAACAGAGCGCTTGGTGACATCATTCGGCCCAAGCTTCCCCACGAAAGGCGTGGGAGGCCAACTGAATATACCAGCTCATGATGCTATGCCCCTTAGCTGAATTTCCCCTTGTGACTATAAAGTATCCATAGATCCACTCATGATGTTTATCACCTTTCCTGAACTTGCCCTTAGTAACCATAAAGTATCCATATACCCGCTCATGATGTTATGCCCCTGAGATGAACCTTTTTTTCTAGCCCCTGATCTGAACCATTTTTCTACTATACAAAGTATCCACTGACCTGAGACTCAGGGCTCACAATCAGCAGAACTTCTCAGGAGGCGAAGCTCTTTGTGACACCAGCGCTGTATTTGTTATTATACGCATTTACTCGTTGACTTTTGATTAAGTTTGATTAAGAATAAATCTACTCAGTTTAATTCAGTTTAATTCTCTTTATTTCGCCTTATTTTTTTATCTGATACCTATAGGGTCCGCGCCGTTGTTAGCTTAGAATAGGCCAGAGATTTTTCTCCCAACAGATTGGTGACCCCGACGTGATATTTAACAAACCGGGAGAACTGACACAACGGCGGGCGCCTGCGCTGGTGACGCCACCAACCTGAGTCCACTGCCTCTGGACGTCCACAAATAAAAGGTAAGCAGAACCTGTTGACAGAATTGTTCAAATCTGCGTAGTGGCTCATGAAACATAGTGGGGCAGTGGTCCAGGTAATGGTAAACCGTGCATACATTGTAATGATAAGACACTGTTCAAAATAAAACCTTCTGATACAATTGTCATACCCTGTCAACGACTATCTGCAAAACTGTGTAAATTCGGTAGTGTATTGCATACTCGGACCTCCTGAACAAGTGTTCCACCCCCATCCCTATTCGCGGTTCGGTAGTGTATAGCATACTCGGACCTTCTGAACAAGTGTTCCACCCCCATCCCTATTCGCGGTTCGGTAGTGTATAACATACTCGGACCTTCTGAACAAGTGTTCCACCCCCATCCCTATTCGCGGTTCGGTAGTGTATAGCATACTCGGACCTTCTGAACAAAAGTGTTCCACCCCCATCCCTATTCGCGGTTCAGTAGTGTATAGCATACTCGGACCTTCTGAACAAATTGTTCCACCCCAATTCCTATTTGCGGTTCGGTAGTGTATAGCATACTCGGACCTTCTGAACACATTGTTCCACCCCAATCCCTATTTGCGGTTCGGTAGTGTATAGCATACTCGGACCTTCAGAACACATTGTTCCACCCCCATCCCTATTTGCAATTCGGTAGTGTGTCTGACATTCTGACCTGGGTGCCCGAGGGGCTCCGTCTAAGAGGCTAAATTCCTTAGCTAGAGGTTTTGAGGCCTAGATGTTTAGGTAGTGTGTTGGATACCCTGACCAAGAGTCCGGAGGACTGGGCTTGCATACCTCGATAGCGTACATATTCGTACGCCAGGCGGAGAAGGATCCGACGGTCAGACGCCCTTAAGGGGGACCGCAGTCGAGGACATCGGTAGCTACCCCCACTACTGACGTTGCTCATAGCGAGGACTTCGGGAGCTACTCCCGCTACCGAGGTTGCTCATAATCATAGGTGGTACCACGTGCATAACCCTGTATACCTGTATTTGTCTGTGTGTGTGCGCTGGTCTGTGTATGCGAGAATACTCGACCTGTACTTGTGTGGGTGTGTGTGCGCCGGTCTGTGTGTGTGTGTGCGAGAGTACCTGGCCTGTACTTGTGTGTGTGTGTATGCGCAGGTCTGTGTGTGCGAAAAGTACTTGAGTGCATGTGTTGATTACAACTGCTGTGTTAGTGATAGATATATGTATTCGCGGAGTGGAGAATATATTGTCTGATCACTGTGTTTGGTTACAACTGCTGTGGTAGTGATAGATATATGTATTCGCGGAGTGGAGAATATATTGTCTGATCGCTGTGTTGGTGATAACTGCTGTGCTGTGGTTGAGAATAGACGGCCGCCGAGCCATAGAATGAAACGGTTAAACAACTGTAGGAATAGAAGAAAGGATAAAGACAGTTGCTGAGATGTGCGATCGGAAGATCGGTATGGTGGATAGGGATGCCCAGATGCGGAGAGTTGACGTATTCCTGGCCGCGAGCACCGAAGCGGGTGCTGGGCCAGAGGGAAAGAAAAAGTGGTTAAAAAGACATGTGAAGTACAGACAGAAGTGGGAAAAGAGCGGGTGGGTGCCCAAAACCGGCCTAACTGAAGCCCACCTCCGCAGCCTGGAGGCTGGGATAACTAGAGAGACAGCTAGGGCAGCCTGCCGTTCTTACAACAAGGGTTCGACTGCGGCGCGCGGTGATCACGCGGAGCGCGCCCAGCAAACGCAGGCGCGTTCCCGGATCCTCGTCGCCGCGTATCGAAGCACCTTGCCCCCACCCCCTGCGGCCCAAACGGTTACTTAGAGCCAGAATAACAAGGTCACAGTGGACATAGTTTATGAGTACTTCACCCTCTTCCCACATGTGAGCCAGTCCGAAACCAGACACAGTGGACATTGTTTATAGGTGCCCCCCCTCCCCTCACAGAGAATCCCTTGCGCACCCAGATGTAACGAAATGCCCAGGGGAGTAGCAGGTGATAAACGCTACTGCCTGAGACTGGGTGCCATGTTAAACAGAGCGCTTGGTGACGTCATTCGGCGTGGGAGGCCAACTGAATATACCAGCTCATGATGCTATGCCCCTTAGCTGAATTGCCCCTTGTGACTATAAAGTATCCATAGATCCACTCATGATGTTTATCACCTTTCCTGAACTTGCCCTTAGTAAACATAAAGTATCCATATACCCGCTCATGATGTTATGCCCCTGAGATGAACCTTTTTTTCTAGCCCCTGATCTGAACCATTTTTCTACTATACAAAGTATCCACTGACCTGAGACTCAGGGCTCACAATCAGCAGAACTCTTTGTGACACCAGCGCTGTCTTTGTTATTATACGCATTTACTCGTTGACTTTGATTAAGTTTGATTAAGAATAAATCTACTCAGTTTAATTCTCTTTATTTCGCCTTATTTTTTGATCTGATACCTATAGGGTCCGCGCCGTTGTTAGCTTAGAATAGGCCAGAGATTTTTCTCCCAACATTATAGCTGTGTATAGAGTGCCTTATTTAATTTACACTTCCTGTAAATTATCATTTTCAGTTGTAGAGTATTATTTTGACACACTATATTTGTTTATTTGCAAAAATACATGGCACATCCAGTGGGTTACACAACAAAGATAGCTAGGGTAGGTAGGAAGAGGAAGGAGGCTATACAGAGTCCAGGTGAACTCTGAAAAAGTGAGTCTTGAGTCTCTTGCAGAAGCATGTGAGCGACTCTGACATCGGCAGGGAGCTCGTTCCACCATTGCGTCTGATGCAAGGACATACCGCAATGTCCTTGACAGTGACCAGTAGATCCATGTGAGGGCAGTCTTTCCCCGGCACGAAGAGGTGCTCAGTCTTGTCAAGGTTAAGCTACCGGTGATGCAAGTGCTGATGTCTGCCAGACATTCTGAGATGTGAGTTGCAATCAGGGTGTCAGAGGAGGGGAAAGAGAGGAATAATTGAGTGTCGTCCACGTAGCAGTGATATGAGAAACCATGTGATGTGATTACAGAGCCTAGGGATCTAGTATAATGGAGAATGGAAGCGGTCCTAGTACTGAGCCTTGAGGGACACCGGTGTCAAGAGAGCAGGGTTTGGACAAGGAGCCATCTCCACACTGTGTTTTAGTCTCTCATAGCCAGACCTATCTCCACACTGTGTTTTACTCTCTTATAGCCCGACCTATCTCCACAATGTTTTAGTCCCATAGCCAGGCCTATCTCCACACTTTGTTTTAGTCTCATAGCCAGACCTATCTCCAAACTGTGTTTTAGTCTCTCATAGCCAGACCTATCTCCACACTGTTTGTCTCTCATAGCCAGACCTATCTCCACACTGTGTTTCTCTCTCATAGCCAGACCTATCTCCACACTGTGTTTTAGTCTCTCATAGCAGACCTATCTCCACACTTGGTTTAGACGAGTGTCTTTGGGTGGAAATCTGCATGCACATGGTGACGCAAAAGTGTGTGAAATTTGATGTAGTATGCATGCAATTGGCTGTACTGCACATGGATTTGACATCAACGCATACGCGAGGATAGCCAGCGTGAGCAGCTCAGAGCACACTTTTGCGTTTTCAACCCTTTAGATGGGAACGCGACGGTGGAGCGTTTTTAAGATTTCCACTCTGGAGGGTGGGTTCATTTTTTTGCATTTTTAAGCCCCAAAAACGTTGTCGCCGTCTAAACGAAAGGCACATCTGATAAAATATTTTGTCGGTTTCACCCGGGAGCGTTGTCGTGTAAAAAGGCCCTAAGCCCAAGATGCAGCAACGATGGCAGATGGTGGAAGGGGGAGGAGTATAAGGTATAAGCCCGCCCAGAGCCTGCTATTGGGCGACTCCTACAGTTGCCCAATGGCAGGCTTGGGTGGGCTTATACCAACAACCTACATCCGGTAAACCAGACTAAGGTAGGTTTGGACAAGGACCGTTTGGGGGTGGGGTTTTGTGAAAGGTCAATTCAATTCAAAGGAGCCAACCAAGGATGTACAAAAAAGGTAGAATATAAAATATGATTAAATGTATCTAGTTATTGTTCTCTTTGGCAGACTAGGCCTACCTGATATGTATTCAGGTTCAATAAAGTTTGAATGTCCCAGAGGCTGAGGGAGACGTTGTCATGGCAACGCTTTCCAACATGCTGTGGTCATGGTACACGTGTGGCTGCAACCATAGACATAATATACGTAGACGCCTCATAGACTGACGCTGCCTGTTGGAGCTGATGTATCAGCGCGGCCACCATCTTGGATGGGTCCCCAGTGCGCCCCCAGTGCATTCATTTCTACTGGAGGAAGGTGTATCCCCAACTACAATAATAAGCATAACTCCCCGAATTTTTACCGGATTTTCACACGGTTTGGTTTGTTACAAATGGCAGAGATTTAGTTATGATACAGGATGAATTAATCAAATAAATAAATAAATGAATTATTGTTCAATCTTACTTGTGAAAGGTAATCCCACGCGATCTGGTGTCAATACTGCGCCGTAAGCTGCACAAAATACTGGCATAGCTTGCTCTCCCGTTGACTCCTATGCTAGACTAGAGTGAGGAGACCCAACCAATATGGCGGTGACGCTGGATTACGTTCCAGCACGTCATGAGGCGTCTACGTATATTATGTCTATGGCTGCAACACCCAGCTACTTGCTCAGTAGTTAGCTTAGCCTACATGTTGTGTACTTTGTTCTTCCCCTATCCGTTATCTTCAGTATAGTGTGAAAAAATAAATACATTAAAAAAGTATTTTAGTATTGTCCTTGATTATGATTACGATACTAAACCATGGTGTTCGTCGCTATAGTAACAAGACCAGGCGTTATGACTGATAACATACTTTATAATAATAATACACACACACACATACATGAAGAATATTCTACAGTAGGATTGATATCACTATGGCAATAATGATCACATTGATGGATCTAGGCACAGTGGCAGGATGGATACAGGTGTACAGGTGCTCATATGTAGGTGTTCATATGTACATGTGTTCATATGTACAGGTGTACAGGTGTTCATATGTACAGGTGTACAGGTGTTCATATGTACAGGTGTACAGATGTTCATATGTACATGAGTTCATATGTACAGGTGTTCATATGTACAGGTGTACAGGTGTTAATATTGATCAGGGGTGTCGTGCAGAAGCTGAACAGATGTATAAGTGTTGTGGTTCTTCTGTGCAACTTGTTGGGATCCATGTCCTGGTGTTCTGGACCAGAACACACCTGGACCTCCCTGGGTCTCCTCCTGGGTCTGTCGCCCCCTGCTGGTACCGTAACCTGGAAAAGTGCAGACTATGCCCATCCTGCCACGCCCACCTACCTGGCCCACCAGTCAGACCTTAATCAGGAAGAGGAGATGGTTAGCACCTGGGTTAGGGTTAGTGATGGGCAAAGCAGTTCTTTTCAGTGTACTGAATCATTAGAATCAGATCATAAAAAATATTTGTTCAAAAAATGTGTTCATCGAATCGCTCAGTGCTTCCGACTGCGAGTGTAGTCACTGAACGTACCGCTCATTGAACTGACTCACCGCCGACGTTCGTGGGATAAGCCATTGAGCTGAGAATGGAGTTGGATAAACTGAAAGCTACTATAACAAAGTGCTACCCTATTTTCGCAACACCTAATTATGAAATAATATATTTGGTATGTATATGTGAATATACTACTACATATACAGTATATATACTACTACTTCCTACTTCGAGACTTCAAGACATGGGTGGGAGAGGGGGAGGGGCGGGCTTTAGCGACTCAGCGACTGTCACTCAGGGCTCATGAATCACGAGTCACGTTCACTGTGTACAGTATGTTCAGTGAACGAATCACTGCATATGTGCAGTTCCCTCGCAGTAAAAGATCTGAGTCAGTCTCCGCCACCGTAGGGTACGGGTCACACACACACACACACACACACACACACACACATACACACAGTGCACCGTTAAGTTAAATGTTAGCCTATGCATATCAATCTAGATAATGTCATATCTGGATTGCAGTCCAAGACCAATGTTGTTGAATCATTGCTGTTAGCAACCCGAATCAGCTGTGTATTTGCTGTCTTCAATACACCCCATTCCTCCTGTCAACAAATGAGTTGGAATTACTTGAATCACTCTGTAGCACAACAAATCACATCCACTCACAACTGACTTAGAGCTCAACAGAACTGACCGAGAGCTCAACTGAACTGACCGAGAGCTCAACTGAACTGACCGAGAGCTCAACTAAACTGACCGAGAGCTCAACTGAACTGACCGAGAGCTCAACTGAACTGACCGAGAGCTTAACTGAACTGACCGAGAGCTCAACTGAACTGACCGAGATCTCAAATGAACTGACTGAGGTCAACTGAACTGACCGAGAGCTCAACTGAACTGACTGATGAACAAATCTTTTCAGGAAGTGATTCAGTTCAGTTCATTGACCCAGGACACAATCCACGTTCACGAACGACACAACACTAGTTAGGGTTCAGAGGTGTGTATGGGTTAGGGTTAGGAGGTGTGTATAGGTGAGGGTTATGTTAGTAGGTGTGTATGGGTTAGGGTTATGTTAAGACATGTGTATGGGTTAGGAGGTGTGTATAGGTTAGGGTTATGTTAGGAGGTGTGTATGGGTTAGGAGGAGTGTATGGGTTAGGAGGTGTGTATGGGTTAGGAGGTGTGTGTATGGGTTAGGGTTAGGAGGTATGTATGGGTTAGGGTTAGGAGGTGTGTATGGGTTAAGGTTAGGAGGTGTGTATGGGTTAGGAAGTGTGTATGGGTTTAGGTTTGGAGGTATATGTCTGCTCACCGGTCCAGAAGGGCGTGCGTCCAGCGAACCTCCACAGCCAGGCCAGCTCCTTCCCAGAGTGGATACTGCTCAGGCTGCTGTTGAACCTGAACCACAAATACACTGTATTACTACAATGCTAAAACCACAGATACACTGTATTACTACAGTACTAAACCACATATACACTGTCTTACTACAGTACTAAACCAGAGATGCACTGTATTACTACAGTACTAAGCCACATATACACTTACTACAGCACTAAACCACAGATACACTGTATTACCACAGTACTAAACCACAAATACACTTACTACAGTACTAAACCACAGATACACTGTATTACTACAGTACTATATACACTGTATTACTACTTATACATACTAGCATTATTTACTACTAATACAATCTAGTATTACTATATGTAATATGTGTGTGTGTGTGTCCTCACAGCAGGGAGCAGGTCCTCTGGGCGCTGCTCCAGGTAGCCACCCCCCCTCCCAGCCTGTAGCACCTCTCACTGTGGAGCGTCCAGCCCCTCCCACACCTGACCTCCAACTCACCTGTCTGGACATTTACCTGGTGAAGGTGAAGGATTAACATCCTGATTACCACATTTACATGGTAACTTACATAACCGGCTTACGGTCAGTTGAAGACAGACACACAGCTAGAGAGACAGACAGGCACATTGAATGCAAACATAACATTTGATGAGATTAATATGAAATGGATCAACAGTCCATGACTTATTGACGGAGGAGTGGGGGTGTGTCAGGTGTGTCTCATCCCGATGTGATACTTAACTGAAACACTGGGTAGTCTGCTGTGTGTTAGAGGCTGGTCCGCGGTAGTCTTCTGTGTGTGTGTGTGTGATGGATCCGGAATGTCTTCCTGGAGAGCAAGCTCCTGCACCCGGGCTGACCCCAGACTGTGGACCTGAAGGAGGACAGTTTAGTAACTCAGGCTTAGCGTCTGCTCAGGGTTAACGTTAGCTCAGTGTTAGCATTAGCTCAGGGTTAGCGTTAGCTCAGCGTAAGGGTTAGCAGAGTTCAGCCAGACAGGATATGTGTAAAGCAGGCTCATGCTTAGCGTTAGCTCAGGCTTAGCATTAGCTCAGAGTTAACGTTAGCTCAGGGTTAGTGTTAGCTCAGGTTCAGGTCTAAGCGGAGAAGATGAGAAGATGCTTCAGAGGTTCTCAGCGAGGGTTGAGACCCCGACATAATATAAACCACATCAGTAGAGGAGGAGGAGGGGGAGGAGGGGTGCAGGAGGGATGGAGGATGAGGAGGAGGAGGAGGAGGAGGAAGACTTGTGTGTTCTTACAGTCCAGACTGTGTCCCTGGAGCTCCCCATGTCTGCTGTCTCCTCCTAGGGAGCAGACGCTCCAGTCAGCCTGCTGTCTGGATCCCACATTCTTACACCCCCAGCCTCCCCTCCCTTCCCCTCCTCCCCCTGGGGTGGGAGTTACTGTCTAACACCAGGCTTGTTGCACCACCGCCACTATGCTGTTATAGTGCTGCACACGGTACATTCCATTTCTTTGTACATTGAAAAACATCAATGTATGTGGAGTGTGAGATTGATAGCTGGTTTACAGCCTCACCTGGCCTGAGTCAGACTGATTAGACTCTGGGCCGGGTGAGGCTGCACACCTGTGGTGCAGAGCAATCATGGCACCCAGGACAAACCAGCGATCAACACACTCAGGAGAGAGCTCTGACAGAGTGGTCCATCTGCTCTGGCTGTAAGAGCTTGCCATCTCCAATAAACTGGGTTTGTACCAACATCTAACTGTATCCTGTGTCAGGGGAGCCCAGCGTGTGGTAGGAGTCTACTACTGCTACAATGTACAAAGAATGATGTCATCATTTAATTAAAAAATCTGAATAAAATCAATCTGGAATCTGGTTCACAAATGGTTAGTATCGTGAAGTAAGGATAGCTATAAGTTAACATTAGAATACAACTGGGTTGTCGAGGTTAGCATGCTGTATATAGTTGCTCGTCAATATCAACTGCTCGTGCAAGTGGATAACGTTAATGTTAATTTTAAAGTACTTGGCGATTAAAATAAACAGTGGAGCACCTTAGGGTAGTATTATTTAATAATTAGTTTAAGAAAGCGTGGGTGTGCCTCCATCCGTGCACAAGCGCCCCCCCCACCCAGTGAGGCTACCACCACAACTAGAATCTAATTCTGTGGGAAACACTGCTGGCCTTGACATGTACTCCATCTTTGATGTTATCGAGACGTAGAAGCTACTAATAATAAACAGTAAGATGCACTAACACATTTTCATTCTTCTTTCTTTCTTCTCAACGTCAGCTAGCTCTCTAGAGCCAGCAGGTTCTCTTGATACCTAACCACCAACCTTTCTGTGTGGTCCAGCCCAGTCGCCCCCTGCAGGTCTTGGGTGATATTGCAGTGGTCTGTCTCCCCCTGTAGATCTCAGGTGGTACTGTAGTGGTCTGTTTCCCCCTGTAGGTCTTGGGTAGTACTGCAGCGGTCTGTCTCCCCCTGCAGGTCCCGGGTGGTACTGCAGCGGTCTGTCTCCCCCTGCAGGTCTCAGGTGGTACTGCAGTGGCTGGTCTTGGGGCTCCTCCTCCTCTAGGTAGTCGTGGTCGTGGGGGCGAGGCACATCACCCCGGGCAGGAGGGGCGTGGCTATCCCACAGAAGCTCTGCCTCTATGTCTGTGATAGGCCCCTCCTCCTCTGCAGGGCCGGGGGGAAGAAGGGCAGGAGGGGGAGGTGGACAAGTGGTGGAGCTATCGTCCTCTACCTTCAGATCTTCTGGGTCACATGATCCTGGGTCACATGACACGGGAGTTAAACATCTATCTATCCCACAATGCACTGCTCTCAGACTGTATAACGGAGGCCTGGACACTAGTGCTTTGTCTGTCTGTACATAGTATGTACTAGTACACATACTTTGTTATGTTCAGTATGTTTATATTTATTCATAATTATTATGCACTTGCACTATCAAACAATAATGACAACAAAAATGTGTGTGTATGTGTGATGTCTATAGTGTGTGTGTGTGTGTTTTACCTCCCCTAGGGTCTATGATCTCCACAGTGACAGAGTGTCTTGGACCCAGGACAGCATTGTCAGGGTTACTCAGAGTGATGCTGAAGCTCTCCTGGTTCTCCTCCAGCTGGTCATCATGGAGATAGATGGTCCAGGTCTTCACGTTAACCCCTTAGGTGGTCACAAGAAGATGATGTCATTATTAGAGGTGATGTCTTTATTAGCGGTGATATTATTAGAAAGTGATGTCCTTATTAGAGGTGATGTCATTAGAGGTGACATCATTATTAGAAGTGACGTCATTATTAGAGGTGATGTCATTATAGTGTATTGTAAATTAACTTGTCCTTTCCCGCCATGACTGGCCACAGCCATGGCCAACACTAAACTCTCCACGATGGTCACTCCCCTCACCTTTTTTTCCTTAGTTGTTACTGCCCACAATGTGAAAGTTTCCCTATAAGAATCATGTACACCCACTGTCTCATTGAAGATGCTTGGTAAATGCTCCCATGTGTCATCCCATGAACATGCCTTAATTAAACCAAATACTCTGCTATCAAGAAGTGTCTTAAAATAAATTATTAAATATATCAAGTATTAAGTAGTATTTTCGGCAGCAGTAATAGTAGTATTTATTAGTATATATTGCAGCAGTAATAGTAGTATTAAGTAGTATTTTCAGCAGTAGTAATAGTAGTATTAAGTAGTATTTTCAGCAGCAGTAATAGTAGTATTAAGTAGTATTTTCAGCAGCAGTAATAGTAGTATTAAGTAGTATTTTCAGCAGCAGTAATAGTAGTATTAAGTAGTATTTTCAGCAGCAGTAATAGTAGTATTAAGTAGTATTTTCAGCAGTAGTAATAGTAGTATTAAGTAGTATTTTCAGCAGCAGTAATAGTAGTATTAAGTAGTATTTTCAGCAGCAGTAATAGTAGTATTAAGTAGTATTTTCAGCAGTAGTAATAGTAGTATTAAGTAGTATTTTCAGCAGCAGTAATAGTAGTATTAAGTAGTATTTTCAGGGGACCAGACCAGGGTCGAACTGGATCAGCGATGCAGTGCTGTGTGTAAAATCGTTGTCCACTTTGGCCGTTCCTTCTTCAACCTGCAACACAGGTTACAAATGACATCACTTCCTGTTTGTTAACTGGAGCTGAAGAAGAGGAACTGAAACAGTTTCTAGTTTAACAAGCTATTGGTTACAGCGAAATGATGTCATCATGTGATAGTGTTATGTGATAGCGTCATGTGATGACGTCATGTGATGATGTCATGTTATGGCATCATGTGATCGCATCATGTGATCGCGTCATGTGAGGACATGTCATGTGAGGACGTGTCATGTGATGACATCATGTGATGACATCATGTGACGACATCGTTTGATGTGTGTAACCTGGATGTGGACGTAGCTGGGATCAGCACTGTTCCCGCTGCGGACCACCTGGACGCCCAGCAGCCCCGACGTCTCACACACCCTGTAGCAGCTGACTGCTAGCTGCACACGAGACCAGCTCAGCTGCAGCCTGCACAAATGCACACACACACACACACACACACACACACGGATGTTGTCACAGTCACCTGTAAATGCCATCTGTAATGAATATATAATATATACCGGTAATATATATTATAGTGAAAACAATACGTGTGTGTATGGGGTAGTGTGTGTACCACTCGGGGGGGGGGGGGGGGGGGGGGGGGGGGGGGGGGGGGGGGGGAGTGTGTGTACCTCTGGGGGGGGGGAGGTGTTGCCTGCAGGGTCACTCAGCTGGAAGTGGAAGTGGTCTGAGGTGACCTCCAGGTCTTGGGGGAGCAGGTAGACCACCCCCCGCTGGTCCAGGTCCTGCTGGGTGAACCGACCCTGGATGAACCCCCCTGGAGAGAGACCTGGTCAACCACCTGTCTTGTCTATCTGTCTTGCCAGACATGTCTGTCTGTCTGCCTGTCTTATCTGACCTGTCTGTCTGTCTGTCTCATCAGACCTGTCTGTCTTGTAAAACCTGTCTGTCTGTTTTATCAGACCTGTCTGTCTGTCGAGCCGTCTGTCTGACCTGTGATGGTGTTCTCCAGGTGTCCCTGGGCTGGGGTGGTGGTGATGGTGTACTCCAGCAGCTGGTTGGGGGTATCCTGGTCTGAGGCCTGGAGCTCCCTGGAGGTAATGGGGATGCCGTGCCTGCCGTCCCTCAGATGCACCACCCTGCTGGGGCGCCCCAGCCTGGTCAGGCTAGGCACGCTGCGGTCCCTTCGCTCTACCTGCAGCCACACAGACCGGTTATTATGGGATAGGTTCTAGGGATGTGACAGAATAATCGGTTATTCGATTATTCATTATTCATTATTCATCTTCTATGATCTTAAACTTATGAATCTATACCATGTTTTTCCCTAAAATAATAGAAGCCTGTCCCAACACTGCTAATCGTTAATGGTTTTAATAAAGAAGGGTTTTAATAATTAACGTATTTAGCAGCTGTTTCATTTAAACAAAGGCAAAAGACACCAAAAACCTCTACCTACTAATAATAACGGGTTGGTAATTTAATAAACATGAACACAACAGGTAGTGATCTTTTTTCCTTTTCTGGCGATCCGTCACCCACAATAGCACCTTTGTGATTTCTCTTTGCGTGAATAGGGCTCGTCCACAATGCTCAAACCACCTATTTGCTTCATGATCATTGGAAGTAGGCCTTCTCTCATACTATGGACACTAATAGGAAGTAGGCCTTCTCTCATACTATGGAAGCTAATAGGAAGTAGGCCTACTCGCATACTATGGAAGCTAATAGGAAGTAGGCCTCTCTCATACTATGGAAGCTAATAGGTAGTAGGCCTTCTATCATACTATGGAAGCTAATAGGAAGTAGGCCTACTCATACTATGGAAGCTAATAGGAAGTAGGCCTACTCATACTATGGAAGCTAATAGGAAGTAGGCCTCTCTCATACTATGGAAGCTAATACGAAGTAGGCCTACTCGCATACTATGGAAGTTAATAGGAAGTAGGCCTACTCGCATACTATGGAAGCTAATAGGAAGTAGGCCTCTCTCATACTATGGAAGCTAATACGAAGTAGGCCTACTCGCATACTATGGAAGCTAATAGGAAGTAGGCCTACTCATACTATGGAAGCTAATAGGAAGTAGGCCTTCTATCATACTATGGAAGCTAATAGGAAGTAGGCCTATCATACTATGGAAGCTAATAGGAAGTAGGCCTACTCGCATACTATGGAAGCTAATAGGAAGTAGGCCTACTCATACTATGGAAGCTAATAGGAAGTAGGCCTTCTATCATACTATGGAAGCTAATAGGAAGTAGGCCTTCTATCATACTATGGAAGCTAATAGGAAGTAGGCCTTCTATCATACTATGGAAGCTAATAGGAAGTAGGCCTTCTATCATACTATGGAAGCTAATAGGAAGTAGGCCTACTCGCATACTATGGAAGCTAATAGGAAGTAGGCCTACTCATACTATGGAAGCTAATAGGAAGTAGGCCTCTCTCATACTATGGAAGCTAATAGGAAGTAGGCCTACCCTAATACTATATGTTGGCTAGTATCTGTGTTAATGTTAGTTCTATAGTTAGCTAGGATCTGTGTTAACGATATTTAGTTATATAGTTAGTTATTATCTGTGTTAAGGTTAATTAGTTATATAGTTAGTATCTGTGTTCATGTTAGTTATTAAGTTATTTCGTATTTCATTTGTTAGTTTTATAGTTAGTATGTGTTATATACTTAGTATCGTATAGTAATAATGTTAATGTTGGTGCAGTTCCATGTTGTGACCACCAGATGGTGCTGTGATCACAATATATGAAGTATGCAGTATGGGTGGGCAGGCGTGTGTGTATTGTGTGTGTGGGGGTGGGCGGGCGGGCGTGTGTGGGTGTGTGTGTGTGTGTGTGTACCTCTATAGTGAACACTGCTGGCTCCTCCCTCAGTTGGCCCTGCTCCAGGAAGCCTTGGTTTGTTCCGTCACTTGGCAGGAAGTAGAATGTGTCTGTATGGTCGGCACTTCCTGCTCGGTGCTGATAGGCCAGTGCCTGGCGGTCGATGTCTTCCTGGGTGAAGCAAAGTGGCGAGGAGGCGTGTCCCTGCAGGGAGGGGGCGTGTCCGAGTAGCGAGGGGGCGTGTCCGAGCAGCAGCAGGGTTCCGTGTTGCGGTGGGCGTGTCACGGTGTAATGGAGGCTCCTGGGGGGGGTGTCAGGTTGGCTGAGTGCCAGCAGTGCAGGGGGGATGATGCGTATGGCGCCCTCCCCTAGCAAGAGGGGGCCGTTACGGCTCAGAGATGGGGGGGCACGGCCGGTGGGACGGATGCTCAGCACCAGACGCCCACTCACAGACATGTCACCGTTGGTAACCAGGAAGCTACCGACCAATAGAAAGAGAGGATGCTGGGTGAGATGTTTGTGTGTGTGTTGAGATGTGTGTGTGTGTGTGTGTTGAAGTGTGTTTGTGTGTGTGTGTTGTCATATTCCAGCTGATGCATAGTTGGATTACGAGTGAATCTAGTGATGAATCCATGACTCATAAATCACTGTTGAAGGCCTGCTGCACTGTGTGTGTGTGTGTGTGTGTGTGTGTGTGTGTGTGTGTGTGTGTGTGCGCGCGCGAGTGCACGTGTGTACAGTAGACCTGAGTGCAGCCCTATGCCAAGTCAATGTGGTCCTCTGTCCCTGCAGCTCAACTGCCCTAGGCAACACACACACACACACACACACACAAACACACACACACACACACACACACACACACACACACTGCTGTAACATCTGGCTCCACAGCTCAGATGGTTGCCACGGCGCCCATCTGAGCACTCACCGTGCCAACCAGCCCAGCCAGGACATCCATGTTCTACTGCTAATAATGTCCATTCATCATCCTCTGTCACACACACACACACACACACACACACACACACACACACACGTATGGGAAAAAGGGCTACAAATGTGTGAATTTGATTTGTTGGCATCCAATTGGATGTGAATGGATGGATGATGGACGGACGGACTGATGATGAATGATGGATGATGAATGATGGATGGATGATGAATGATGGACTATGGATGGATGATGGATGGATGATGAATGGATAGATGATGGATGACCACAGGAGTTCACAGTGAGAGCCAGTACTGTACTGTAGTACTGTAGTACTGTACTGTAGGTCTGTACTGTAGTACAATATTACTGTACTGTAGTACTGTACTGTATTAATGCTAATGCTAATTTTGTTCATGTACTGGCTAGCTAGCTGGTAGTGTATCTGGCTAGCTGGTATTTCTGCTGGCTAGCTAATAGCTCTTCTGGCTAGCTGGTAGCTTGCCTGGCTTGGTGTCTGACAGCTTGGCTGCTAAAATACTACTGGCTCTAAGATAAATCCTCTCTCTCTCTCTCTCTCTCTGCCAAATTGGCTGGAAAAGCAAATCCGAAAAAAACATTTCTCTAGAGGCCGATGTTTTCTCTCTCACTCTCTCTCTCTCTCTCTCTCTCTAAGTGTAAAGGGGCCAGTATTAATGCGTATATGTATGATAAATATTATGACATTGTTACTGCTGTGTTTACCTGAAGGAGTCGGTTTGGGAGCTCCTGCGGTTGTCATGGGTGTAGCCGACGCGGTGGGCGGCGATGTCCATCTGTGTGAAGGCGAGCAGGGGCACCCCGGGGTGCTGCACGGCGTGCAGCACCCCGTAGTGCGGCCCCTCCGTCACGTTGAACAGCAGCTCCTCCGGTCGGCCTGCCTGGTCCCGGGCCAGCAGCATGTCTGTGGTAAGAACCAGCCTCTCCCCCTCCAGCACCTCTACTGCCTTGCTCAGCAGCACGATGGCACCTGGCACGCAGCACCACAGGTCAAAGGTCAAACTATTGGACACCATGCTTTACCCAATGAAACTAAATGTAAATATATAGAGCGATATAGGCTTTACCCAATGAAACTAAATGTATAAAGATAGAGAGATAAGCTTTACCCAATGAAACTAAATGTAAATATATAGAGAGATATAAGCTTTACCCAATGAAACTAAATGTAAATAGATAAAGAAATATAAGCTTTACCCAATGAAACTAAATGTAAATAGATAAATAAATATGAGCTTTACCCAATGAAACTAAATGTAAATAGATAGAGAAAAGCTTTACCCAATGAAACTAAATGTAAATATATGAAGACGTAAGCTTTACCCAATGAAACGAGATGTAAATATATAAAGAGATAAGCTTTACCCAATGAAACAAAATGTAAATATATAGAGAGATAACCTTTACTCAATGAAACAAAATGTAAATATATGGAGATATAAGCTTTACCCAATGAAACGAAATGTAAATATATAGAGATACGCTTTACCCAATGAAACAAAATGTAAATATATAGAGAGATATAAGCTTTTACCGGAGCTTTTTCTTCAACGAGGGGTGCTACCGGAGCCTTATAAATGTATATAGATAGAGAAAAGCTTTACCCAATGAAACTAAATGTAAATAGATAGAGATAAGCTTTACCCAATGAAGCTAAATGTAAATATATGGAAATATAAGCTTTACCCAATTAAACAAAATGTTAATATATAGAGAGATAAGCTTTACCCAATGAAACGAAATGTAAATATAGACATAAGCTTTACACAATGAAATGAAATGGTAAATATAAAGAGATAAGCTCTACCCAATGAAGCTAAATGTAAATATATAGAGATAAGTTTAACCAAATGAAACGAAATGTAAATATATAGAGATAAGCTTTACTCAATGAAACTAAATGTAAATATAGGTTAAGAGAGATAAGCTTTACCCAATGAAACTAAATGTAAATATATCAAGAGATATAAGCTTTACCCAATGAAACAAATATAAATATATAGCGATATAAGCTTTACTCAATGAAACTAAATGTAAACATAGGTTTATTGAGAGATACGAAATGTAAATATATAGTGTCACACTGCGGTGAGGTCAAGTTGGGTTTTTTGTCCTGTCTCCATGTCTTGTCTTGTCATTTCCTGTTTTATTTTGAAAAGTAACTCCTCTCGTTTCAGGTCACTTGCCCTTCCTCGTGTGTCTCGGTCTGATTGTCTGCTGATTGTTTCCACCTGTTCCCTGTTACCCTGTGTATAAAAGTCTGCGTCTCCCCTTGTCTTGTGCCAGTGCCTTTGAGCATAAGTTTACAGTTAGCCATGGCATATTGGACCAATCTGAAGGGGCATGAGGAAACCCATATAACTAGGAAAGTGTTGATTGAATGTTGGGAATATGGCCACACAAAAGTTAGTAGTTTTGGATGGGAGGGAAATAAGCAGGCACAGGAAATGGGGATAGAAGACATCCCATGCAGCAAGACGATCAGCATCCCAGTAATTTCCACCTTCGCACTACAGTTGCCCAATAGTACATCTGGAGACCAAAGACAAGATAAAGAACAGAGAGGATGTTCAGCGATACTTGGATATCATGCATGGGGATAAGGTGCAGATATACGTATACAGATGGGTTAAAAGATGCAAATGGCCAAACAGGAGCAGGAGTATTCATTCCAAAATATGAAATTAACATCAAGAAAAGGACCTCAGATCACCTGGCTGTTTTCTCAGTGGAGATGATGGCGATTCTATTAGCTTTAGAGTGGGTAGAGGAAACCAAAAAGGATAGGGTGATAATATGTACAGACTCTGTCAGATCTGTGTAGCATACAGAGTGGCAAATCTACAGGCAGGCAGGATATTTAGGATAATATAAATCAGATTAGTTTTAGTATCAAACAACAAAACATTTCAGTGGAATATATATGGGTCCCAGCCCATAAATGTATAGAGGGTAATGAAAAGGCTGACGAATTGGCTAAAGAAGTGGTCACAGCAGAGGAAGTTGAGTGTCACGTTCCATTAAGCAAATCAGAAATCAAAGCAATTATCAAAAACAAAGTAAATAACATATGGCAGGAGAAATGGGATCAGGAAGAGAAAGGAAGACATCTATATAACCTACAGAAGGAAATCAAGGTTAAAAAGAGTGGAATGACGAGACAGGAGGACATGGATCACCAGGCTAAGGATTGGACAAACAGGATTAAATAAGGGTCTCTTTACAATAGGGAAACATCCTTCTGGAACTTGCTCTTTCTGTGGAGAGGTAGAGAGTGTTGAACATGTGCTGTTAAGTTGCAGGAAGTACTCCAGGGAAAGGGAAGAAATGAGACAGAAAATAAAGAAGGAATTGTCATTGGGAAACATACTAACTCAGCCAATAGGCAGAAATACAGAAACCGCTCATCAGTTATTTAAAGGTCACCCATTTAGCGAGCAGGATTTAATTGTTGTATTTTTCATTCATTTAATTATTTATTTCTCATTTTTATTTTCATTTTCTGGTTTTGGTTTGTTTTATTTTTATTTCTTATTTTTACTTAGTTTGAATTGATATCAGTTAAAATAAGGATCATTCCTCAGTCCAGCAGATGGCAGTAATGCACAAGTCTGCAAACTGCCAATAAACACCACCAAAGAAGAAGAAGAAGTCTTGTGCCAGTTTGTTCGTCTTCGTCCTCGTCTGCGTGCGATCACTCTAGCCTTACCACAGTCTTGACACAGGTCTGTCTACGTTCGTATTTTGGGTTTTGTTTCGGTTCCTCCAAGAGAGAGATTTAAGTTGTAAGTTTCATATCATAGTTTAGTTCCTTAGTTTAACGTTTTCATAGCCCTTTGTTTACCTCCGGAGCGGAGTGATTTTTAATTCCTTAGTTAACGTTTTCATAGCCCTTTGTTTACCTCCGGAGCGGAGTGATTTTTAGTTCCTATTAACTTTTTATAGTCTTTTGTGTTTTCCTCCTGTTAGTGGAGTGATTATTATTTTTGTATCTTTTGTAGCCGCGCTTCTTCCATTTTGGAAACGATTAGAGGTAATTTTCATAGCCTGCTTTGGTGACTCTATCTTGGAGTTTTCTTACCTGACTCCTTCAATAAAGACTTTTATTGAAGAACCCGAAACCCTGCACCTGCGTCCTGTGTCCTAGCCTGGTCGCGACAGTACAAACTGGCCAGTATGGACACAGCAGGGTCCAAGCAGCTTTCTGCGGCGCTTAGGCTACAGGAAGCCCGCCTCGCCCGTCAGGAGGAGCAGATGGCTGCGCTGGGCCAGGGAGTCACAGGCCTCGCCCATCGCCAAGAAGACTTCAAGGCTGCCGTTACTGCCCAGATAGGGCAGCTCGCTGAGCAGATGCAGCAGTTTTTCAGTCACCCTGTGTAGACGGATACCGTATCCACTGCGCCTGAGCCCCCGCCCGTCCCCCCCATTGCCTACGCCGGAGCTGGAGCCTGGCTGGCATCTCCTGAGCGATACTCAGGAGACCTAGGACAATGTAAGTCATTTCTTATAGACTGTGAAATGCATTTTGAACTCACCCCTCACGCATTTCCCACAGACCAAGCCAAAATTGCCTTCATGATTTCCCACATGGTGGGAAGGGCGAGGGCATGGGCCACGGCGGAGTGGGCGAGAGAATCCCCGCTCTGCCGCTCTCTCCGGGACTACAAGGAGGCCCTCCGTAAGACCTTCGACATGGTTCTACGGAACGAGAAAAGGCAAGGGAGCTGAGTGGGCTCAGGCAAGGCCAAGAATCCGTCGGTGACTATGCCATACGCTTCCGGACCTTGGCTGCGGAGAGTGGTTGGAACGCCATGGCTTTCTACGACGTCTTCCTGAAGGGGCCGGCTGCCCCCGTTCAAGAGTTTTGTTGTCTCTCCCTCCCCCCCCCGTTTGTCTCTTCACCCTCTCTTTGTATGTCCTTGGGTCGTTGAAAGGCGCAATATAAATTCAATGAATTATTATTATTAAGAGTGTCTGCTTCCTTTGGATCTACCGCCGGACCTGGACTCCCTCATCGCCCTTGCTGTCCGAAAGGATAACCGACTTCGGGAATTCAAGGCTCTCCAGGGAGGGCACCAGCGGTTGCCAGATCGCCCACAGCACATCCCCGCTGTCCCCTGGTCTGTTCCCTGCCGATCGTCGTCAGATCAGCGCCGCCTTTCTCCTCCTGCTGGAGATGGGCCTATGCAGCTGGGCAGGGCCCAGCTCACTCAGGTGGAACGACAACGCCGCCTCAAGGAGGGGCGGTGCTTCTACTGCGGGGAACCCGAACACCTTGTAACCGCCTGCCCGGTCAAGACAGCTCGGATGACGGGCCAATCCACAACTTCAGGTTCTGCTCCACGTAATTTGACCTCCGTCAAGGTAACACACAACACCACTCATTGAATTGGATGTTTTAATTGACTCAGGGGCTGATGAAAACTTAATGGACTGGGAGATAGCCCAAAAGCTGGGGTTGAAGACCGAGGTTCTTTCACAGCCCATTAAAGCTAGTGCCTTGAATGGTACTGCACTGTTCACTATTACAGACGTCACAGAGCCCATGGCCCTTACCTTAGACAATCACTCTGAACTGATTAACTTTTACCTGTTTCACTGACCTGCACGCACACTGATACTGGGACATCCGTGGCTTGTCAGCCACAACCCCCACATTGACTGGTGTACAGGCAAAATCCTGGGGTGGGGGGAAGACTGTGAGGGGAAGTGCCTGTGGGACAAGACTCATGGACAGGCTACCACGATTATAAACACTGTTTCTGCTCATCCTGTCACAGAATCCCAGTACCCGGATCTGACCTCTGTACCCACTTGCTACCATCATCTCAAGGAGGTTTTTAACAAAGTCAAGGCCACATCACTTCCACTGCATCGACCGTATGACTGCGCCATCGAGCTCATCCCCGGCTCCACCATTCCCAAGGGGCGCTTGTACTCAGTGTCAGGGCCCGAACATCAAGCCATGAAGGACTACATTGAGTCGTCACTGAAGGCGGGGCTCATCTGCCCATCCTCGTCACCTGCTGGAGCCGGCTTCTTCTTTGTAAGCAAAAAAGACGGGTCCTTAAGACCATGTATTGATTACAGCACCCTCAATGACATTACTATAAAGAATCGCTATCCACTCCCGTTAATGTCGTCTGTGTTTATAATAATAATAATAATAAAAATTTTATTTATATAGCGCTTTTCAAGACACCCAAAGACGCTTTACATAAGTACACATAACACAAAGAAAGGGGAGGAATACAGCAGAGACACAAGGAGAGTGGAGGAAAAAAAGCCATATCCCAGCCTGAAGTCCGGGGGGGGGGACTACAGTTTGGGCACAGGAAAAAACCTCAGCAAACAGAGCAACACATCACAGGCTCAGGGTCAGAAGCGGCAGCCAATACGCGCCAGCGTTCTCTAACACACTGAAGACATAACAGGACACAGTACAGTAGACACGGACGCAGCGAGGACGTGGGATACACCTGGGGTAAGTGGCATCGTCCAGCCACTGAAAGTCAGTCTCAAAGTTCGCAAGGTCTTGGCGAGAACACAGCAGGTTGCCATGGAGACGGCCTTGATCAGGGCAGGGAATGTCAACAAATCACAGGTGCTTGTGGGAGAAGGGGAGGGTGAGGGAGAGAGAGCTCGTCTGAGTATCCTTCGGGAGGAAGACGTTGAACCAGCAGTGGCCTTGGCCAAGGCTACAGCTGATATGAGGGCCGAAAGTAGATAGGATTGGAATTTTTGGGTGAGGGGCGAATTTAAGCCTCTCGGTTCTGGTCCACAAAGCGATCCAGTTTCCGATGTAGAGCAGTGAGGTTTTCCGAGATCGAATCCAACCTATGGCTCAAGGCAATAGCCTGAGCACCAGCAGCTCTACCCATCGCATCAATCATGCCGGGCAGCCTAATGGGGCCTTTGATAGCTGTTGCCGTTTCCGTAATTTTCCGATACACCAGGGCAAAGCCCAATCCAATCAGCAAAAGACCTGTGATCATGGTTCCAAATAGGTAGATATCTTCGACGTCCTCAACGGAGAGAGCAGCCAGGCAAACCACACGCCACTTCTCCCAAGAGTCCAGGGAATAACCAGCTGCATAAGTTCCGTGAGGGCAGTCCGGCTCCTCCGAACCGGGTGACTTCGTCGAGAAAATGGTGTCAATTGCGCTGAGCGACCAGTTGATCAAATCCATGGTTTTAGTTGAAAAGCAATCCGTAGGAGTCTCTCAGAGTAGAAGACAAAAGACTGGACAAGACGAGAGACGAGACGAGAGAAGCAGAGCAGGGAGAGATAAGGGGAGGAGAGGGAGCAAAATGCGACCGCCCTCGCCGAGAGCAAGAAAGCTGATCAGCTTCAGCAGGCCACAGTATTCACTAAGCTTGATTTACGCAATGCTTACCATCTCGTTCGGATTAGGGAGGGGGATGAATGGAAGACTGGGTTTAATACTCCTGTTATGTCCCCTGCTAGGGTCAGGGTGTACATTAACAAAATAACCAAACTCAAAGCAAGAACGGGCAGACCACGTCAGATAACGTTTCAACAATGATAAATGATTTATTAAAGTTAAACTAATTGCAAGTAGGAATAGATCAAATGACTGGCAAACTAAAAAGCAAACATTGAATCCACTTCCTCATTAACAAGCCATCTTCCCAATAATATGCCACTGATTTACTCCCTATTTCTTCCTTTCCCGCAGCATAAGATCGGCATTTAGCCAAAGACGGGTCTTTCCTCTTAATGCCGGAGCAGCTCTCTGTCAACAGGCAGGGAGAAAAAAGATTTAAAAATGTCAGTACCACCGTGCGTGGGCAGCGAACAAGGTCATTTTCTAATTTCAGCACCCTCAGCCGTGGACAGCGTCTGGCGCGCTGAATTGGGAGAAGACACAATGGGATCTTCTAAAGACATAAACGAATCACACAAGTCAGTAGCACGTGGCTTTCGTGCTTGAGCTCTAGTCACAACGCAAACTGGAAAGACTTCAGATAGATTGGAGCCTACCTCGGGATACGGAATGACTTCCTCATGTGCGAGTTCATTTCCAACCAGAAAATGAATACTGTTCATTGGCAGCTGAGAACAAACAGCCACTTTAACAAATCCAGTAACTAAATCACTCTTGACATGAACAGTGTGTAATGGAACTTTTAAAAATCCCATCTCAATGCCTTGTACTAAAACGTTGGAATCACAGTAACTTTCCTCAGAGAAAGGCAAAGTAGATGCATGAATGAAACTCTGAGCTGAACCCGTATCTCTCAAAATGTTAACAGGGATGCTATCTTGCTCACGTCCTGTTAATGAGACAATTCCTGAAGACACAAATGGTTCATATATATCGAATCAATGTCTGAGTGGGAACGACCTAGGATGGACAAAGCCAGAGCCTTTAGCATCCTCTTTCTTCTGAGCTTCTTTTGCATTTTTCTTTCTCAAAGCTTCACAATAAAAAATGCGATGACCAACCTCATGGCAATAAAAACAGCCACCGGTTTCAATGTCAGCTTTTCGAGTGGGAGACGAAGGCGAAGATCTACCGGGCTTGTCACTACGATAACTCTGCCGCGCAGTAGAAGGAGGGGTGAAGACATGAGGAGGAGAAGAGGAGGAAGAAAATGTCTTTTTGTGCGTAAGCACAAACTCATCAGAACAAACAGCAGCATGCTCCAATGTTGTCACTTTTTGGTCATTCAAATAGATTGCCACTGCGTCTGGAATACAATTCTTAAACTCCTAACAAAATAAAGTTGTTCTCTTTCATGTGCCTTGATGGCAGTACACCACTGGTCGAACGTCTTTTCCTTCTCTCTAGCAAACTACAAATGTGAGCTTCTCAGTTTTTTTTTAAGATTTCTAAACTTTTGTCTGTACGCTTCAGGCACCAACTCATATGCACGTAAAATCGAGGTTTTTACTACATTGTAATCGAAGCTTTGCTGGATACTACGGGCCGAATATACAGCTTGTGCTTTGCCACTGAGCACAGCAACGTCCAGACTTCAACTGGCCATTGCAACGTTATCGCCTGTGACGAATAAATAACAGCACATGCATCAACAGGCTGTAATATCCTCACATAGCCACAAGGGAACAGGACCAAATATATAAGCTGTATTAACCGCACCTGGCCACCAGATGGCAGCACATAATACACCTGGAGTCGGGCGCTCAACACTAGCCAATCAGAGCACATTACACGTCATAGAGGCCACGCCTGTCAAGGTACTATCGAGCGCACACAAGCAGGAGAGGGCAGAAACTCTATAGGCAGCGTATCTATTAGATATTCAGCTAAGAGTCGCTCCATGCGTGAATGATACAATTCCTCTCCTTTTGCTTCATAGATAATAGACCAAAACCTAAAACAAATAAAGTGAGTTAAAAGCGATCCTGTGTTGGCGGCCTTCTTCCTCAAAGAACACAACAACTTGGTGACCCCGACGTGATTCAGAGAGGAGAGGCAACGGGCCGGGGTAAGCGGGGCCACGTGGTAGCACATGTTTCGCCATCTCTGTCACAGGCGCGCTATCAAAACAGGTAAGCAGAACCTATTGTCTAAATGACTGAATCTGCATAGGACTTAGATATAGAGACATTAGGTGACAGAGGTGGCTAGCGTGTGTTGTTGTAAAAGCCCTGTTATTACGGTCCATAATTGTTACAGTTAAGCCGACGTGAAGATGAACAGTCGCTGATAACTCTGATTGGGAATTAGTTAAATGATATTTTTGTCATCATTGTATGACTTTATAGAGGAAACAAATGGCCAGAATTGTATGATTGATTTAGCGAACAGTTAGAGTCTGTAGCATTTCTTATTAATTTTAGCGAACAGTTAGAGTCTGTAGCATTTCTTATTAATTTTGGCGAACAGTTAGAGTCTGTAGCATTTCTTATTAATTTTAGTGAACAGAGTCTGTAGCATTTCTTATTAATTTTAGCCGACGGTTAAAGGCCGTAGCATTTCTCATTAATTTTGCCGATGATACTGTGTTAAATTCGGATGTGTAGAAACCTGGGAAACCAGTGGAGTTGTATTAGATGCGATAAGAGGTCGATTGGGAACATATTGCTGGCAATATTTCCATCCTCAAAGAACTAAGCTAACTTGCATGAATCATAATACCTTTTGTGTGATTAACCCTGCATGTGCTAAAGCTTGCTTGCTTTGCTACGGTGCATCTTCGTTTTTTCTGCAATGTATGATTGTTCATGTGACTGAAGGAATCCCACCACGAGAAGATATAAAGTGTGTACAGTTAGATACGAACCCACCTAAATAACCCCCCCCCCCTTTCCCAAATCCCTCCTAAGAAACCACCCCCCCTACTGGCCATGAACAGAAACTACCATCAATTCCTGACACCCCCCTACTGGCCAAGAACAGGAACCACCATCAATTCCTGACACCCCCCTACTGGCCCTGACCACTCCTACCCCTACCCCCACCCCGACCAACCCTGGACCGGCCCCGACTAAAACCCAACCTTCCCCCTACCCCTCCCCCGACGACTGCCTCTCCCCTACCGCACCACCTCCCCCGTACGATCCTGAAGAATTCCCCCATGGGACAAAGGAAAAATGGCATTGGCCAGTCCATTATTTGGCGCGTTAGAAAATTAATGTGGTTCATTAGGCCTAAGGTTAATTTTAGTCTATGTTTGTTCTTTGCAAGTGCCTAGCGACGGACATGTGAGGGACTGTAACGAAGTAATATGACACGGTTATGGATGTTATTATGTTGCGTGAGTGTGCTAAAGAAGCGTGAATGAAGTTACTTATTTGTAAATTGAGCTCTAAATATTATTAATGACAAGTGGTCTAATTGTGGGAGTGACGACTCCTTATGTAAATATTGAAGAAAGAATTCTTATTATTTCTGGAAGGTGTAAAAGCTGATTGATTATTCTTAAACGTCAACTTGTCAGTAATATGAAGCAAGGTGTTCAAATAGACATTAACTCTCTGTTTTATTCTTTTCCTTTATTTACTTTTGCACGAGAACCTTAAGCGAAGGAGGGGACCTCCACGGCCAGGGGGCTCCTTTCCAAAGAAATATCTCGAACGTCTCGTGTGGTGTCTGATAATGATAAGAAATTACAAGGTTAACAAAGAAGGAAAGGAAAGTTGGACATGGCAAAATGGGATGGTGACAGAAGTGGGGATTGGTAAAACAGAAGGATTTCTTTAGAAAGACAGAGGGAAGAAAATAGAAGGATAGAAGAAGAGATGAGGGGTAAGAAAAGTTAGAGAAAGTGAAAGAAGGGAAAGAGAGAAATGTGGTCAAGAGAGAGAGAGGGACAGATAGCAGAGAGAAAGGAAGGGGGCCTGGCCCTGAGAAGAGGACAATAAAGCAGGGCAGCACTAGAGCTGCAAGAAGTACTTAGATAAGGAGATCTAAGAGAGAGAGGGGCAATAAAGAGTTATGCAGGAGTTTACCCTATAATAATAATAATAATAATAATAATAATAATAATAATAATAATAAACATAATAAAGAAAGCGCTGCGAACATCAGAATGTTTAAAGATTTGTTGGGACATAGAAAGTACACATGTAGAGATCAACTATGTATTTATGTCTGTTATTTGTTTTTTGTTTTCTGTTGATTTGTTTTAGAACTGTGTGTGTAAAAGTGTTTTAGTGTTTTGTGGGACAATAAGCAGACCAACAGCTCAGTTAAGTTGGTTATTATTCATTTAAATCAGAAGTTATCTCCTCTACCGCTCGTCCACAGAAGTCCAGGGGTCAACCAGCACTGGGGACTCTTTTAAGAGTTCAGGGAAATTCCCCCCTCACCAAACTGAGGTAGTGGGACCCGCCCTAAAAGGACCCTGCGGGAGCACGGTAGTTATTACAATGTAATACAGTATATTCATTTTTCACTTCATTCACCATATTCACTATTGTTTGACTCACCTTTGTATGCACGTTTGTTTTGATATAACTTTCACATATTGTTTGAACTACTTAGATTAGTAACGATATAAGATCATTTAGTTCATTTAGGATTTGGACACGCCTGATCTATAATTACATAATAGAAACAACTGTCTACATATTGTTTATGTTATATTGTGTCAGATGTTTTTCTGCAAAGATACTGGTTGGTTCTGGTCTCTCTTCCCCTCAGGACAATGGAGGGGGGTCCATTAGAGAGAGGACAGTTGATCTGGGGCTCCTGCCCTAAATGGACTCAGAGACACATATCTGGACACTGAAATGGACTGCAAACACGAAATGAACAGCAGGAACATTACTTCCTGTTACCAGCGGTTGATCATAATTTTCATACTAGGAGGCAACATGGCTGACAGTCTTATCTGAATGTGATGTGTTTTTACGCTCTATATTTTCTTTTTGATTCCTTTACTGATTGATTTCTTTACAAGTGATTGATGTTGAAAGATGTTAACACTCTGTAATGATGATTTGTTGTGCATTTGACAGTGATTGGATTGAAGAGAAGTGCCTTATCCTAATTGGCTTGTGGGTGAGATCTTCTCTAGATTTACATCTCCTAGAGGTGGTTTTCGACTGGATGATGGTAACCCGACCTGGACAGACCTCTCTTCAGCTGCTGAATGGCTAACTGGGAAGAGCTCTTCCGGTGGGACGAGACTAGCTCATGAATTTGGCCTTATTAGAACAATTGAATAAGTTTACCTAGTCTAAAAGTAAATAAAATAATGTGGGCATAAGATTCAAAGGTAACGCTAGAAGACTAAAATAGTTGTTCCAAAAAGCTTGATAAACTAGGACCTAGAATCACTGTCATATATATTTTATGTTATCATCAATATATCAAGGACAGTGGGAAGAATGAATGCAACATGCTTAACTTTGTGATAGTTTCTCGTGACTTCTTCAAAGTCACGAGGGGGGAATATGTAGTGTATTATTTTCTGTTATACATTTACAGGTTGTTCTCCTTATTTCTTTTGTTCATCATATTCACTCATCCTTAACATAAAGAATGCATCTGCTCTAGGAGAGGAACACAGAGGTGTCCTCTTACAACTTAGAGACATATAGATAAACCTAAAGGCTAAAGGTGTACATTAAAGGAGACAAACAGACATCCCTAAGTGCTAAATGTTTATGTTAAGAGCTCTCTCCATGTCCTGGGACCTTGAGGTTATCTTGGTCGTAAAATCTAAACGTTATCTGCTCGCTGGGCGTAGAGTTCGGCCTTCGGAAACAGCCATATCTTGCTTTCCATGTGTTTTGTTGAAATAGATTGCATTTTGATTTTGATTTTGTTTTTGTTTTTGTGTTTTATTTGTTTAATTGTCGAATTTGCTTAAGTCAGACATATGTTCTTTGAACATTTGCAATGACCTGGTTAAAGTAGGCTAATCACTGGAAAATACTTAAGCAATCCGTTGGGAAGGGACCTAATGCACAAGCTAGATAATTTATTGACATTAGGAAGAATTGGGATTACCTTGCAAACGCCAACGCCTAATGCTGTTATGCTGTGTTTAATATCTTTATTTATTAGCTTCGTCCACCGCCGCGTCAAAAATACAGCGTCAACGCCGTGTGGTGCAGCAGTTACGCATCAAACAGTGGTTAGGTTTCATTCTCAGTCACAAGGAATGGTGGAAAGAGTGAATGGGACATTCAAGAAATTAACAACATTTCTGAGAAACAGAGTTCCAGAGCCGAAGGACGAACCACCAAGGAGGGTGGAGCCAGGTGACCAGGTGTACCTGAGAGTGTTCAGGGGACAGTGGAGCACCCCGACCTGATCAGGCTGGGTTATGTAACCCATATGGAATATAGGGCTACTAAACCCTTTATTACGCTCCAACTGTGACCTACCTGTACTGATCGGGACCAACACACTTGATGTCTTGTAGGATGAACACTGTCATGGAAAAAACACTCATGACTTGTCCCCTGTCTATGGCTATAGGCAGATCCTTCGCACCTTAAAGCTCCGGAAGGAAGTGAACTCAACAGGAAGAATTGGCTTGATAACTCTGAAAAACAAAGAGCAGAGTTATACCTGCACAAGGGAAAGTGCTTCTTGAAGGCTACGTCAAGGCTGACACAACCAACGAATGTGCTATTGTCGAACAGCCAAGCACATCCACCTTACCTGGTGGGATCTTTGTAGAGTGTTGTCTTGTCACCTTGCCCAAGAAGAGTCTTCACAAGCTACCTGTGTGGGTAAAAAATGGAAATGAGCATGATGTAACACTCCCATCCAGTTGTGTCATTGCCGAGCTTCATGCTCCTGAACAAATCTATGACAACTTACCTAATTCTGACAAGAAAACTGACGCTGTGAAATGTTGTGCTGTTGCTTCTCAGCCAACAGTTGATCCAACCAAGTCAGGTCTCACATTTGACTTTGGTGATTCCCCTCTCCCACAAGAGTGGAAAGAAAAGATAACACAGAGTTTAAAAGCTTATAGTGATGTTTTTGCCCAAAACGATCTTGATTTCGGGCAAGCATCCAAAGTTAAACATCACATAAACTTGAAAGACGAAACACCTTTCAAGCAAAAGTCCCGACCGATCCATCCCAATGACTATGAAGCTGTAAGGAAACATCTGCAAACACTCCTTGATGCAGGAGTGATTCGTGAATCTGAGTCACCTTACTCTTCGCCAATCGTTGTAGTACGGAAGAAGAGTGGAGAGGTACGTCTTTGCATCGACTATCGGAAGCAGGGGCGCCGAAAAGAGGGGGTAAAGGAGACGGATTCTAGGGGCCCATGATTGGCCCAGAGAGGCCCCTAATGATGATGAAATTATAATACAGAAAAAATAATGTTATGTTATTAACTAACATATAATCACACATGCGCCAAAATGCCAGGGCCCAATGTGATATCTTTTCATGGGGCCCAAAATGCCTGGCAGCGCCCCTGATCGGAAGCTTAACACTCTGACAATACGAGATGCCTACGCACTTCCCAATCTTGAAGAAGCTTTCTTGGCTCTTGCCGGCTCCAAATGGTTCTCGGTAATGGATTTGAAATCTGGTTATTACCAGATAGAGATGGAAGAACGTGACAAAGCTAAGACCGCCTTTGTGTGTCCTCTGGGGTTTTACGAGTTTAACCGCATGCCCCAGGGCATTACCAACGCCCCCAGTACTTTCCAACGATTAATGGAGCGGTGCATGGGCAGTCTCAATCTGAAGGAAGTGCTGGTGTTTTTAGACAACATCATTGTGTTCTCAAGCACATTGGAGGAGCATGAAGCCCGGCTTTTGCATGTCCTCCAGCAGCTTAGAGAAAATGGCTTGAAACTCTCACCAACTAAGTGTCACTTCTTTCAGAACTCTGTGCGCTATTTAGGGCACATTGTTTCCAACAATGGAGTTGAAACTGATCCTGAGAAGGTCAGTGCCCTCCACACCTGGCCAAGACCCCAAAATCTCAGTGAACTCAAATCGTTTCTTGGTTTCGCAGGATACTATCGTCGGTTCGTAAAGGACTATTCCAAGATAGTCAAACCTCTAAACGATCTTACAGGAGGCTATCCACCATACAGAAAGCGCAGAAAAGTTACATCTTGCTCTGGGGGGTACTTCAACCCCAAAGAACCCTTCGTCGACCGGTGGACACCTGCTTGCAAAGCAGCATTTGAGGCGATTGTAACCAAACTCACTTCCTCTCCCATACTTGGCTTCGCCAATCCAAAAATTCCTTACATCCTCCATACAGACGCAAGCACTTCTGGTTTAGGTGCCACCCTTTACCAAGAACAAGAAGGCGAAATGCGTGTTATTGCTTATGCAAGCAGAGGGCTTTCGCCCAGTGAAAAGCGGTATCCAGCTCACAAGCTGGAATTCCTAGCTCTGAAGTGGTCGGTTGTGGAGAAATTTCATGACTATCTTTACGGAAACACGTTCACGGTTGTAACAGACAACAATCCGTAAAGAAAACTTGACGCAACCAGTTACCGCTGGCTTGCTGCTCTTTCAACCTTCAACTTTAACATAAAGTATCGTGCTGGAAAGAGCAACCAAGACGCAGACGGTCTTTCCAGGCGGCCTCATGACACTCTGCCTGAAGACCCTGCTTCTCTTGAGGAGAGAGAGAGAATCCAACAGTTTGCTTCTCATCATCTATCTTTCTTTCCAAACCAAAAGGACATACCAGCTGATACAGTCACTGTCTTGTGCAACCGCCATCTCTTGAGTCAGGCTGACGACGACCTACCTTCTATCACCTTGGTAGAGTCCCTTGCACTTAGTGCGGATGCAGTGCCAGACATCTACGGAGAAGCGGAAGTGCTAGGTTGTTCCACCATGTTCCAGTGAAGAAGAACTCCAACAACATCAGAGTTCTGATCCAGTCATTGAGCAAGTTGTCAACATGTTGGAATCTGGAAATAAAGCGAGTCCTAACCTCATTCCTGACTCACTCGAGCTCAAGCTGATGCTCAAAGAATGGAAGCGGTTGGAGTTGAAAAATGGTCTCCTGTACAGAACTCGTCTAACAGAAGGGGACACCACTTACCAATTTGTGGTTCCCAAGTCTCTGAAGTCTACCATTCTCACGTGTCTCCACGATGATATGGGCCACATGGGTTTGGACAGAACCATTGACTTAGTCTGTTCAAGGTTCTATTGGACGAAGATGGCTATGGATGTAGAGAACAAGATCAAATCATGTGGACGTTGTGTTAGGAGGAAAACGCCACCTGAAAAGTCAGCACCTCTTGTGAATATCCAAACATCTCGTCCCATGGAACTTGTATGCATGGAGCCCGACAGTAGCAACACCAAAGACATCTTGGTCATAACTGATCATTATACCAAGTATGCTGTAGCCATTCCAACAAAAGATCAGAAGGCTACAACAGTTGCCAAGAGTCTTTGGGAACAGTTTTTGGTGCACTATGGGTTTCCAGAGCATTTACTGAGTGATCAGGGCAGGGACTTCGAGTCTCAACTCATCCGAGAGCTCTGCACCCTTGCTGGAATCACTAAAGTATGCACAAGTCCTTACCACCCAAGAGGAAACCCTCATGCCTATAACTGCACCAAGAACGATGTCACCGGGTTCACCCCGTATGAGTTGATGTTTGGGTGCCAGCCTAGGCTGCCAGTGGACATTGCATTCTGTTTGCCAGTAAAAGACAGTGCTCCAAAATCTCACTCTCAGTATGTCAGAAACCTGAGAGCCCGTCTTCAAGAGAGCTATCAGATTGCAACCAAAAACTCCCAAAAGGTTGCTGAACGGAACAAACGCCAATTCGACAGAGCAGTAAGAGAATCAACACTAGAAGGTGACCAAGTGTTAGTAAGGAACCTGCGCTTGAGGAACAAACACAAACTTGCGGATAAGTGGGAGTCCACTGTGTACAAAGTTCTTAAAAGGATGGGAGATCTACCTGTTTACACAGTACAGCCAATAAATGGAGACGGCCCCGTCCGAACCCTACATAGAGATCACCTACTCGCTTGTGGGAACCTGACTGAAGAGGAAATTGAGCCGGCCAAACCAAAGGTCCACCGGCCAATAACTAGGCGCAGCCAACCTCTGCTCCCTGTGGAGAACTCAGACTCTGAGGACGACTCTTACTTCGGTCCTACCCAGTTGCCTGTCATCCCTGCGGAAACAGTAGTTGAGGTCTATGAAATCCCAAGGAGACCGCAACCAATCGTAACCCCAACAGAAGAGGCTAACTGCTCACCAGTGCCCAATACCTCCTTGACCCCCCAGCCCCAGGGTGAACCCTGTGCAGGCAGTTCCCCAGTATTGCCGGCAGAAGCTGTTGAAACAGTCCCTGTGTTGGTTCATGGGGGTGAACCAGATATCATGGATGAGCAACTCTCTGTTGAAGAGAATGTAACTTTACCGGATATGACAAATGGAAATCCAGCCATGGCTGAGGATGATGGAAATGGACAACAACAAACCAACCGGTGATACCGATGACAAAAACAAAGAAAGTGGAAATATCACAGATGGAGAGACAAATGATCAAAACATCACTACACGGACATCTGGAAGGTCGCGCCAACCACCTGAGCGCTTCCAGTATATCCAGATGGGGAAACCCTTAATCTCCTTTGCACAAAGTCTCTTAGAGAGCCTTAATAAAGTCATTGATGCCATTGGTGACTATGACATCTCCCCTGTAGTCTACCGATAAGAGCATGAAGGGACTCATGCAGAGTCAAGGGGGGAGGGTGTAACCCATATGGAATATAGGGCTACTAAACCCTTCATTATTTAAAGATGCAATTGCATGAGTTCTCCAGTAGGGAGCGCTCAACATAATTCCAGTAACAGGAAATTACACGTGAGTACCCCTTTTCCAGGGGGGTCACCTTGAACGGTAACGCTGGACAGGCGGCAGGTATTAAGCACAACAGAGAATCTCCCGGTATAAAACGCCATAAATTAATATTACCACCTTGATTAATTCAGTCAAATATTTCCATGGTATTAATAAGGTGTTGTTTTATTAGGACCTGAATATTGAAAATACAAGATAACTACCGTGAATTATATTGTTCACTTGAATCTCCGGTTGTTTTTTTTGTTTGATCCAAGAAAGATTGAATCTACGATGGCGAGCTTTGCCCAATAGAACTGTGGATGGTTGGGATACGGCGTGGCCAGCCGTGAACACCGCCATAGACGATTGTGAAGATCCATTCATTACAGATAAGACAACAAATAGATACACACTAACCTATCCGGGTAGTAGTAAGAGAAACTGAAACACACATATCCGGATATCCCCCCCACTGAACTAGGACATTCCTTGACCGAAGAACTCCTTTCGCAAGGAGTACTGTAGCTGGGGAATCCAGCTACAAAGGACTTATTCTTTTGATTTTGTTTGTTATTTTCTAAAGCTTTATTTTGTATCAAATGTCAATGTTTTATGTTGAAAGGCATTAAAATTGCTAATCTATTCAACCAACACCAACTCCCTTCGTGAGTCATTAGTGTTTAATTTCTTAAGAACCTGGACTGATGCTAGCATCCTATCTGCCCCTTCCGGCTAAGACCACGGGTGCTACAGTTACATAGAGTAGTACCCGATTTCCTGGAGTTCGGCACCTGTGTCTAGGAGGATATTACATCTGATTTACTTGAATGACGAATTATTAAACGTACCGTTGTGGGTCATGTTTGTCATTGCATTGTATTGTTTAAGTTTGGATGTGTTAAGCTGTTTTCCCATGGTTGCTTTAATAATGAGACTGCTGAATTCCTTTGATGCTGCTGGAATATGTTCTGACTACTGGTACGGCCGAGTTGATAAGTGGATCCACGGGAGAGGCACACATGGGTTTGTGTTAGTAACCTTGTCGTGTGAGCCTTGCCCATGGCCGGCGGGACGGACATTAAATTTGTGAACTCTCCGACCTGAGGTCGGCTACGGAAACGGGAGCTAACACTGTGATGATGTTTGAGGACCCTGCGTGTATGGAGACCACCTGAGCCATTGGAAACCATGCATGCCTCCAGGGTGTTTTTTAGTTCTATATAGTATTCATATATTACTTGATTTTAGTAGTTTTGACTTTCAATGCATGCTGAAAGTGTTAGGTTTACTGTTACTTATACCTGGAAGTATTCGATTTTGTGATATTCATGCATGGAGGTATTTGAAGGGACTTCTTGTGATGAATATGTGTGCCTTTATTACTGTGCCTTTATCACTGTGCCTTTACTAGTGCGCCTTTGTGTCCTCATGATACTGTGACGGTATGACATGTTGATTGTATGATGTGTTGATAATTTGTCTACTGTTTGTTGGCTACGGCCCATGTATTCTTTGAGACACACCAAGGTGAATGCCGTTCCACATTAGGGATGCGACAGGTTTTCCTCCTGTTTAGTGGGGGGTTTTCCTGAACTAAGTCGGTTGGTGATGTTGATGTTGATCCACGGTAACCAATCCGGGTTTTTTTTTTCTTTTCGCTTGAATTTATACTCACCACCACAACGACATGTACACCTCCCACATCACACAATATAAGGACCTAATCTCCCAGACTAAATCCACTTACTACTCCGGCCTCATCCTTTCTAATGAAGGAAACTCAAAAACCCTTTTCTCTGTTCTCAAAAAAATCCTCCACCCACCCAATTCTCTGCCCCCCCACTTGTACTCCACTGAATCCTGCAATTCCATTTTGGACTATTTCAATCTGAAAATCCATTCCATTCATCAGCACCTACATCCCAACACCCCCCCTCTCTCCCCACCTGCACTTCCCCCTACTTGTCATCTCTTCTCCAGTTTTCTCCTCCCCACTGCCTCCGAACTCTCCGTTCTCATCCACAAATCTAAGCCCACCACCTGTCAGCTTGATCCCCTCCCCACAACCCTAGTCAAATCCTGCCTTTCCTCCCTCCTCCCCCTCATTACCACCATCATTCACTAATCACTTTCATCTGGAATAGTCCCTTCACTTTTCAAAACTGCCGCTGTCACCCCCATATTAAAGAAACCCGGTTCAGACCCCAACAACTACAGTAACCTCCGCCCCATCTCTAACCTACCTTTCATTTCCAAAATCCTAGAAAAGACAGTTGCCTCCCAACTTCACTCCCATTTATCCCTCCACTCACTCTACGAGCCTTTCCAGTCTGGTTTCCGCCCCCGTCACAGCACAGAGACCGCCCTCATCAAAATCACCAACGATCTCCTCATTGCAGCGGACTCTGGTTCTATCTCCATCCTCATCCTCCTCGATCTGAGTGCGGCCTTCGACACCATCTCACACCCCATCCTTCTCAGCAGACTCTCCTCCATTGGCCTCTCCCACACTCCCCTCAGTTGGTTCCACTCCTACCTCACAGGCCGCACCCAGTTCGTACAGCTCAAATCTTTCACTTCAAATCCCTCCCCTGTCACTACCGGTGTGCCCCAGGGATCTGTCCTGGGGCCTCTTCTATTCATCATCTATCTCCTACCCCTCGGCCACATCCTCTGCAAATTCAATATCCAGTTCCACTGCTTCGCGGATGACACCCAGCTCTACCTTTCCTGCAAACCCAATTCCTCACTCCCACCCCCCTCCCTCACCGATTGTCTCTCCGAATTAAAAACCTGTTTCACCTCAAACTTCCTTCAATTAAACTGCAATAAAACTGAAATCCTCCTCCTCGGCACTAAATCCTCACTAGCTAAAGTCAATACCTTCTCTCTCACCATCGACAGCTCCTCAGTTTCCCCCTCCCCCCAGGTTAAGAGCTTGGGTGTCATCCTCGATAGCACACTCTTCCTTCCACTCTCACATCAACACCATTACCCGCACTGCATACTTCCATCTCCGCAACATCAACAGACTCCGCCCCTCCCTCACCCCCCACACCACCACCATCCTTGTTCACAGCCCGTCTGGACTACTGCAATTCTCTCCTCTTCGGCCTCCCCCACAAGTCCCTCCGTAAACTACAACTGGTCCAAAACTCTGCCGCCCGCTTCATCACTAAGACCCCTTCATACCACCACATCACCCCTGTCCTCCAGCAGCTCCACTGGCTCCCCGTAACTCACCGCATTAACTACAAACTCCTCCTGTTTACATACATGGCCATCCACAACCTCGCCCCTCCCTACCTGTCTGACCTCCTGCACATCAACATCCCCACCCGTTCCCTTCGATCCTCCTCCTCCATCCACCTCTCTGTGCCCCCTGCCCGCCTCAGCACTATGGGGGGCAGAGCCTTCAGTCGCTCTGCTCCCCAGCTCTGGAACTCCTTACCTCCCGACCTCCGGAACTGTGACTCTCTCCCCCTTTTCAAATCAAGACTCAAAACCCACCTGTTCCGGACTGCATACTCCCTCTGATTCTCTGTCAAAAAATAATCCATACTGTCATACTGCCTTACTTGCCCTATTTATTTTATCTTATTATGTTGATCCTTCTTTATTATGTCTATTTTATCTTGTGTTTGTATATTTTAACTGTGTGATTTTAATGTATTCTGTTTGTACAGTGTCCTTGAGTGACCTGAAAGGCGCTTTTTTAAATAAAATCCATTATTATTATTATTATTATTATCATCATCACTCATACCTCATATGATACATTGCACGAGTAATTCGTAGTATGGTCATCAGTGATGACCAAGTGACTGTGACGAATAAATAACAGCACATGTATCAACAGGCTGTAATATCCTCACATAGCCACAAGGGAATAGGACCAAATATGTTGTAAGCTGTATTAACCGCACCTGGCCACAAGATGGCAGCACATAATACACCTGGAGGCGGGCGCTCAACACTAGCCAATCAGAGCACATTACACGTCATAGAGGCCACGCCTGCCAAGGTACTATCGAGCGCACACAAGCAGGAGAGGGCAGAAACTCTATAGGCAGCGTATCTATTAGATATCCAGCTAAGAGTCGCTCCACACGTGAATGATACAATTCCTCTCCTTTTGCTTTATAGATAATAGACCAAAACCTATAACAAATAAAGTGAGTTAAAAGCGATCCTGTGACGCCACCCTTTCAAAGTGAGGGACCACACCTCAATTTCAAGTTTGGCCTGGTGGTCGAATAGGCCGAACAGGGGCAAGAGGATCATCACCGATGTCAAGCGATGGCACAAACGGAGCATTCTTAACGGAATCTCCGACAAGCGGTGGCGCGTCAGAATTGCCACCCGAAACAGCAGCAGCCGAATAGGAAGCACCGACATAGGGATTCAAAGGAGCCGGAGAGACACGACCAGGATAAGTAGAAACGCGCAAGCTATGCGATGGATAACTTGAACGACTAGGTGGAGGGAGGGTAAGCCCCTTTTCAGCCAACTCTAGCTCAAACTTGTTTAATGCAAATTGATGTTCATGCTGTGCCTGCGCCTCCTCAAGTTCTAGTTTTTTTTAAATCAAGCTGAAGTTGTAATTTCTTCAGTTCCACTTCTTTGTCAATTTCCTTTTCCTGAACTACTCGCTTTTCTCTCTCTGCACGTAATTTAGCTGCTTCGAACTGCAACTTACGCTCCTGGAATGAATATTCCCGAAGCTTAAGTTCACGCTCGGACATTTTGCTAGTAGCTGACACATCTGAGGGAGAACTAGGCGTTTCCTCTATAGCAGGAAAAATATCCTTCAATATCAGGCCGTCAACTACTGCCTTCAAAAGTGACTCCTTAAGCTTTTTCTCTTCCGACGTAAGGCTAATGGAATAATGCTCTGCAATTTGAACAAATTGGTCTTTAGTACAATTTTTCAATAAGACATCCGAAGGACTCTGAATAAACTGTTCTACCAAAGACATTTCTAATTAATAGACTACAAACTGTGCAAGAAAAACGGAATTAAAAAAAACAAAATAGACTATAGCCTACGTTTATGAATCAAAAACAAACTTTGTCTATGGTAGCCAGATTCACACTAATGACCATTCAGCACAAACTCACATGCAGTCATCACACAGTTATCAAAAAGCTTCGTTGAATTTATTCCCCCCTTTCTACCACCAATAGAGGTTCAGCTCACGAACAAATCGAGGGAAATATTCACAAGCCACCAAAATGGGTCGAAGCCTTGTCCACCAACACCACGAAACACACCCGCGCCCTTTGTCCGATGAATAAAGACGCATAAAACAAACAACCAAACAAACAAAAAAAATCCAGTCAAAAATGCTTATAAAACAACAAAAACCTTTTAACCGACAAATCTGCCCTTTTTCCTATCAATCAAAAAAAACAAACGAAAAAAACAGTGCAATCCTCCAAAAGAAATACAACAAGCTTGAATGAGCAAAAAAGACTTTCAAACCCAGACCAGGCGAAACCCTGGACCCTAACTATACTTCCCCCGAAAGTAAACTTAACCTCAAATATCTTCGAAAGTCTACCAGTTGAAGATCCACTAGGGATCTCCCCCCGGATTTACTTTCAGAAACCCACCACGAAATCAAAAAACAAGCAAAATACTAACTTACCAGCATTTCTCAAGTCACTGCGCGTGTTATTTAAAAATATATATATATATTAGAAAATTGACAAAATAGCGGACGGATTAGCACCTACAAATATAGAAACAAACATACACTTTATTCTGAGCCCCCACAAAAATACCAGAAAAATGGGTTCAAAAACCGGACGAGCCGCCAATTGTAATGTCCTCTGCTAGGGTCAGGGTGTACATTAACAAAATAACCAAACTCAAAGCAAGAACGGGCAGACCATGTCAGATAACGTTTCAACAATGATAAATGATTTATTAAAGTTAAACTAATTGCAAGTAGGAATAGATCAAATGACTGCAAACTAAAAAGCAAACAAAAACACGGCCTACATAATAGGCCTTAACGAGCCAGGCCGCACTCCTGGACTCTCACTCCCGCGAGTGACACGGATGGTGGATGCGGCCTGGGAGAGAGAGCCAGAGGCTCAGAACACAAAAAAAGTGTGGTGTCGGCGAAAACCCCAAGTGCGTCTGCCAAGAGCGAGCCCACGGATGACGTCAGCTCGGCCCTTTTAAAGGGGCCGTCTCGAGTATCATCCAATGCGGACAGTGCGGCAATTAAGCCACCTGCTGGGCTTTCTGCAAAACACAGGAAAAGTGAAACATAACAGCACCGCAGAATTTCAAGACTTTGCTGAATAACAACTCCCAGCGGTCACTATGAATATCTGGTCATGCACTTTGGTCTCACGAATGCCCCTTGCAGTCTTCCAGGCCATGATTAACGACGTGCTCAGAGACTTTCTCGACCAGTTTGTTTATGTTTATCTAGACGACATATTCATTTACTCACCAGACCTAAACACTCACAGGCACCATGTTAGCCAAGTCCTTAAGCATCTTCTCGACAACCACCTGTATGTCAAAGCAGAAAAGAGTGAGTTTCATGCCGACACCATCTCCTTCCTGGGCTTCATCGTAGCCCCTGGAAGGGTGCAGATGGATCCGGCTAAAGTGAGCGCTGTGGCCGAGTGGCCAACGCCTGATAGCCGCAAGAAGGTACAGCAGTTCTTGGGGTTTGCTCATTTCTACAGGCGGTTTATCAGAGGCTTTAGCGCAATAGCTGCTCCCCTCCACACCTCTCCCCAGGTTCGATTCAACTGGGTCCCGGAGGCGGAGGAGGCGTTCCAGACCCTCAAGCGCCACTTCACCTCTGCGCCCATCCTCACTCTGCCAGATCCACAGCGTCAATTTGTGGTGGAGGTTGACACATCTAATGAGGGGATCGGGGCGGTCCTATCTCAACGGTCAGAGGTGGATGGCAAGATGCACCCCTGCGCCTTTCTGTCCCGGCGACTGAGTTCCGCGGAAAGGAACTATGACGTTGCAACCTCTGCCCATCCCCTCCAGACCGTGGTCAGACATATCTATGGACTTCGTCACGGGGCTCCCGGTTTCGAAAGGTAACACCATGGTCCTCACCGTGGTGGATCGTTTTTCCAAGATGGCACATTTCATTGCTTTACCTAAGCTGCCCTGAGCTAAAGAAACTGCTCAAATTATGATGCAGAATATCTTCAGGATCCATGGATTTCCTAAGGACATCGTGTCAGACCGGGGGCCCCAGTTTATCTCCTGGTTCTGGAGGGAGTTCTGTCGGCTCATCGGTGCTACAGCTAGCCTGACGTCAGGATATCATGCAGAGGCCAACAGCCAGACCGAACAAACGCCTCAACCAACTGCTGGAAACCGGCCTCCGATGCCTTGTGTCCCAGAACCCTACTTCGTGGATCACCCACATGGTCTGGGTGGAATATGCCCACATGTCTAAGTTCGTATTTTGGGTTTTGTTCCGGTTCCTCCAAGAGAGAGATTTAAGTTGTAAGTTTCATATCATAGTTTAGTTCCTTAGTTTAACGTTTTCATAGCCCTTTGTTTACCTCCGGAGCGGAGTGATTTTTAGTTCTTTAGTTAACATTTTCATAGCCCTTTGTTTACCTCCGGAGTGGAGTAATTTTTAGTTCCTACGTTTTATCGTCTTTTGTGTTTTACTCCTGTTAGTGGAGTGATTATTATTTTTGTATCTTTGTATCTTTTGTATCTTTTGTAGCCGTGCTTCTTCCATTTTGGAAACTAATAGAGGTAATTTTCATAGCCTGCTTTGGTTACTCTATCTTGGAGTTTTCTTACCTGACTCCTTCAATAAAGACTTTTATTGAATAACCCGAAACCCTGCATCTGCATCCTGTGTCCTAGCCTAGTCGTGACATAGAGAGATATAAGCTTTACCCAATGAAACTAAATGTAAATATATAGAGAGAGATAAGCTTTACCCAATTAAACTTAATGTAAAAATAGGTTTAGTGAGAGATAAGCTTTACCCAATTAAATTAGATGTAAATATATAGAGATATAAGCTTTAACCAATGAAACTAAATGTAAATATACATGTATATGGAGAGATAAGCTTTACCCAATGAAGATAAATGTAAGTATATAGAGATAAGCTTTACCCAATGAAACGAAATGTAAATATATAGAAAGAAATAAGCTTAACTCAATGAAATTAAATGTAAATATAGGTTTAGAGAGAGATAAGCTTTACCCAATGCAATGAAATGTAAATATATAGAGATAAGCTTTACTCAATGAAACTAAATGTAAATATATATAGAGATAAGCTTTACCCAATGAAACTAAATGTAAATTGTGGGGGTTTATGTGGAGTGTGTGTTGTTGATGGCTGGTTTACAGCCTCACCTGGCCTGAGTCGGACTAATTGGACTCTGGCTGGGCGGGGCTGCACACCTGTGGTGCATGAGCAATCATGGCACCCAGGATAAACCAGCCATCAACACACACACTCGAGGAGGAGCACCGTCATGACTGGATGTACTATCAGCTCGGCGAATACCAACTGGCCTTCAACTCCAATAAACACCTTGAACTACATCTACCCGTGTCCTGTGTCGGAGGGCCCCAAAGGAAAGCCACTTCGGTGGCGTGTGGCCGGACTTACCCCGCCACACTGGCGCCCAACGTGGGGCTCCTCCGACCAGGACGGGACACGGAAGGGCTGTCCAAGCTACACTGGAGCCACCAGCCGCGGCGAGGACAGCCACCCCAGCACCAGCTCCCCCTGAACGGCAGCGACGGCCAGCGGAGGAGTGGGGAGGCAGCGCAGCGACCGCCACCGGCAACCGTCTGCAGCTAGCCTCCCCCGGATCCAGCCTGGAGCAGCCCAGGCCAGCCGCCCCTCTGCCAGGGGACCAGGAGCCCAAGGCCCCATGCTCCAGGAGGAGATGGGAGGGATCGTGCCTCGTCGCCCTGGTGGAGGGGGGTGACTACGAACTGTTCCAGGCCCTCCGAGAGCTACCTCCGCGGCCCAGCTGTCGGGCCTCCTCCGAGCCCATCCAGCCAGCCCCTGCAGCCAGCTACCCCAGAGACACCTCCGCCAGCCGGAGCAGCAGCCCCAGGCCTCCGGTCTCCGGGACGGAGGGGGAGGGTGGGGTGGGCGTGTGACCCTGGGGAGGTGTGGAGGTAGTGGGGTTTGGGGGGCTGTGTTTATTTTTTGTTTAGGTATGGCAACCCTGAAAAGAGTCCAGGTTTTTTGTAGGTATGGTAACCCTGTTCAGAGTCCGGTATGTGTTTTTTTTTTTTTTTGTTTGCTTGGATGGGGGATGGGGGGGGGGGGGGGGGAGTAGGCGAGGCTGGGGATTCTCCCCGGCCTCAATCTGGTGTTGGGGATATGTGGGGGTTTATGTGGAGTGTGTGTTGTTGATGGCTGGTTTACAGCCTCACCTGGCCTGAGTCGGACTAATTGGACTCTGGCTGGGTGGGGCTGCACACCTGTGGTGCATGAGCAATCATGGCACCCAGGATAAACCAGCCATCAACACACACACTCGAGGAGGAGCACCGTCATGACTGGATGTACTATCAGCTCGGCGAATACCAACTGGCCTTCAACTCCAATAAACACCTTGAACTACATCTACCCGTGTCCTGTGTCGGAGGGCCCCAAAGGAAAGCCACTTCGGTGGCGTGTGGCCGGACTTACCCCGCCACATAAATATATAGAGATATAAGGTTTACTCAATGAAACGAAATGTAAATATGGGTTTAGTGAGAAATAAGCTTTACCCAATGAAACTAAATGTAAATATATTAAGAGATATAAGCTTTACTCAATGAAACTAAATGTAAATATAGGTTTAGAGAGAGATAAGCTTTACCCAATGAAACAAAATGTAAACATATAGAGATAAGCTTTACTCAATTAAACTAAATGTAAATATATAGAGATATAAGCTTTACCCAAATGAAACCAATTGTAAATATTAGAGTTGAGCCGGATACTCGGCTGAAACGAGTATCCTCGGCTGAAACGAGTATCCGGTACGGATAAAGCACTTTTGCCGAGTACGAGTATTATACGAGTAATACGAGTCAATATTAGTGATGGCTCGTTCGCGAACGAATCAGTTCGAACGAACGACTCTTTAAAGTGAACGAAGTGACCTCATTCGCCGCTCTCGTTCGACTCGTTCGTCGTCGTTCGTCTCGTTCACTGAGTCTCTGACGCGCTGCTGATTCGTGACGCTGATTCGCGAGTCGTTCGCTGACTGTGATTGACTCGAGGACTGAGACGTCACGACTCACGAGAGCCAGCCAATCGTGCCTTTTACATTTAAATATCAGTGAAATGGTAAATGCATGCTGCCTTTGTATTTTCTGTGTCATGCCAGATTAATAAAATATTTGAATGTCTCGCGACCCGGCCGGGACCCCCACCTTGGTGGATCTTGGTCTTGAGTGGGGGTGGCCAATGGCCATCTTCACAATAGTAAATAAAATATGCCCAGAATAAACACAACTGTACATCATTAACTTTTAAACTCATCATTGCTAAATCAAGTCTATTATCTTGCTGATATATTAAACATCCAATAATCTACTACGCCCCCCCACCCCCCGCATCCCGCTGCGTTTGGTTTGTCTAACTTTACCTTGAATTGGGGGAATGGGGCATTTTGATCCTGACATGTCATTATGCATACATTAAATAAATCTGTTGAACTCAAATTAAATACATATGTTAACATATTCAACCAGACAGACACAATGTTGTATTTGCTATTATTCACACATTTATTAACACCATCAACCCCCCTCCTCCCACCTTTCAGGATAAAGTGAGCTCGAGCTGACGTGCGGCGCCCGGGCAACAATATCCCGATTCCGAACACGAAGCGCTCCTCAGCTGAAAGGAACTTTGTTAATGTTGTGTTGATTGATAACCATTTGCACCATTGCACGATTGTGAATCGTGATTTTGTGATTAGTTAGTAAATGAGAACGAGGGAGTCTGACCGAGACCGACTCAGCTGCATTCGTGATTCGTTTGAATGTTGTGAACGAGGGAGGAGCCGAGTCTGACCGACTCGGCTGTCATTCGCCGTTCGCGAATGACAGCCCAGTCGTTCGCGATTCGCGAATGAGAACGAGGGACGGAGGGAGGAGCTGAGTCTGAACGACTCAGTGAATGATTCACCGCTACCGGAAACACGACTGAACGAACGAACGAACGAACGACTCTTTGTGGCGAACTGAACGACGCGAACTGATTCGCGCAAACGAAATATGAAATCCACCACTAGTCAATATCTGTGCTCGGATTGAATGAAAATCCTCATTGGGTAGCTGAGTCAGCGTTCTGTGATAGGCTACAGCGCCCCTCCCCTACACAATGCAGATGTGTTGTTGTGTCCCGCTCTGATCACTCACACACAGAACAGCTCTCTGTCTCTCCCTCAGTCACTCAGGTTCGCAGGTCGTTTTCTGTTAATGTTTAGGGTTTCTTCAGCTTCAGGTTTGTTATTACTTAGGTTGGTACTTACTTATGAACCAGTAGAGTTCTGGTAAACGTGGGTTCGTTCAGACGTGGTGCCGACTCACGTTGTGTCTCTGCCTGTCGGAGATTTTTTTTTCTTTTTCTAACCGTCATCTGGCTGCCTGGCTCTAACCAATTTTTTTTGACTTCACGCACGGTGTCCGACACTTTCTTGCTGTATTTCGTGAAAAAATAAAGCTAGTAGTGGTATAAATATTGCAAATCAATCTACACACACACACACTCTCTCTCCCTCTCCCTGTCGGTCGTCGGAGTCCTTTTTTTTTTTTTTTTCAATGCTGATGCTGTCCAGTAAATAGTTTTCTAATCAGCAATAAATAACAATTTCTGATCAACCCATATCAATTGCATGCTTAAAATAACATACCGGTTAAAACCTCGCTCATTTCAAGACAACCCGACCCACTTCTGGGTTAAATCCCGCCCACTTCCGGGTTAGGCCCCGCCCACTGATACAGATAATTCATATGGTTAACAGATACAGATACAGATAATGCTGTACTCGCTCATCCCTAGTAAATATATACAGAGATATAAGCTTTATTCAATGAAACTAAATGAAAAGATAGGTTTAGAGAGAGATTAGCTTCACCCAATGAAACAAAATCTAAATATAGAGATATAAGCTTTACCCATATGATACGAAATGTAAATATAGGTTTAGAGAGATAAGCTTTATCGAAATATACCAGTGTCTCATGCTATCTCCACAAGATTATCTCTACTCAATATCAGATCACTAGTCAACAAATCACTGTTAGGTAATGACGTCATTATGACCTATGATCTAGATTTTTTACTTCTTAGTGAAACATGGCTGACTGAATGTAGCTGTTGTGCTATTCTCAATGAGGCAGCACCAACAAAATTTCAGTTTTATGAACAAGTGTCGAACTGGTAAGAAAGGCGGGGGAGTTGCTGCCATCTTTAAATCTGTATTTCAGTGCAAGGAAATTACGTTAGGTGATTTTAGCTCTTTTGAATATCTCTGTTTTTTACTAAAAGGTGATCCAAAAGTTATTTTTTTAATCATTTATAGACCTCCAAGATACTCAGGAAAATTCATTGATGAGTTTGCTGAACTGCTGTCAGTTATCTGCACTGATTACAACTTTTTTATCATAACAGGGGATTTTAACATTCACGTCGTAGACAATAACATGGACAGTAATGCCAAAGAACTCTCTGCTCTACTTGACAATTTGGCCTCTTCCAACATGTGAAAGGGCCCACACACACTCGAGGCCACACTCTGGATCTGGTTATCTCTAAAGTTGTTAACATTTCTTCTGTTGATGTTACGGACTTGGCTCTTTCTGATCATTTCTGTGTGTTCTTTTACTTACAGATCATTCCAAATGTTCAGTTAACCTCTGTGTCTGTTAAGAGAAGGTACATAAATGAGAATACCAGTGCAAAGTTTATGGAGGCTATAGCTATGTCACCAACTGTGAGTGCAGAGTCAGTTGATGAACTCCTAGATAAATTTAACTGGAAAATCTCAAATGTCATGGATGCTGTTGCACCTATTAAAACTAAGACGACCTTGATCAGAAAGAAAACACCATGGAGGAACACTATGATGGTAAAGGCTTTAAAAACAGAATGCAGGAAAGCAGAGTGTAAGTGGAGAAAAACTAAACTTAAAATTCACCATGACCTCTACAAAATAAGTCTTTGTAATTAGTGTGAATGCTCGAGCATTCACACTCTAGATATCGAAATCTTTATTTTTATTTTTATTCTTCTTCCGAACGTTTTTTGGCATTCTTCTCCTTCTTCACACTTTCAGCTACAGAAACCATTCAAATATCAAAATGTTCAGATTTGTTACGACATTATGGCTATCTATTCAGATTTTTCATATTCATTCAACTTTTCAAATTATTCTACTTTTTCCACCTTTATTTTTCCAATATAAATCAATTCCAGCCTCTTATTCTTCCAATGCTTTACGTCGTAACTAATTCAAATTTCAACCGTTTCCCATCGTTCAAACAATTAAACGAATCTAGAGATTTGTATCTATCTAGCCGTGTTCACGAAATTTCGATAGCTGTTTTAGTTTCAAATCGTCATATTCTACCATTCGTCCCATTGTAACCGGCGGACCTTCCACTGTTTAAGACGTAACTAATTCATTCACTTTTCAACCGTTAACCTTCATTCAAAAAATGTCACTAATCTACAGATTTGTATATTCAATAATAACGATATCCAAACGAAATTTCGATAGCATTTATATTCATTCAGAATCACAGTTTAAGTTTTCGGGTTCTCTTCAGTTGATCTCACAGTTACACATCGATTACACATTGATCTCTGACAGTTACTGTCAGGTCTGGCCGGGAATCGACCCCCGGTCCCTGGAGTTGCAGCCCAGAGGCTTACCCTCTGAGCCAGGTGGTGGTACAAGACTCAATTGCAGAGACAAAACTTGGATGCAAAAAAAGGTTTTCTTTACTTGAGCAATTCACAACAAAAAATAGTACAGGCAGAGTTCAAAAAGGCACAGGTAATCCAAAAGGTAGCTTGGGAGACCAAAAGGCTGAACTAAGAAGCACGGAGACCAACTCAAGACTAAACAGGGACTGAACGGAAGCGTGGTGGTTTTTATAGGGCCAGTAATGGGGAACAGGTGGAACTACTAATTACATCAGCAGAGCATGTGACCAGAAGCAAAAAACCCTTGCCACTAAGGCCCTCAAGTGGCCAACATAGGTATTACAGAAGTCCCAGATATGACAGTTACACATCGTCGGCCTAACTAAATCAATTCTCAATCGTTTACCTTCGTTCAAAAAATGTCACAAATCTACAGACTTGTATATCCCATAATATCCAAACGAAATTTCGATAGCATTTATATTTATTAAGAGTTTCACAGTTTAACTGATTCCTTTTCAGTTGACTTCACGTTGACGCTCGAGCGAGGGGACGTTCAGCAGTGTTGCCAGATTGGGCTGCTTTTTGAGGATCTGACAGTGTTGCCAGATTGGGCTACCTTTTGTGGACGTTCAGACAGTGTTGCCAGATAGGGCTACTTTTTGAGGACGTTCAGCAGTGTTGTTACTACTTCAGTTACTTCTGCTTCAGCTATTAGTATTACTAATTCAGCTACTACTACTTTCAGCTACTTCTACTATTTCAGCTTCTACTACTACTTTCAGATTCTTCTACTATTTCAGCTTCTACTACTACTTTCAGATTCTTCTACTATTTCAGCTTCTTCTACTACTTTCAGATTCTTCTACTATTTCAGCTTCTACTACTACTTTCAGCTTCTTCTACTATTTCAGCTTCTACTACTACTTTCAGATTCTTCAGATCAATTCATTTTATATTTCTGCTTTGCGCTTATCATTCAGCTTCCAGCATTCACACGCGTTTTCTGCAGGAAATGCATTTTCTAGTTTTAACTATGAGTTAGTCAAGGCTAGACAGCGACATTTTTCTGAAATTATTAATAAGAACATCAACAACACTCGCACTCTATTTGCTATGGTTGATAAGCTGACAAACCCCCCTAAACAGATAGCTCCTGAACTCCTTTCCACAGCAAGATGCAATGAATTTGCTTGCTTTTTCAGTGAAAAAATCCAGTCCATAAGGTTAAATATTAACACAAATAAAATAACGCAATCCCTAAGACCTCCCAGGAATAACTCAACTGCGATGTCAGAATTTAATACAGTTGACCAAAAAACCATAGAGGAAACAGTTCAGCATCTAAAACCATCATCATGCTGTCTTGATACAATGCCATCAGACATCAGACAAACTATTGTGAACTCTGTCAAAATAGATTTGCGACAAATACTAAATAGCTCACCTCAATCTGGCACGTTTCCTAAATCCCTAAAAGCAGGGCTCTACGCTGACATTTTTCCCAACGAGCACATGTGCTCCTAAATTAAAATATCTGGGAGCACAAAGATATATATGGGGGCACAAAATATTTATTTATCGATTTCTCGAACAATTAACAGTGTAAATAGGCAGCACAAACAACATTTTGATTTAATTATTTTTTTCATGTGTACTAAACACAAAGGATGTCAGTGAATAGGGATTATATGCCTCCCCGCCTCTCTCTGCAAATGGGCAATCACCCCCTCACGGTGGCCCATGTTCACAGAAGCACCATCTGCCCCGAAGGAGATGCACTTCTTCATCCATGACCCTCCATCCTCCTCAGGGCAAACAGCGCAAAATGCAGCCTTGGTAGCACCCAAAACACCTTAAATGACAACAAACACTATATGAAATTATGTCTACCAAACCAAATTCCATCCTTCAAATTGAATAATGATGAAAAATGATAACATTTTATCTAAGCAGTCATTTCGTTGTTTTGATGCTCTACATGTTGATTTTACATTTGTTTAGTTTAGGTGGTACCCAAAATGGCTTGGGTGCTGCACATAAACCTTAACCATAAACTCTGCGTGTCACTGACTACTACAACGTGACTGCGTAAATCAGTTGTTGTTGTTGTTTTTGATTGGTTGAAGATCGCTGAGGCTCATGGGTATTGTAGTAGGTGTCATGGAAACGAGAGAACACAAAACGTTTACGATAGCAGCAGCGAGAATAAAGAGAATAAAATATTCTATACTCTCACAACTATGACGCAACTTTACATTCTTTATAAATAAGAATTATGAATTGCATAATAAAATATAAAATATAGAAAAAACTTACCAATGGCATGGGAGTGCTTCAGAGGCTGTTGTCCGACCAGGAGAGTGACTGGCTTCCCATTCTCCAACAGACGCACATAAACAATTTCACACTCGGTGTTGGATATGTCGGTGTCTCCATCAATCAGCACGGCCAAATAGTTTGCTGCCTTCAGCTTCAATGACAGGCTGTGTTTCATGAGGTCGGAGATCTCACCGATCATTTCGGCGCATCTCACGTCGTTGTCATACGTCGGATTGATATCGTCTCTACACTGAATGTGCCGCGACGATTTGTTGTGTGTCGAGGCTAGCGCTAGTGCTAGTGCTAGCGCTAGCCTCCACAACTTCCGCCGCATCACTTACTTTGAACTTTTTCGGTTCCTCCTCCTTCTCACTGTGCTCCTCTCGCCTCCGTCTAAAAAAATATTCAATTGATTTCATCCTTTCGCACTCTTTCTTCTTCTATTTCTTCTTCCAGTTTCCAGTACTTCGCTCTCTTTTTTTCCCTCCGTTGACCTGTCACCTCTCGCGTGACACTGGTTGCGTGATTACAGAAAACTACTGTGATTGGTGCATTGCGGAGGATTGTAGTTTTTGAACGATCGCAGATAAAAATAGGTTGTGATGGTAACTTGTGACCTGCTCGCACACTGTGCGCCGAAATCATTTTCTCGGTTCGCACATACATTTTTTTAGGGGCAAATGCGAGTGAAATGCTCGCACTGTAGAGCCCTGCCTAAAAGTAGCTGCCATTAAGCCACTCTTAAAAAAGAGAATGCTGGATGCTTCCATGTTAACCAACTACCGACCTATCTCAAATCTTCCTTTTATAGCCAAGATCGTTGAGAAAGTGTTTTTTAATCAACTCAGCAATTTCTTGAATTCCAGTGGCCTTTTTGACAAATTTCAATCAGGCTTCCGACCTCATCACAGTACAGAAACAGCTCTTATTAGAGTGTTAAATGATATTAGGTTAAACACTGACTCAGGCAAGGTGTCAGTTCTGGTCCTGTTGGATCTCAGTGCTGCATTTGACACTGTGGTTCACAGTATATTGTTGAACAGGTTGGAAACTTGGGCAGGACTCAGCGGAACAGTCCTAGAATGGTTCAGGTCCTACTTGGAAGAGCGGAGTTATTTTGTGACTATTGGAAGTTATGAATCCAATCGAATGGCTATGACATGTGGAGTTCCTCAGGGGTCAGTTCTTGGACCCCTTCTGCAGAACTCTAATGTAGACTATCACAGTTATGTAGATGACACGCAGATATACATAGCACTGTCCTCAGATGACTACAGTCATTGTGTCACTGTTTAGAGCAAGTAACAAATTGGATGAACCAAAATTTCCTTCAATTAAATCAGGACAAAACTGAGGTAATTGTTTTTGGCAATAAAGAGAAGAGGATTGCCATCAGTAAACATCTCGAGTCACTCTCTCTAAAAACTAGGGACCAAGCCAGAAACCTTGGCGTGCTGATAGACTCAGATTTGACCTTCAGCAGTCATATCAAATCCATCACCAAAACAGCCTTCTATCAGCTTAAGAACATATCCAGAGTGAAGGGTTTTATGTCTCAAACAGACCAGGAGAAGTTGATTCATACTTTCATCTCCAGTAGACTCGACTACTGTAATGGTCTTCTGACTGGACTCCCACAAAAAAGCATTAAATAGCTGCAGCTCATTCAGAATGCTGCAGCTCGAGTTTTAACCAGAACAAAGAGATCAGAGCACATTACTTCAGTTCTAAAGTCTTTACACTGGCTCCCAGTCAGCTATAGAATAGATTTTAAAGTTCTGCTACTGGTCTACAAATCACTGAATGGTTTAGGTCCAGAATACATGAATGACATGTTAGTAGAATACAAACCCAGTAGGGCTCTGAGATCTACTGACTCAGGTCAGATAGTGGAGCCCAGAGTTCAAACTAAACATGGTGAAGCAGCGTTTAGCTGTTATGCTGCACAAAACTGGAACAAACTACCAGCCGACCTGAAATCAGCCCCAACCACTGGCGTAACTATCGACGGTGCAACCGGTGCATTGCACCGGGGCCCAGACGCCGGGGGGGGGGGGGGGGGGGGCCATGAAGGAAGGCCCCCCCCCCCCCGTCAACAATCGCGCAGCACCCCCCCCCCCCCCCTCCCGTCAACAATCGCAAAGCACCCCCCCCCCCCCCCCCCCGTCAACAACCGCGGGGGCCCAAAAAAATTATTTGCACCGGGGCCTATCATCGTGTTGTTACGCCAGTGGCCCCAACTGTGAACATTTTTAAATCCAGGTTAAAAACACTTCTCTTCTCCTGTGCTTATGATTGAGCTCGTTCAAAGCACTTTAAATTGTAATCTTTCATTTGCACTATGTCCTTTTAAATCATTATTTTATGCTGCTCTATTATAGTATTTTATTTCTTTCTCTTTCTATTCTTCTGTAGTTGTTTTTATTTTATTTTATTTTTTTCAATTCTTACTGTTAAATGTTTGTTTTATGTAAAGCGCATTGAGTTGCCATTGTGTATGAAATGCGCTATATAAATAAAGCTGCCTTGCCTTGCCTTTACCCAATGAAATTCAATGTAAATGTATAGAGATATAAGCTTTACCCATATGATACTAAATGTAAATATAGGTTTAGAGAGAGAGAAGCTTTACCCACAGAGAGAGGAGCTTTACCCACAGAGAGAGAGAAGCTTTACCCACAGTAAACTTAATGTAAATAGGTTGTTATTTTAATTAAAGTAAAGAGTAAATATGTCTCTACTTTCATTTGAAACTAAACAGTTAATATGTTTATAGTGTAATTAAAAACTAAACAGTTAATATGTTTATAGTGTAATTATAAACTAAACAGTTAATATGTTTCTCTTTTATTTTATAAACAAAATGTAAATATGGTTCTGTTTTAATTATAAACTAAACAGTAAATATGTTTCTTTTTTAATTATAAACCACATGTAAATATGTTTCTTTTTTAATTATAAACTAAACAGTAAATATGTGTATATTTTAATTCTTAACAAAATGTAAATATGGTTCTATTTTAATTCTAAACAAAATGTAAATATGGTTCTATTTTAATTATAAACTAAACAGTAAATATGTTTCTATTTTAATTATCAACTAAACAGTTAATATGTTTCTATTTTAATTATAAACCAAATGTAAATATGTTTCTATTTTAATTATAAATTCAACAGAAAATATGTTTTGTTTTAAATTATAAACCAAATGTAAATATGTTTATTTTAATTATAAACTAAACAGTAAATGTGTATCTATTTGAAATATAAACTAAACAGTAAATATGTTTCTATTTTAACTATAAATTAAACTGTAAATGTCTCTACATTGATCAATGAAAGATAGGGCCGCTTAAGGTCAGAAGTTTGCTGTGATTGGATGGAAGTGGGACAGAGTGTCTTAGAGGAAATGATGTTCATGTTGTCTTCTACATGAGATACAATAAAACGAGAGTGAGAGGGACAGACAGAGAGAGAGAGAGACTAAACTGTGCTGCTAAACAGCTGGTCCTCCCCCCAGCCATTAATTATTCACCTCCTGAGGAGGCCCCACTCGGGTTCTCACCTCCTCCCTCCAGGAGGAGCAGGCATGGTGCCAGCTGCACCTCCTCATCGTGTTCACCCACTACTCAATAATGTAGCGGCTAGGAGGCTAATGCCATGCCGGGAGGCTAACGCACCAGGAGGCTAACGTGCCGCTAGCCTGCATGCTACCGTGTGGGCGGCTACATTGAGCTTATTATTTAAGGGATCCCAGAATAGAGTTAAGGCTAGCTAGTTACCTTCCTCTGCTGTTAGCATCATCCAAGGTTTATGCTAGCGAGTGTGGTTTAGCAGATAAAGGCTAGCTAGTGTGTTTTAGCAGGTTAATGCTTGCTAGTGTGGTGTAGCAGGTTAATGCTAGCATATGCTATGCTAGTATAGCTTTAGCATGTTTAGCTTGCATACTGGTTGCATGCTAGCTAGCTTAGCGGTTGCCTCCAGTGTTCTGACCTCTGTGTACGCTGGGCAGTGAGATGTAGAAGCTCTGTGGGGGAGACTCCTTCTGCAGGTCGCTGAGGTGGAAGCGGAAGCTGTCCTGACCTTTGACCCTGGCAGTGGTGGTGTACCACAGACGGTTCATCTCCACATCCTCCTGGGTGAAGTTCTGACCAGTGGAGAGATCTGACCATCCAGACCCCATCTGTACAATATAACATATAACAATACCACAAGAATACACAACACCACAACATTAGTCTCTCATAGCCAGACCTATCTCCACACTGTGTTTTAGTCTCTCATAGCCAGACCTATCGCCACACTGTGTTTTAGTCTCTCATAGCCAGACCTATCTCCTCACTGTGTTTTAGTCTCTCATAGCCAGACCTATCTCCACACTGTTTTAATCTCTCATAGCCAGACCAATCTCCACACTGTGTTTTAGTCTCATAGCCAGACCTATCTCCACACTGTGTTTTAGTCTCTCATAGCCAGACCTATCTCCACAATATGTTGTAGTCTCTCATAGCCAGACCTATCTCCACACTGTGTTTTAGTCTCTCATAGCCAGACCTATCTCCTCACTGTGTTTTAGTCTCTCATAGCCAGACCTATCTCCACACTGTTTTAATCTCTCATAGCCAGACCTATCGCCACACTGTGTTTTAGTCTCTCATAGCCAGACCTATCTCCTCACTGTGTTTTAGTCTCTCATAGCCAGACCTATCTCCACACTGTTTTAATCTCTCATAGCCAGACCAATCTCCACACTGTGTTTTAGTCTCATAGCCAGACCTATCTCCACACTGTGTTTTAGTCTCTCATAGCCAGACCTATCTCCACAATATGTTGTAGTCTCTCATAGCCAGACCTATCTCCACACTGTGTTTTAGTCTCTCATAGCCAGACCTATCTCCACACTGTGTTTTAGTCTCTCATAGCCAGACCTATCTCAACACTGTTTTAGTCTCTCATAGCCAGCCCTATCTCCACACTGTGTTTTAGTCTCTCATAGCCAGCCCTATCTCCACACTGTGTTTTAGTCTCTCAGAGCCAGCCCTATCCTCACACTTGGTTTTAGCTGTGCCAGCGCTGGAGAAAGGTCTGGCTCTACTCACTATCATTCTGGCATAGGGGAAAAAATGCTGTGTCTTGTTTGTATTTCTTTAACCAATCATCGTCTTGGGCAGCACTAAGCCCAGGATGCAGCAATGATATTAGCCCGCCCAGAGTGCGACTGCAATAGTCGCCCAATGGCAGGCTTGGGTATCCAGTAAAACAGACTACCACAACATAACAACAATACAACATAACACTGCATAACATCACACCACTCCACAACAACCCAAAGCAACATAACACAACACAACACAACATAACATAAACACACCAACATAACAACAGCACAACACACCACTCCACAACAACACAAAACAACACGTGTGTCCTTACTCTGAGCTGCAGCTTGCCGAGGCTTGGTCCAGCATCCAGGACATAGAAGAGCTGGTCTGGAGGACAGTCTAGATCTTCCGCCTCCAGAACCACACTAGAGACCACCCTCCGCTCAGAGTCCATCTGCAGACCTGTGTTCCTGTCCAACACCACGAGGAAGACCTGTAAGTTCCTGTATTTACCGGTATATAATCATCTGTACATACCTGTCTCTACCTGTATGTATGTCCCTACCTACCTGTATGTACCTATCTCTACCTGTATGTACCTATCTCTACCTATATTGGACCCAGCACCATGGCTACCTGCCTCGCACTGCTGGTTTCTCTGGAAGCTAAGCGGGGCTAGTCTGGTCCATCCTTGGATGGGAGACGAGTTGGTGGTGTTGGAGGGCCAGTAGGGGGTGCTCATCCCTCTGGCCTATGTAAGATCCCCAATGCCCCGGGACGGAGATGGGGACTCTGTCCTGTCTAGGGCACCGTCTTTCGGATGAGACGTTAAAACCGAGGTCCTGACTCCCTGTGGTCGCTAAAGATCCCGTGGCACTCATCGCAAGAGTAGGGTGCTAACCCCGGTGTCCCAGCCAAATTCCCAATCTGGCTCTTGTACGATCATGGCCACCTAATCATCCCCTGGTCTCTAATTGGATAGTTTCATACCTCTCCACTGAGCCAGTGTGTGGTGAGCGTTCTGGCGCATACTGGCTGCCATCACCCAAGTGGGTGCTACACACTGGTAGCGGATGAGGTGTCATATCCCCCCACACACACACTATGTAAAGCGCTTTGGGTGTCTTGAAAAGCGCTATATAAATGCAATGAGTTATTATTATTAGAATTATGTACATGTCTCTACATTTACCTGTGTCTACCTTTACCTGTCTCTTCCTGTATGTACCTATCTCTACCTTTATGTACCTGTCTCTAACTGTACTTACTTACCTGCTTGTACCTGTCTCTACCTGTATGTACTTGTCTCTACCTTTAGTACCTGTCTCTGTACCTGTCTCTACCTTTACTTGTCTCTCTACCTGTCTCTACATGTACATTCCTGTCTCTACCTTTATCTGTCTCTATACCTGTCTCTACCTTTAGTACCTGTCTCTACCTGTATGTACCTATCTCTACCTTTACTTGTCTTTACCTGTCTCTAACTGTACGTGCCTGTCTCTACCTTTAGTGCCTGTCTCTTCCTTTAGTACCTGTCTCTGCCTTTAGTATCTGTTTCTGCCTGTACGTACCTGTCTCTACCTTTAGTGCCTGTCTCTACCTTTAGTACCTGTCTCTGCCTTTAGTATCTGTCTCTGCCTGTACGTACCTGTTTCTACCTTTAGTACCTTTCTCTATCTTTAGTACCTGTCTCTACCTGTATGTACTTGTCTCTGCCTTTGGAGTGTGTGTTGTTGATAGCTGGTTTACAGCCTCACCTGACCTGAGTCAGACTGACATGGCAGCATGTTACATCTGCTCGGCAAATATTATCTTGCCATCTCCAATAAACGCATATTCAACGCAACCTGAACCTGTGTCCTGTGTCGGAGGGCCCCAGCAAAAGCCACTTAGATGGCGGGAACGACTAGCACACTGGCACCCAACGTGGGGCTTCTCCAACCAGGAAGGGACATGCTAGGGCTGCCCAAACCCACTCTGGACTCACCAGCCGCAGTCACGGACAGACACCTCAGCACTGGCCCTCCTGAACGGCAGCAACGGCCAGCGGAGGAGCGGGGAGGCAGTCAGCAACCGCCATTGGCAACTGTCTGCGGCTAGCCTCCCCCGGATCCAGCCTGGAGCAGCCCAGGTCCAGCCACACCTCTGCTAGCCAGCACCGCAGCCCCAAGGCCCCATGCCCCAGGAGGAGATGGGGATCGTGTGTGCGCCATCGCCCTGGTGGTGGGGGGAACCTACCGAGGGCTGTTCCAGGACCTCCAAGGAGCTACCTCCGTGGCCCAGCTGTCAGGCCTCCTTCTGCGCCCATCCAGCCAGCCCCTGCAAAGGCCAGCCCAGAGACACCTCCGCCTGCCGAGGCAGCAGCCCCAGGCCTCCGGTCTCCAGGATGGAGGGGGAGGGTGGGGTTAGCGTGTGACACTGGGGAGGTGTAGAGGCAGTGGGGTTTTGGGGTTGTTCTTATTTTTATTTTGGGTATGGCAACCCTGTAAAGAGTCCAGGTTTTGTGTAGGTATGGTAACCCTGTTGAGAGTCCAGTTGGTTTTTAGTTTTTTCTGTTTGCTTGGAGGGTGGGTGGGGGGTAGGCTGAGGCTGGGGATACTCCCCAGCATCAATTTGGTGTTGGGGGTATGTGGAGTGTATTGTTAATAGCCGGTTTACAGCCTCACCTGGCCTGAGTCAGACTGATTAGACTCTGGGCTGGGTGGAGCTGCACACCTGTGTTGCAGAGCAATCATGGCACCCAGGATAAACCAGCTATCAACACACACTCGAGAGGGAGAGCAACTGTAATGGCAGCATGTAACAGCTGCTCGGCAAATATCATCTCGCAATCTCCAATAAATGCATTCTACAACATCTACCTGTGTCCTGTGTCGGAGGGCTCCAGCAAAAGCCACTAAGGTGGCATGTGGCAGGAGCGACTGCCACAACCTGTCTCTTCCTTTAGTACCTGTCTCTGCCTGTAAGTACTTCTCTACCTTTGGTACCTGTCAGGCTCTAAATCATTGCTAACCACTACTGTTCTAGGCTCTGTGGCTGTGACATTTCACAATTTCTCTTAAGATCACAGAGAAAAGACAGAAGAGACAAAATGGCTGACTCTAGTAAATGGTGTATTCTTTGGGAATGTACTGCATGTACTGTGTGTCATTGGGCTGAAAATAACTCGTTGGGCTGAAAGTATGTTCGCCACTCCAAACAATATGTTGACATGAAATGAGGTTGCCCGCCGGAGCAAAGGATTGTGGGAGCGCCATAACGAGCGGCTGCCAGCTCACACGGAACAAAAGGCGAGGCGGGCGGTGTGTGGGCCGACAGGGAGGTGGACATCTGCCAAGGAGCTGCTGCTTCTGCCCCGATGAACCTACAGAACCTCCTCGGACCCCAGCCAGCAAGCCCCCCCCACACACGCACACACGCACACATGCACACACATGCGCACACACACACTGGCAGTGACACATGTGTGTTTTGATTTGTGTGTGTGTGGGGTGGGCAGAAACAGATGAAGTCAAGGATGCAAAAGCAAATTGCAGGTCAGTCACTCAAGAGTGTGTGTGTGTGTGTGTGTGTGTGTGTGTGTGTGTGTGACCCGCCACGTGTGTGTACAAGTTGGATCCCTCTGGGCTGGTGTCGGGGGTCCCAGCGTGGGGAGGGAGGGAGGGAGGGCAGGAGGAGGGTCTTACTTGAGGATGTGTGGTGCGTGGTCGTTGACTGGGTGCACGGTGACGTGCACGGCTCCTTGGTCTGTGTGCACACCGTCTGTCAACTGCACGACCAGCCGGTCCTGCTTGCCCTCGGAGTCATCATGCAGATACAGGATCCTCAGGCCTGGGGGGGGGGGGGGGGGGGGGCATGGGAGGGGAGGGGAGAGGAGGGAGAGGGGGGGGGGGGGTTGTGGGGAGAGAGAATGTGATGTTGGGGTCACAGCATTACAGGCATGTCAGGGTACGCTTATCATCTGTGCTTCCGGACTCAATGTACACACTTCATGTCAGATGTTTATTTACTGTTCTTAGTTTCCTGTTAGTTCGGTACACAAAAGATACACTGATAAGCATGTAGGAGAATGTTTGGAACGATCTGCCTTCCTGTTCATTCAGGTTCTGTTGTTTACTGTCTGCTCATCTACAGCACAATGATAGGAGTTAGACCTAACAATGATAGGAGTTAGACCTAACAATTGTAGGAGTAAGACCTAACAATGATAGGAGTAAGACCTAATGATAGTAGTTAGAGCTAACAATGATAGGAGTTTCAGACCTGCCTGGTCAGGAGAGCTGTACCTACCTCGTTAGGAGAGCTAACCAGTCCGTCTGGTGGGCAGATATAATGCATCTTATTAGATCAAACTTAAGAAACAGGCAAAGTAGAAGCAGTAACAGCACCTGATGTTGTCCTCTGACCAGTGTCCAGAACCACTACATATAAAACCAGTTTACTGAAGACACTGCTTCTGATGTCCACCAGGTCTCCAGAGACCTGTGTTGAAGACCATGTTGCTCCTCTTCTCCTCACCTTCTCTGAGCTCCTGCAGGGAGAAGGAGGTGACGGAGAGGCTCAGCAGGAGGTCAGGAGCCAGGTTCTGGTAGGAAGACGCCTCCCTGCCGTAGTTCCCCCTGAGCAGGAGGCCGTGGCGTGGGGGGTCCAGCAGGGTGAAGGTCAGGACCTCCTGGGGAGCGTCCAGGTCCAAGCCGTCGATGAGGGAGGGTCCCAGCTCTACCAGACCCCCCTCCAGCACCTGACCAGGAGGTGAAACACATCAGGGTCACCACAAAGACACCGGCAGGATTTGAACCCAAAACCTTTCGGCTAGGGGTTGAACATGACAGACCAACATAGACCACGAGCTGTTGAATATGAAGAAGTGTGTGTGTGTGTGTGTGTGTGTGTGTGTGTGTGTGTGTGTGTGTGTGGTCCTGGAGTTTGGCTTACAGTGAAGTTAGTGAGGAGGAGGGAAGGAGGCTCGTCATTGGTCGGAGTGATGATGATGTAGAGGGGCACGGGGGCGGAACGATGGAGCCCATCACTCACACTGACTGACAGCTGGTCAACACTAGGCTCCACCCCCTTGTGTTCTGATTGGACGTAGTTGATGTAGCCGGAGGTGAGGTGGGTGAAGCTGAAGGTGTCTGGGGGGACAGTAGGGTCAGAGATTGTTAGGGTTAGGGGTCACCAGGTGACGGTAGGGTCAGGGGTCACCAGGTACTGACCGATGCTCTGGCCAGCATTGCTCTTCTGGTGCCCGGGGGGGGGGAGGGTGTTCTCCAGGAAGCCGTGCTCGGGGGGGGTCTCCAGGTGAAAGGTCAGCTGGTCAGGGGGGCTGTCGGGGTCCGAGGCCCCCAGAGACCCCCCACGGAGACAGACCCACGAACCCTCCTCCACCACCAGCATGGAGTCACCTGTAGAAATACTCAGTGAGACCACCAATCCATCCTTTGTCCTTACTGTATCCATCCCTTATCCCTACTGTATCCATCCTTTATCCTTCCTGTATCCATCCCGACTGTATCCATCCTTCATCCCCACTGTATCCATCCTTCATCCCCACTGTATCCATCCGTTATCCTTACTGTATCCATCCTTCATCCCCACTGTATCATTCTTCATCCTTACTGTATCCACCCTTTATCCCACTGTCCATCTTTCATCCTTACTGTATCCATCCTTCATCCCTACTCTATCCATCCTTCATCCTTACTGTATCCATCCTTCACCATAATCCTACACTGCCTGGGATAAACCATCACCACACACACACACACACACACACACACACACATGCCTGGAGAGAATATTATGGCCTGGAGAGCATATTATGTAAATAAAGATTTAGCCGTTAACTGTTAGCTGTAAGCGACATGCAGTTTTCTGTTGTTGTGGTGGTGGTGATGCATGTTGTTGCTTGTGTTTTCCAGAGTTATGTCCTGTTTCACCAGGCAGACAGACACACATAGGTCCCACCCTGATGACATCAGAGTAGGAATTACTCTCCGACCTTGATGACATCATAGTGATGACATCATCATCAGCAGTGATAAAGTGGCGTACCCATGGTTACGGCAGGGACCTTGTTGTTGACAGGAAGCACGGTGACATTGAGGTCATAGACCGGAAGTGATCCGTGGAGGGGGACGGGAGGAGGAGGGGCGTCTCCATGGCAACAGCCATCCGCCCCCCCGGCGTCTCCGTCCGACACGATGAAGGTGACTGTGTCAGACACAGGGTCCGCACCCACCTCTCCACCTGCCAATCAGACATCAATATGTTGGATCACATGATCTGAATGGGAGCTACAGAACTATAACAGCTGCTGCTGCACCTCCAGTCTTTAGACTCTGGACCCAGACCCTGGACCCAGTGTAAGGGAGCCTATGGACCCAGTACCCCCCCCGCCCCCCCCTCTTGCTGATCTCACCTGTATGGACGTAGTAGATGTGTCCCAGCAAGAGATCCTGCTGGGAGAAGCGGTCCACCTCCAGACCCTGGTTCTGCAATTGACCCCGGGCCGGGTTTCGGGCCAGCATGTAGCTCAGTTTGGAGTCCTCGCTGTCAGGGTCCGTAGCCCACAAGTAGTCCAGAGTCACCTGGACCCTTCCCCCCTCCTCACACCTCAGCTCCCCCCGGAGACCCCGACTCACCTGGGGGGGCTCATCATTGACCGGGAGCACCTGCAGACAGCCAGGAAAACATGTCTCCTGACCTAGAACATTCACCTGACCTAGAACATTCACCTAAACCATTCTCCTACAACATTCACCTGGAACATTCACCTGAAAAATTCTCCTAGAATATTCACCTGAAACATTCTCCTTGAACATTTACCTGAAACATTCTCCTACCTAGAACATTCACCTGAAACATTCTCCTACCTAGAACATTCACCTGAAACATTCTCCTACCTAGAACATTCACCTGAAACATTCTCCTACCTAGAACATTCACCTGAAACATTCTCCTACCTAGAACATTCTCCTGGAACATTCACCTGGAACATTCTCCTGGAACATTCATTTGAAACATTCTCCTGGAACATTCACCTGGAACATTCTCCAAGAACATTCACCTGGAACATTAACCTGGAACATTCACCTGAAACATTCACCTGCAACTTTCACCTGAAACATTTACCTGAAACATTCTCCTGGAACATTCATCTGAAACATTCTCCTAGAATATTCACCTGGAACATTCACCTGGAACATTCTCCTGGAAAATTCATCTGAAACATTCTCCTAGCACATTCACCTGCAACTTTCACCTGAAACATTTACCCGAAACATTCTCCTGGAACATTCACCTGAAACATTCTCCTAGAATATTCACCTGAAACATTCACCTGAAACATGGTCCTCGAACATTCAACTGAAACATTCTCCTAGAACATTCTCCTGGAACATTCACCTGAAACATTCTCCTACCTGGAACATTCACCTGGAAAATTTACCTGAAACATTCACCTGGAAAATTCACCTGAAACATTCACCTGAAACATTCACCAGATCCTTCACCTGTTGGACAGGTGATTATGAAGCACCAGGTAGGATAGTTGACGGTATCATAGCAACACTATTACATGGTAACAACAACAGTATGTTATTTTGTATGTATCTAGAGTGTTGCCATGGAATTGTTAAGAGGTTACTATGAGATGGATGAGGAATGCTGTCACCTTGATGGACAGAATGACGCTGGCGGAGTTGTGTCCGTCTGTCACCCTCAGAACCATAGAGTCCTGCGTGGTCTCAGAGTCGTCATGTATGAACCTGGAACACATGAACCCTCTTTAAACCTGTTACTACTACTACTGGTTCCTACTAGTGGTCTATATCTCATTACATTACTGTACTGGATGTCTGTATATCATTACATTACTGTCATCTGTATTCATCTGACCAGATCTGTCTGGGTTTCAGACTATTTAATATTTAGTCATTTAGCTGAAGCTTGTATCCAAAGCAATGAGGTCTATTTTTAGATACTTGCAGTGTATTTCACGATGTAACCCTAAACACTAGACTGTCCTCCTGGAGGAGGAACACAGTGGAACAAGTGTTGTGTAGCCAAGTGGAAATAGAGTAGGTCTGGTCGCCAGGGGCCTCATGTACGAAGGTTGCGTACGCACAAAAACGTGGCGTACGCAAAAAAAAATGGCGTTCCACGCTCACGTTCAGATGTATGAAACGTGAAATGACCGTGGAAATGTGCGGTGCCTCACATCAACTTCATGGCTGGCGTACGCACGTTTCTACAGCTATTGTTCCTTTGGCGACACTTATAGGTGACGCTGGGAAACTGTTAATAATGTCAAAAACAATTAGTCATCAGAGTGATGTGCACGTCAGAGACACACTTCTGAACAATTAACACACCCACCGTGTTTGCAATTATATGGGTGGATATAAACGCATGCGCAATGTGATGAAGAACATGGTATTACCGATGGCAGCATTAGCGTTGTTAGAGGACCATGCAAATGGTGCAATCCGACGTCAGCGAGTATTTAGGGAACGCGAGGATTTACTTGCAAACGATGACAATTGGCTCATAAGCCGATTTCGAATGTGCGACAAAGTATGCAGGAGTTATTAGCGTTACGGAATTTGCTCGAAAACAGCGCCACCTAGTGGTCTTCCAAGTGTGCGGCATGAAAGTGACGCATAGAATATATTCTGCCCTCCGCTTCACCTCCACCTTCAGATCCGACCACTTCTTCTTCACCTGTGTGTGTGTGCGCTGCTCGGACCCCACGGCATGTACTGCCTCACACACACACGCTCCCACTCATTTCCTTCCTCTTCATATTGATCCCTGCTGACAGGGACCAGAGAGAATCTCCCTCCGCGGCTCCACGTCATTCACCACAATCTCCAGCTCGGACTCTGTGACATTTATTTTCTTTCCTTTGTTCATGCTTGTGTTACACCCATAGAGTTCAAGCTGACTCAAGGGTTGGCATATTTTAGACAAGATGTTATTCTGAAAGAATAAATTAGAGAAAAAGACAAGTGAGTCGGCTGGTCTTCAGTGGCTTTACTGGTCCCGGTTAACTGCCAACTGAAGAACGCAGCGCAGCCCACAGTTTAGCCGCGGGTGGTCTCGTGCCTTTAATACTTAACAATAATAATAATAATAATAATAATAATAATGCTTACAATTGAATGGGGGTGTCTGTAAAAATGCAAAATAAAGTGCATACATATAAAATAACACATTTAAGTAAGTGGCAATAATATATAAATATCCTCTGTGCCACACTTGCTTGTTTTATCTGATCGATAAAGAGGTGAATCTCAGGTCCAGGGCTTATTTACATAGATTTGCATATTTAAATGGGGGCGTGGACAGGGAGGAGTTTGCCACCTCTGCTTGTGCACTCAGTTCCACATTGATCGGGATGTACAAAAGAAACGTGCTCGGATCCATGCGTACGCACACTTTGATACATCTGAATTTATTTGTGCGTACGACAGTTTCTGGGTTTTGGTGTACGCCAAGTTTCAGTAGGAAATCCACGCAAGTCTTTGTACATGAGGCCCCAGGTCTCCGGCCCAGGTCTCCATCCCAGGTCTCCAGGTCTCCACCCCACCCCAGGTGTACAGCCCACCCCAGGTCTCCAGCCCACCCCAGGTCTCCACCCCAGTTCTCCAGCCCACCTGAGCCTCAGGCCTCGCAGGTCCCTGAGAGTGAAGTTCTGGGCCTGCCGTACAGCCAGGCCCTGGAGCTCCAACCAGCCATGGGCAGCCTCTCTCTCCACCTCCACACTCAGCACCTCCTCCCGGCTGTCTACGTCACGCAGCAGGAGGTGCTCCTCTGTCACCAAGACCCCCCCGCCCTCCTCCACCTGCAGCAGGTTGGTGTACACCTGGAGAACAGAGGCTTGTTAGCTGGTACCTAGCATCACCTGGCCAGACCAGGTAAGGTCACCTGACCAGAATAGGTAAGGTCACCTGACCATATCATGTGAGGTCACCTGACCAGACAGGTGTAGATGACCAAGTGTCGTGCCCTCTGACCTCTGGTGGCTGGTTGTCCACGGGAAGGATGGTGATGTTGAAGGTGAGGTCGCTGACAGAGCCTCCATGGTGGTTGCTGACAGAAAAGGTGAATTGGACCACCAGGGGCTCCGGACCGATGTCCTCCATAGGGGGCATAAAAGCCACCTTCAGGTGGTTCACCGCATGCTTGGGGGGGGGGGGGGGGCAGATGTTGGCCTTGGTTACCCAGGCGATTAAACTCCTCACAACTACGGATGCTGCTTGTTAGCAAGCTGTGGTGCTAGTGTATGTGATGTGTACCTGTGTGAAAGACTTTAGCACGGGCACCATCGGATCTTTCTTCATGGAGTTGGTGCTGTCCGTCAAGAAGAGCCGCCCTGCGTCCATCAACCTGCAAACAAACCTGACTTTACCTCTCTGTCTCCAACACCTGACTTTACCTGTCTAACACCTGACTTTACCTGCCTAACACCTGGCTTTACCTGCCTAACACCTGACTTTACCTGTCTGACACCTGACTTTACCTGCCTAACACCTGGCTTTACCTGCCTAACACCTGACTTTACCTGTCTGACACCTGACTTTACATACCTAACCCCTGACTTCACCTGCCTAACATCAACTTATTGTTATTAACACAACTTAAAACGTTTCTAAATTTTCTGCCCCAGATGTTGGTACCCGGGCCAGACGGGGCTGTAGCAGGGTCCGGTGATGACATAGGTGAGGTCAGCGTCAGGCTGCTCCATGTCAGTGAAGTGCAGGTGAGCGTTGGTCAGGTAGACCACCTCCGTCTCCCGGACCGAGAGGGTCCGCACGCTACCACTCACCTCCACAGGTAACTGGTCCTTCACAGGGAAGATGTGCACTACCACCGTCTGAGAGGTACACACACACACACAATATCTGCTTAGAACAGGTTTAAAAGTATCTATCTATCTACCTATGACTGTGTTTAGAAGGAGTTTGAACCATCTGTCCTCACATGTCGGGGTGACAGGTTGGGGGGCTGGTGGTCATCTGACAGTGTGAAGTCCAAGGAGTCTTCAAACACTTCCTGCCCAGAGTGGACGTAGTAGATCAGTCTCTGGGACAGATCTCTCTGGAGGAACCGGTCCACTTGGACACCTGCACAGGTAGACAAGTTCAAATCTTTATTGTCCATCTAGGGGAAATTTGGTTTGCAGCTAGGGTTTTAAGATGAATACAAAGGTAATACAAATGACCACATCACGACCACATCATCACATTTGCAGCCAACAGCAAGAACAACAATAAGACAGCAGACAACCCAAGTCCTTTATCACAGTTAGTCTGTCCTTCATCACAGCTACAGTCTGTCCTTTATCACAGTTAGTCTGTCCTTTGTCACACCTACAGTCTGTCCTTTATCACAGCTACAGTTACAGTTAGTAACAGAGTTCTAGCCTAGCACTATGTGTATACTACATATTGTATACAATATATTATAAATGATAGACTTTATACTTAACTATACTATATTATATGTATACATAAACACTAGCATGACCTTGTGATCAAACTTGGTTCTGGATCTTCTAGTGTGGAGCTGTGATGATTTCTATTTCCTGTCCTACTTCCTACTTCCTGTCCTACCTGGACCGTGGGCGGAGCTCCGCCTCTCCAGCTGCCCGGCATGGGGGGCGGAGACTATCTGGAACAGGATGTGGTCATCGCTGGAGTCCAGGTCAGCGGCCAATAGCATGTACTCCTCCAGCAGCACGGTGCCGCCCTCCCGCGTCTCCACAGCAACATTGTTGATGAGGAAGGGCGGGGCGTCGTCCTTGGGCAGGATGTTGATGGGGAACTTGTGGCGGATGCTGTGCGCTCCATCGCTGATGCGGAACACGATGTGGTCGCGGACGGAGTCGCTGTCCGAGTGGTGGTAAAGCACCGAGCGCGCCCTGAGGTCCTCCACCATGAACATGAACGCCCTCTTACCTGGCACACACACACACACATGTTTACTGGTGGAAGCCGTAGCATCCCACAAGCAATGAAGGCTGAAGTTACCCTCCTAGCACCGTCCGAGGCTCTCATTAGCATGGCAGTCTAGCCCAACGCACTTCCTGGTAATTAGACGCAAAGGTGGCGTTGGGCACTTGGCCCAAGGTAGACATGCGTGTGTATGTGTGTTTGTGTGTGTGGACCAGCAGAACTCCCCTGGGGACAGAACTCTGAGCTGACCCACAACACCGCCTGCCTACTTCTGATTGCTCCAGAGCAGAGAGCAGAAAGACACTTTTTTGTGCTACCTGGATGGTAGCTCCCTATCTACCTAGCTCCATTCCTAGGTTCCTAACTCACTATCTACCATGCTCCATACCTACCATCTCCCTATCTACCTAGCCCCCTAGGTTCATACCTACTAGCTCCCTAGGTTCCTAACTCCCTATCTACCATGTTCCATACCTACTAGCTCCCTTGGTTCCTAGCTCACTATCTACCGTGCTACATACCTACTTGTTCCCTAAGTTCCTAGCTCCCTATCTACCATGCTCCATACCTACTAGCTCCCTATCTACCTAGCTCCATACCTCCTAGCTTCCTATCTACCTAGTTACATGCCTCCTAGCTCCCTATCTACCTAGCTCCATACCTCCTAGCTCCCTAGGTTCCTAGCTCCCTATCTACCATGCTCCATACCTACTAGCTCCCTAGGATCCTATCTACCGTGCTCCATACCTACTAGCTCCCTAGGCTCCTAGCTCCCTATCTACCTAGCTCCATACCTACTAGCTCCCTATCTACCGTGCTCCATACCTACTAGCTCCCTAGTTTCCTAGCTCCCTATCTACCTGTCTACCTCTACCTCAACCTCTTCCAAAATCATCTCACCAGCTGACTTTCTTATGTTAAAACGTGTTGACTGTTACTGGCCATGTGTTGTGTCTAGCTACTCTCCTCTTTGTTCAGTTGTTTTAGTACTTTAGTACTACAATTTTTAGTAGCTTCTCAAATTCTGATCATTTGCTTTCATTGTTCTCCACCTCATGTGCTCTAGAAGCAGAAAAAGATATAAAAAATGGCTGCCCGACGTTCAGTTTCAGACCTCCTTCGAGAGGCGGCTGATCGTCTTGGTGAACTAGAACAACGTAATGCTTCTAGTTCATCAGGAGGGGGCGTGGTTAGTGCTGTCTGGGGAGAGTGAAGAGGGGGCGTGGTTAGCGCTGTCTGGGGAGAGAGAAGAGGGGTCGTGGCTCCCGGTAAGAAGACAGGTGAGTTACGGGACTTACTAATCTCCTGTCTCCTCTAAAAAACTTGGCGGTAACTTTTCAAGTGCGCCCTTATTGCCGACTTTATGGCAAATATTTTGAGACAACTGGGAAAGTTGAGTGCTAGCTTACTGTGGAAACTTCCGGTTTTCAAAATAAAATGTGGGTATTAAATGTATTAAACGTTTATTTAAAAAATATGAAGAATGTTAAGATTTGATTTGAAAAAAAGAAAAAAAAGAAAAAAGAAAGTAAGAGCTGTGTCTCATAAAACAAGTATGATCCTACACTGATTTTGAGCCAATAGGTCACATCACCTGGAAGGAATGCTCATATTTACATGATGAAAAGTATTGAAAATTCATATAAAATATGAGAAGTGATCAAATGCTATAAAAAGAGGTGTGGCTCATACAGCAAGTGTAGATCTACTGGTATACACTAATTTTGAGCCAATAGGTTACATGACCTGGAAGTTATTGAGCTTTAATGCTCATATTTACATGATGAATTGTTTTAAGAATACATTAAAAATATGAGGGGACGTAAAATGCTATAAAAAGAGGTGTGTCTCATACAGCAAGTGTAGATCTACTGTCCTACACTGATTATGAGCCAATAGGTCACATGACCTGGAAGTTATTGAGCTTTAATGCTCATAGTTACATTATGAAATGTATTCAAAATTCATAAAAAATATGAGGGGCAGTAAAATGCTATAAAAAGAGGTGTGTATCATACAGCAAGTGTAGATCTATTGTCCTACACTGATTCTGAGCCAATAGGTCACATGACCTGGAAGTTATTGAGCTATAATGCTCATATTTACATGATGAATTGTTTTAAAAATTCATTAAAAATATGAGGGGAAGTACAATGCTATACAAAGAGGTGTGTCTCATACGGCAAGTGTAGATCTACTATTCTACACTAATTTTGAGCCAATAGGTCACATGACCTGGAAGTTATTGAGCTATAATGCTCATATTTACATTATGAAATGTATTAAAAATGAATTACAAATATGAGGGGCAGTAAAATGCTATAAAAAGAGGTGTGTCTCATACAGCAAGTGTGGATCTACTGTCCTACACTGATTATGAGCCAATAGGTCACGACCTGGAAGTTATTGAGCTTTAAAGTTCATATTTACATTATGAAATGTATTAAAAATTCATTAAAAATATGAGGGGCAGTAAAATGCTATAAAAAGAGGTGTGTATCATACAGCAAGTGTAGATATATTGTCCTACATTGATTCTGAGCCAATAGGTCACAGACCTGGAAGTTATTGAGCATTAAAGCTCAATAACTTCCAGGTCATGTGACCAATTGGCTCATGCGTTACAATACCGTGAGTGCATACATTTTTAGCATGGGTGGTCCCAGGGGGAATTGAACCCTAACCCTAACCCTAGCTAGTCAGACCACATTACATACTACTGTGTATTTATATACTTAAAGTATACTACCACATTACATCCTACTGTGTATTTATATATATACTTTTGTATATTGTTGTGTGGTGGTTAGAAGTCTGTTGCTTGATCTCTTCCAGCTCTACCTCTCTCCCCCCCCTCTCTCTCTCTCTCTCTCTCTCTCTCTGTCTCTTTCCCTCTTTCTCTCTTTCTCTCCACCTCTCTCCAACCTTTCTATCTCTACTGCCCCCCGCCTCCCCCACTCTCTTTCGCTATCTGTCCTCTCGGGTAGGGATGAGGACCTGTTAGGGGACATAGCAGCTGTTGTCTGTGCATGGCACCGTGAGTGTGGTGTGGGTGCGTGGGGGGTGGTGTGGGTGCGTGGGGGGTGGTGTGGCGGTAGTGTGGAAGGCACAGACGTAGTGAGGGGCCTGGGGACCCCTGGCCTCCAGAACATTTTCCCCCTGATTAGGAAACACATGCTGGGCCAGCAGACAGGCTGTCCCTGGTGGAGCAACATGGAGGGAAGGCGGAACGCTCGCTGGCCTGGGAACGCTAGCATATGGGGGCTAGCGTGGGGGGCAAGCATATGGGGCTAGCGTGGGGGGCTAGCATATGGGGGCTAGCGTGGGGGGGTTGCATAGGGGGGATAACATGGGGGGTTAGCATGGGGGTCTAACGTAGGCAGGCTAGCTTGTGGGGCTTGGGGGATAGCATGGGGGGCTAGGAGATAGCACGGGGGGCTTAACACTGACCCCTGACCTCTCACCTCTGACAGCATGGTGAACAATACTAACCCTAACCCTGACCCCTGACCTCTCACCTCTGACAGTCAGGTGACCATGCAGTGGTCCGTCTACGGCCACCAGGTACACTGCGTTGATGTTGTCATTGTCCACGATCTGCAGCTCCTCCCACGTGATTGGTCGAGACTGTCCCTCCAACAGATCAAGGCCTGCAGAGACATGGGTCTTGGTCAGTGCAATAGAGCGTAACAGTGACCGCCCCTTTTTAACAGCTCCGGTGCCGGAAGTAAATTTCCCATGCATTTATCTCGTCCACTTTTCGTATAATCCTTATAAAAAGAGTATTAAGACTTGAACCAAGCCAATCGTTCGTTATGGTAGTCGTGACCATATTATGTTTGATTCGGGATGAGTAGTTCCTCACTCGGTCAACAAAATAAAGTACCTTTGGCTTTTCTTCCGTTTTCCAAATTCTTTTTATGCCCGAATCAAACATAATATGGTCACGAGTACCACAACGAACGATTGGCTTGGTTCAAGTCTTAATACTCTTTTTATAAGGATTATACGAAAAGTGGACGAGATAAATGCATGGGAAATTTACTTCCGGCACCGGAGCTGTTAAAAAGGGGGCGGTCACTGTTACGCTCTATTAACGAGGACTATGAGACTTAACAAGACTTCACAAGGACTAAAATGACTTATCGAGGACTAACAAGGACTGACGAGGCTTAACGAGGACTGACAAGGGCCAACAAGGTCTAACAAGAACTACTCGTTTTCACACCTAGTTCGTTTGGAGCGTTTGTTTCGAACCCTGGAGCATTTCTGCCCCAAGTTCGGTTCACAGCCATCGCACTAGGGTGCGGACTAAAACAAGCGCACTCTGGAGCGGTTCCTTTGCAGTGAGAATGCAATCCGACCCAACGGACCAAAACAACTCACTGGTGCGTCTTCGGAATAGAAATTGTTGGGTGAATATGTTACTGTATGCATTATTTAAAGTGCGCCTTCTCCTACTGAAGTATCTCGAAGCAGCGCGTCTTCGTACAAAATGCATCAAAGTAATAGATTGATTGTTATTGATATCATTAGGTAATCTATTATTATAAAAACTCCTTGAAAATGTGTCATGTAAGAGATTAGATATCTGTGATCGACTCATTAATCCGTTAGATCTGTTTTCGATTAAATATCTGGTGATCGACTCATTAATCCATTAGATTTGTTTTCGATTAGTAATGCCTGCCGAGTCGAGTCCGGAAGGGGGAGCTCTTGGCCACATGCCTCATTCTTGTCAAGCTACGACAAAGAGAGCACCATGTCAAGAGTGGTCATTTACTTCTCCCCTTTTCAGGTATGATGAGTATGACTATTTATGGTCTTAAATGTTAGAATAGGTCTGATAACATGTTTAGTTAGCGTTGTGTGTGCATTGTGATCGAATTTAGATGTTAAATCGTTGTTGAGTTTGCTCGCTAGAAATGCTTGTACCGCCTAGCTTAAACTTCGTTAAACTGTTTTTTTCCATGGCCACTAGAGTGCGCCATGAGACCACGTTTTGAGGTTGATTGAAGTAAAATACATCGTGCTTATATAGGGTTGTAAGGAAATGTTAAGAAGTGTTCATTTAGGCCTGATTATTGATATGTGTCTTATAATATGTAACTCTTTAAGAGAGGACAATTACACAGGAATGGTACAGGTACTGGTGTAATATTTTATTTATTCCTGTGCATTTAATTTGAGTTTGTTTATAGATTATTACAGTAATACTTCCATGTGAAGAAGTTGTATATTTTTCTGCATTTTAATGCTTTATTTTAAGAACATTGTACCTCTGTAAAACCTATTGAAATATCAATACAATTCTTGTCAAGCTACGACAAAGAGAGCACTGTGTCAAGAGTGGTCATTTACTTCTCCCCTTTTCAGGGTGCTACATTTTGGAGGCACCGCTGGGATTGATGTGGCGAGGACTAGCTGTCCCAGATAGACGTCCCCGATCATCATCAACCCCTTACATCTACAACCAAGGTGGACAAAAGTGTTTTGTGGTTCAACAGCTGCGTAGAGAGGCTGCGGGCAATCTGAGGTCAACCACTGGTACCAAGAGAGCTGCGTCATTCACTCTGCAAAGAAAAAGTTCTGCATTACACTAATATTGTCCACCATAGATTAAAATGGATTCTTCAGAGCTGGAGGAACTGAAACTAGAAGTTGGCGGAGCCCTGTACACATTAACCAGAGATGCTTTGATTGAAGTTTGTGACTCTCTGCTTATCGCTGGCTTACACCTTGAAAAGGTAAAAGGCAAAAGTCGACCCTTTCTCATCTCACATATCACAAGCCACTTAGAGAGAGAGGAGCTAAATGAGCTTGAGGACCAAGGCATGTCAGAGCTACTGATTCTAAAAGACCAAATTGTCGAGTTGCAACAGACTGCTCAGAAAATTGCACAAGAAAAAGCAACCGCAAATGCAAAACAGACTGATTTGGTGCAAGAGACCTCAGAAGAACAGCGTCTGCTAAAAGAGATAGAGACACTACAGTTAGCATTATCATGGCAAAAAGAGTCAAATCAAAGTAATGGAGACAAAAAGTCAGTGAGTGAGGAAGCTAATGATGCAAGACTAGCCCATGCCCCTTCTCAGCAGACCCCTCAGTCTCGTATCTCAGTACAGTGAAAAAAAGAATTCAAAATATCAGGCCAGATTGGTGATCCAGGCCAAAAAGACAAACTCACCTTCTCCAGTCTAGCACACCAAATCGAGCAAGGCATCAGTAAAGGATTTCCTGAAATAGACATAGTGGATGCAGTGATAAAGGCAATCGCACCAGGCTTACAATTACGCAGCTACCTTGAAGGAAAAAACAACCTTACCTTACCTAACTTAAGGAGGATTTTGAGATCCCATTACCAAGAAAAGGGTGCAACTGAACTGTACAAACAACTCACCTCGGAGGTCCAAAGTGTTAAGGAAACCCCACAACTTTTCCTTATCCGTGCTCTTGATTTGAGACAGAAAATCTTGTTTGCCTCACAGGAAGCAGAATCTGGCCTAAGATATGATCCAGTCCTTGTACAGAGTATGTTTCTCCACACTGTTCTGACAGGCCTGCAAAATGATAGCATTAGGAGCGAACTCCAGCTCTACCTGCAACAAACAACATCAAGTGACGAGCTGCTCCTTGAAAAACTGAACACTGCTTGTGCAAACGAAGCAGAAAGACAAAATAAAAAGAAACTACTCACCCAACAGCGACCGACCACTGTGCACTCAGTCCAGTCTAATGATCCACCTGCAAATAAAAAAGAGAAAACAGAACACACCAACAAGCCCCAGCCTGATATACTAAATGAACTGAAAGAAATGCGTTCTGATATGGCATTATTAAAGAACATTGGTGTTGAAGTCGCACAAATCAAGGAAGCAATGAAACAGCCTAACCCAGCACAAACACCGTATCTGGCCTCATCTGTTGCTAATGAATGTATCCCCCCTCCTCAGTTCCAGTATCCACCACAGAACTGCTGGCCCCCGCCAAGAACAGGACGAAGAGGAGACACAGCTCAATACCAACAAAGGTTCGCACCCCAGTACAGATATCCTGCTCCAAATCGTGCACGCCAGAGAAAATGTGTCGGCTGCCAGCAAAGTGGATGTGAGTATTGCACCCATTGCTACAGATGTGGAAGCAGTGAACATTTCCTCGCAGGTTGCAGAATAAGAACCAACAGACAAGACAACGATGGTGCTTTAAACGAAAGAAGGTTACCCCCACGGGACAGGGAGTAAACAGCAGCAGTGTAATGTCCCACCAGTATTGCTCTCACTGTGGCATCTTTGGAAAAGACCAAAGACTTAGTGCATCTTGTAAAAAAGACACTTACTGCTCTAAAACCTGTCAGAGTGAACATTGGACAAAACATAAAAAACGATGCAAGCAGCACTCTCGCCCACAAGTAAAGCAAGGCTCTCACCCAAAGAAAAGTGCTACCCATAACAAGGAGGACAGCCAGTCTCGTCTTGTTAACCTCGTAGGAAAACGATGCATGGTTGATTGCTATATTCAAGGCTGCAAAACTCAAGCACTATGGGATTCAGGTTCCCAAGTCTGTATTGTGGATGAAAAGTGGAAAAGCAGAAATTTGCCACATGAAAAGATGAGAGATGTAGCTGAGTTACTTGATGCACCTGACGAGTTAAAAATAATAGCTGCTAATGGACAAATGATGCCTTACAAGGTATACATTGAGGTCACTTTTGGATTAGCTGCAGAGGGAACTGACCCCAAAGAGCTTGTTGTCCCCATGCTGGTTAAAGGTGGCAGTGTTCCACAGCCTATCCTAGGTTATAATGTCATTGAGCAAATAGTGAAAAACAGCACTGAAGAACAACCGGATACTACCATGAAAGGCCAGCTACATGATACTTTAAAAGCAGCTTTCCCCAGCCTCAACAGAGACAATGTAACGGCCTTCGTTGATTTGGTGACAACTGAACAGTCATGTGAGTACGTTGCAAAAACAACAAAAGAAAAAGTCACTGTCCCCAAACACACCTCTGTTCAGACTGACTGTAAGGTGCAGACACAGGCATTGAAAAATGACACTACACTTCTCTTTGAACCTGACATTAATCCACAATGGGCTGAAGGCCTTGAGTTCTGTGAAACGTTGGTAAAACTCAGAAGTGGTGTTTCACCTTACATTGTTCTTGATGTTCAAAACCCAACTGATCATGATATTGAGTTGGCAGGAAGACTAATTGTGGGTACTTTACATCAAGTCCAGGCTGTGTACCCAGCAACCGTTTTTGAAAAACCTGATCCTTGTTCCCCAGTATCTGTGAGTCAAGTGAATACAGGCAGTGACCAAGTGACTGATACTCCATGGAATCCACCCATCGACCTGAGTCATCTGGATGAAGCTAAAAAAATGGTCGTACAGAACATGCTTCGTGAAGAATGCTCCTCTTTCTCCAAATCGGATGACGACATTGGATGTATCGAGAAATTGAAGTTGAGTATATCTTTAAAAGATATGGATCCTGTAGCCCGCACTTATCTGTATGTGCCAAAACCACTTTATAAGGAGATGAAAGATTATTTACACAATCTGATTGCCCAAGGATGGGTGCAGAAATCCAACTCACCTTATGCCTCGCCAGTGGTCTGTGTAAGAAAAAAAGATGGCAGCTTACGACTGTGCATAGACTACAGAGAACTAAACAAAAAGACTCACGCTGACAGACAACCAATCCCTCGAGTGCAGGACATCCTTGACAGTCTTGGTGGCCATTCATGGTTCTCATTGTTAGACCAAGGAAAGGCCTACCATCAGGGTTTTATGGATGAAACCAGCCAGCCTTTGACTGCATTTGTGACCCCATGGGGACTCTATGCGTGGATACGAATTCCATTCGGGTTAATGAACGCACCAGCAGCCTTTCAACGGTGTATGGAAGAGTGCTTGGAGGAACCGAGAGATAACATCTGCATTCCCTATCTGGATGATACCTTGGTGTACAGTCAATCATTTGAGCATCATGTGGACCATGTCAGAAAAGTACTACAGCTGTTGAGAAAGTTTGGAATCAAACTTAAACCCAGTAAGTGCGAGATATTCAAACATGAGGTCCGCTATCTGGGAAGAATTGTCTCAGTTGAGGGAAGCAAAGTCGATCCTGCTGACACCATCGCTGTGAGAGCCTTGAAAGATAAAAGACCAAGCAATGTCGGAGAGCTACGAGCTATCATGGGTTTGTTAAGCTATTACAGACAATACATACAGGATTTCTCCCGTATTGCTGTGCCGCTTTACGACTTGCTTAAAGGTACCACAGACAACAATACAACACAAGAAAGAGTAAACACAAGGAGAGTAATACGGAAGACGAAAGGAGTGCCGTCAAATAAACCAAAGCCACCAGTCCTCGGGTTCCCAGACTTTTCACAACCATTCATTCTACATACAGATGCCTCGAACCAAGGCCTCGGAGCAGTTTTATATCAGCATCAGAACAACAAACTGCGTGTAATAGCCTACGGTTCTCGAACTCTGACTGCCTCTGAACGCAATTACAATCTCCACTCAGGGAAATTGGAATTCCTTGCTTTAAAGTGGGCAATCACAGAAAAATTCAGAGACTACTTGTATTATGCGCCTACTTTTACTGTGTTTACAGACAATAACCCACTGACTTATGTCCTGTCAAGTGCCAAGCTGAACGCAACCGGAAGCAGATGGGTAGCAGAGCTTGCAGACTTCCACTTCACCATCCGATACCGCCCAGGTAAAGAAAATTTGGATGCAGATAGTTTGTCAAGAATGCCTGTAAATATTGAAGTGATAATGGAACAGTGTACTGAGGAGTTGACATCAGACTGTGTGGCAGCGACAATCCAAGCTGTGGAGACTCAAGACTCCAACTCACTGTGTGTTTGTCCAGTACTTACCTCTCTCCAATGTACAGCAGTGAGTGAAGAAATACACAAAACGTTCTCAACTGCTGAAATCAGACAAGCACAGCAAGATGATGTGAACATCAGTCAAATAATACAGTGCAAATTGAGCAACAAAAAGCCAGCAGGACATGATCTGAATGCACTCAGTAACCAAAGCAAATGCCTACTACGTGAATGGGAAAGACTTCATATGGATGAAGATGGCATTCTCCGCAGAAAAACAACAAACAAGACACAGCTTGTTTTGCCTGAAAGGTATAAGAGCACTGTACTAAAAGAGCTGCATGATGAGATGGGCCATCAAGGCATTGATCGAACAACATCACTGATCAGAGATAGATTCTTCTAGCCTTACATGCAAAAAGAAATCGAACATTATGTGGCAAGGACTTGCACATGTCTGAAGCAGAAGACACCAGCCAGAGAAACACGAGCACCTCTCACTAGTATTGTCAGCACGCAGCCATTTGAAATAGTGTCAATAGATTTTCTTCATTTGGACAAATGTAGTGGCGGATACGAATACATATTGGTAATTATTGATCACTTTACTCGTTTTGCACAGGCTTACGCCATCACCTCCAAGTCTGCTAAAACAGTTGCTGATCGTATATTCAATGACTATGCCCTGAAGTTTGGACTGCCGACACGCATACACCATGATCAAGTTGGCGAATTTGAGAACCAGCTCTTCGCACAGCTGAAGAAGAACTGTGGCGTGTTTGGATCACGTACGACGTACCCTATCACCCGCAAGGAAATGGGCAGGTCGAGGTAAAGACACTCACCAACAAACAGAAAACAAACTGGAAAGACTCATTGAACAAGTTGATCTACGCATATAACTGCACACGATGTGAAGTAACAGGTTTCTCACCTTTTTATCTCCTATTCGGAAGATCCCCCAGATTACCCATTGATCTTTTGTTTGGTCTCACCTCAGAGTCAGGGAAAACAGATCATCGAACATACATGGAGAAATGGAAAACGCAAATGCAGGAAGCATATGACATTTTGCAAGAGAACGCAAAAAACTCATCTGAGAGAAATAAAAGAAAATATGATGCAAAAGTGAGAAGCTCAGTGTTGTACCCAGGTGATCGTGTTCTTGTAAAAAATCTCTGGAAAGCTCCGCAGTTTTTGGGAAGAGAATATCCATGTTGTTATCTGCAAGGTTGGAGACGAAATTCCAGTATATGAGTTGAAACCTGAACAGGGAAGAGGAAGGTCAAGAATTCTACATCGCAACATGTTGCTACCGTGCGACCACTTACCCTTGGAAACTCAGCCTAAAACAGCGCCTATGAAAAATAAAAGGATAACGGAAACGGCTGCAAAAAACACACATCAGGAAGAGAGTGAGGACGAAGATGAATGTGCGTATTACCCAGTCATGTCTCAAGTACCCATCGTGGACAGGACCACTGAACAAACTGACCCACAAGAGGACAGTGACACTGATGAGCTGGTCGAAGAAAACTCAAATGAGCCTGAAATACAGCAAGAGAATATTCTACAGGAAGATGATCAGCAGAGTGAAGATGAACAACAACCAGCTGCAGCAGCACAGGACGAGGTCCCAGCATCCCCACATCCAGATTCAGATGAAGAGGAGAGAGAACAAGAACATTACTTGCCACAGAGAGAAAGACAAGCTCCAAAGATCTTCACCTACGACCAACTCGGGACTCCAGCATGCTACAGTGCAACTATTGTATGTTGTTCAGTACACAGAGAGACTTCGTTTGACTGAAAAAGAAAAAAAAAAACAATAATTTGGTATAATGGAGTTGATTTGTGTAGTAAACCTGTACTTGTTTTGCTAAAACAACTGGAACATAACAGATTAATATTCTTGGTTTGTAAAGGTTGTGATGTCGGGACGACATCTTATTTTGCAGGGGAGTGTGTAATAGATTGATTGTTATTGATATCATTAGGTAATCTATTATTATAAAAACTCCTTGAAAATGTGTCATGTAAGAGATTAGATATCTGTGATCGACTCATTAATCCGTTAGATCTGTTTTCGATTAAATATCTGGTGATCGACTCATTAATCCATTAGATTTGTTTTCGATTAGTAATGCCTGCCGAGTCGAGTCCGGAAGGGGGAGCTCTTGGCCACATGCCTCATTCTTGTCAAGCTACGACAAAGAGAGCACCATGTCAAGAGTGGTCATTTACTTCTCCCCTTTTCAGGTATGATGAGTATGACTATTTATGGTCTTAAATGTTAGAATAGGTCTGATAACATGTTTAGTTAGCGTTGTGTGTGCATTGTGATCGAATTTAGATGTTAAATCGTTGTTGAGTTTGCTCGCTAGAAATGCTTGTACCGCCTAGCTTAAACTTCGTTAAACTGTTTTTTTCCATGGCCACTAGAGTGCGTCATGAGACCACGTTTTGAGGTTGATTGAAGTAAAATACATCGTGCTTATATAGGGTTGTAAGGAAATGTTAAGAAGTGTTCATTTAGGCCTGATTATTGATATGTGTCTTATAATATGTAACTCTTTAAGAGAGGACAATTACACAGGAATGGTACAGGTACTGGTGTAATATTTTATTTATTCCTGTGCATTTAATTTGAGTTTGTTTATAGATTATTACAGTAACTGTGCGTTCACACCAGAAGCGTCTTGCGCTGCAAAGACGCTTTGGTCGCTCATAAAGATTCGCTGCGAATATTTTTGTTCGCTTTTGACGCTCAAGACGCTCAATGACGTACAATTAAATTATGCAGACGCATTTAAAGGAGCCGTATGCTTTTAATACAGACAGCCATATCAAAGAGTGAACTCCCATACACTTTGGCCATATCAGAGACGGTTTTGCTTGTTGGATAAATGCTTCGACAGCAAGTAGGACAATGATTCCCCTCCAATATATAACAAAAAATATTTTTCAATAACTCACTCACCAGACCGACCAACCAACCACGCGTGACACCTCCGCCCAGGCCAGAGCCTTTTTGTTGCGGTCTCTAAAACAAAAAAGGCTTGGGTCATACAAAACCGGGTGCCCAGCCACAGCCGCGATTAACTTTTCCGTCGACATTTTAGTAGGAACCAAAAAAGTACAGTAGGAACCAAAGTGCCGGTGTTCCCTGGGACCCACCCAAACGGAGGACGTCTACATTCCGATTGGCTGTCAGTTTTTGCCGCTGAAACGCGTCATAGTCATTTGCATAAAGTTAAACTGTCTTCAACTTTTTTTGGACGCTCTGGACGCTCAACTTTTGACGCTGGTAGCGTTGGACGCTTGTGACGCTTTGGACGCTCTTGCCCATAGAAAGTGAATGACTTCCGGCGATTTGGTCGCTCAAGACGCTTCTGGTGTGAACGCACAGTAATACTTCCATGTGAAGAAGTTGTATATTGTTCTCCATTTTAATGCTTTATTTTAAGAACATTGTACCTCTGTAAAACCTTTTGAAATATCAATACAATTCTTGTCAAGCTACGACAAAGAGAGCACCGTGTCAAGAGTGGTCATTTACTTCTCCCCTTTTCAGGTGCTACATCAACACATTATTTTTGAAACAAATTCTAGATTCACGTTGAAAGTTATTAAGATACTCGTACTGATAACGCTGGTATAACAACCACAGAATCGCGACAACTGCAATGAGCTTTTGAGTTTGCTCCATTTTTGATGCGTTGTTCCGTGTTCTTCTTTTCATAAGATAGTGATGAAATTCCCGCCTGAAAATTCTGACCTACTGTATAAGGGAACAGTTGCACATGGCATTTATTTACCAGACTTTGGTCCGTTTTGAAATATTGCCGTGTGAAAACAAACCGAACCAGAGTGCGAGTGCAACATTGTAACAAATTAGTCCCTGATTCGGAGCAAAGCAAACGGACTATAGGTTGTGGCGTCGTGAGAGGACGCATCCTCGAGGGTCGATACGTCCCAGCCCTGTGGCTCCAGGCACAAGGGGTATTGGCCCCATCTGGTGGCCAACGCACCACGCCGCACCCAGGGGGGAGACCGAGGGGACTGACGTCGCACACCTGCGTGCAATAAGCGCACTGATTGGGTTTTCTCCAAAGGCCCTATATAAAAGGGAGCTACCTGCCATTAGAGAGAGCGGTTGGAAAGGAGTTGTACGTGGCAGGTACAAGGCAACAGAGGCAGAGTAATCGTGAACTAAGATCGGATTACGGAGCCGTGAAAGAGATACCCTGGAGTAGCGCAGCCGCGGCTAGGCGCCGAAACGACTGATACAAACCTCTCACGGTGCCCGCATTCTCCACCATATGTGGCACCGTGAGAGGTTTGTATCAGTCGTTTCGGCGGGACACAGCTTAAGAAGCGCACGGAGAGTACAGGTCTCGGTAAAAATCAGAAGTTCTTTTATTAAACGTTAACTAGAACAAAAAATAGCGCCTTAAGGTCTGCGCAAACCAAACTCAGGGAATACTTCGCCCACACACAACACAAAGAGAGTTCGTAATAACTGGAACAAAAAAACCCCGGCAAAAGGTCCAGGGGTCGGTATTCGGAACCCGTCTCCACGTTCCTCAGAACAAAGTCAATGTCTTTTACCCAGCGCCTAGCCGCGGCTGCGCTACTCCAGGGTATCTCTTTCACGGCTCCGTAATCCGATCTTAGTTCACGATTACTCTGCCTCTGTTGCCTTGTACCTGCCACGTACAACTCCTTTCCAACCGCTCTCTCTAATGGCAGGTAGCTCCCCTTTATATAGGGCCTTTGGAGAAAACCCAATCAGTGCGCTTATTGCACGCAGGTGTGCGACGTCAGTCCTCTCGGTCTCCCCCCTGGGTGTGGCATGGTGCGTTGGCCACCAGATGGGGCCAATACCCCTTGTGCCTGGAGCCACAGGGCTGGGACGTATCGACCCTCGAGGATGCGTCCTCTCACGACGCCACAAGGTGTGAAAACTTAATGAAGACCTATAATGTTTAACAAGGACAAAATTGACTAACAAGACTTAACAAGTACTAAAATGACTTAATAAGGACTTACAAGGACTAACAAGACTTAACAAGAACTAACAGGGACTAATGAGGGTGAACAAGACTTAATAAAGACTAACATGACTTAACGAGGACTAACAAGATTTAACAAGGACTAACAGGCTTAATGAGGACTAATGAGGCTTAACAAGACTTAACAATGTTAAGTCTGTTTTAATAGGTATGTTTATGTTTAAACAGACCCGTGTTCCAGGAGACACGTGGTGCGTTTGTTTTGGTTGTCCGGATGGAGACGTGCACCAGGATGGGTGGACTGGTAGCAAAGGATCCGTCTATCGCCTGGAACTCCATCTTACAGCAGGCATAGCACCAAGATATTGGTATATATTGGTATTAAATACTTGTTAACTCCACCCACTGGATGACATCACCCACTACTGGCAAGTGGGTTAATAGTCTCTCGAGACAAATTAGTTTTTGTTTAAATGCTCCAACCTACACATCTGTACATTAGGTTGCTGTAGGTAGCCACATCCTGAGTAACCGTCTTTACTTTAGGTAGCCACATGTTGAGTAACCGTTTGTACATTAGGGAGCCACATGTTGAGAAACCGTCTGTACTTTAGGTAGCCACATGTTGAGTATCCGTCTGTACTTTAGGTAGCCACATGTTGAGTAACCGTCTGTACTTTAGGTAGTCACATGTAGAATAACCATCTGTACTTTAGGTAGGAACATGTGGCTATCTAATGTACATTAGACGGTTACTTACTGTACTAATGTACAGACCTGTAGACTGGAGCATTGTGCAATCCACTCGTCTGACCTGAGAGACTATTCAAAGACTATTGTTAAAGGTTATTAAAGGATATCATCATCATCATCATCATCATCATCATCATCATCATATATTAATCAGGCCCATCAGTGAAGGGAGGCAGTACCTGGAGGTTCCTGCGGTGGGCGTGGCTACTGTTGGGGGGCTGGAAGGCAATGTTCATGTCGTGGAGGTCGGACCAGCTGAAGGAGGACACGGCCTTGGTGAGGTCGGCCAGGTGGGTGAGGTAGCCCAGGGCAGGGGGCGTGGTCAGGTTGAAGACCAGCTGGGTCTGGGGGTGGTCCGGGTCTGAGGCGTCCAGCACCGCGGTGGTCAGGGGGGTCAGGATGAACTGGTCCACCTCCAGTATGAACGAGGACATGAAGGAGGCCTGCGGGGGCTGATTCTGTAGCGCCCCCTGGACCAGGACCGGGACCCAAATTGTCTCCGACTGGGGAGGCCAATATGTTACTGCTATTTCAGACCAAAATGTGTGAGTGTGTATTATAGTTTGTGTATTAGTGTGTGTTACCTCTATCAGGGTCCTGGAGGGGTGGTCTCGTAGCTCTACCCTCAGTGGGATATAGTCTATCTGGGGGGAGGGGGGGCAGAGGTGCTGGTACCTGAGCCCTACCCCCAGGAACTCCAGGCAGCCCAGCTTGAGGACCTGCAGCCCCTGGGGGGTGTGGGGGCGGGGCTTGTTCCCCACACACCTGTCAGTCCCCCGGCCTGCGAGTCCAATGGGGTCAGTGTGATTAGTTATCATCGTCTCTGAAGGATCATAAACAGTCATAAGGATCATAAACAGTCAGTCATAAGGATCATAAACACAGTCAAGGTCCTAATACACGTTCAATAAAATAAATATGAGAGAATATGAAATGTAAGGTTTAACAAAGCTTAACAAGGACTACGAGGACAGTAATGAGGTCATAAACATAAAGGTTAAAAGAAACTAAATAAATAAAAAGCTTAAATATTAAAAGTCTTAATGAGGCTTAACGAGGTCATGAACCTATTTAATGCTTAACTTCAAGATCCCAATACTAAATATACTACATAAATATACTAATATAATACATAAATATAATACAAAAATAATACATATAATACATAAATATAATACATAAATATAATACACATAAGAGAAAATTAACTCAAGCGCACCCTTCCTCAGCACGGAGTCTTCCTCGCTCACCAGCTGACCGGCGGATGGCAGCCCGCTCTCTGATGTCATCAGACGCACTGAGCAGGCCACGCCCTCACGAGGTGTGATGGACAGGACAGAGCTGTTGATGGGGTTGGACAGTCCGTAGAAACCTAGAACCACCAGAGGGGTGGAGCCTAGCTGGACCAGACCCTCACCACCTTCCAGGACCCTCACCGTCAGAACCACGGTCCGCAGCACTGTGTCGGAGGCTGAGAACCTGCCATGAACCTCATTATTAATATTAATTTATTCATTATTAGTACAAACAATATTATTAGTAGTAACAATATTATTAGTAGTAGTACTAACAATATTCTTCTTCTTCTTCTTCTTCTTCTTCTTATTATTATTATTATTATTATTATTATTATTTATGTATGTAGTAGTAGTAGTAGTAACAATATTATTATTTATGTATGTAGTAGTAGTAACAATATTATTATTACTATTGTTTATGTATAGTAGTAGTAACAATATTATTATTATTATTATTATTATTTATAGTAGGAGTAGTAGTAGTAGTAATAACAAAATGTATTATCATTATTATTATTATTATTTATGTATAGTAGTAGTAGTAACAATATTATTATTACTATTATTATTATTTATAGTAGTAGTAGTAACAATATTATAATATTTATAATAATAATAATTGTTATTATTATTATTATTTATACTAGCAGCAGTAGTAGTAGTAGTAACAATATTATTATTAGTAGTAGTAGTAACAATATTATTATTATTTATTTATAGTAGTTTTTATTTTAATTGTATTTATCCTTTATTTAGCCAGGGAGGTCCCATTGAGAAGAAACAGGACCTCTTCTTCCAGGGAGTCCTGGTTACTAATAGGACTCTTTGGAAGAAGTATTACTAGTTGTAGTAATACTGGTTGTAGTAGTAGTAGTAGTATTAGTACTATTATTATTATTATTATTATTAGTAGTAGTAGTAGTAGTAGTAGTAGTAGTAGTAGTAGTAGTAACAGTAGTAGTAGTAGTAGTGGGTGTAACAATATTATTAGTATAGTGGTAGTAAAAATATTATTATTTGTATTATTAGTAGTAGTGGCGGTACTGGTAGTAAGCACTCACAAAAAATACTCATATAATGTGTTGACATAGTTTGCTTTACTTGGTGTTGAAGGTTAAATGGCAGATATTGTATTAATGTGTGTGTGTGTGTTTCAAAAGTCTGAATCTAATCCTGCTGGGTCTCTCACCTGTAGACTCTGAGCTTCACAGAGTCCTGGTCCAGGAGTGGACTCCCGTTGTGGACATACTTCACCTCCTCCTCCTGAAAGCTGCAATCAAACACCTGCAAAACAGATTGGACCAGACCAGATCGGACCAGACCAGATCGGATCAGACCCAGTCAAACCCAATCAGACCAGTGTATAGGAGCATGGTCTGTACTTGTGTTACCTGTCCAATCTACCTGTGGTACCTGTCCATCCTACCTGTGGTTCCTGTCCAGTCTACCTGTGTTACATGTCCAGGTGTGTTTAAGAGCATGGTCTCTACCTGTGGTTCCTGTCCAGTCTACCTGTGTTACATGTCCAGGTGTGTTTAAGAGCATGGTCTCTACCTGTGTTATCTGTCCAGTCTACCTGTGTTAGGGTGTGTCCAGGTGTCCAGGTGTGTTTAGGGGCATTATGTCTACCTGTGTTACCTGTCCAGGTGTGTTTAGGGCCGTGGTCTCTACCTGTGTTACCATGTCGAGGTGTGTTTAGGGGCGTGGTCTCTACCTGTGTTACCATGTCCAGGTGTTTAGGGGCGCGGTCTCTACCTGTGGTACCTGTCCAGTCTACCTGTATTACATGTTCAGGTGTGTTTAAGAGCATGGTCTCTACCTGTGTTACCTGTCCAGTCTACCTGTGTTATGTGTCCAGGTGTGTTTAGGGGCATGATGTCTACCTGTGTTACCATGTCGAGGTGTGTTTAGAGGCGTGGTCTCTACCTGTGTTACCATGCCCAGGTGTGTTTAGGGGCATGGTCTCTACCTGTGTTACCATGTCCAGGTGTGATTATGGGCGTGGTCTCTACCTATGTTACAATGTCCAGCTGTGTTTAGGGGTGTGGTCTCTACCTGTGTTACCATGTGCAGGTGTGTTTAGGGGCGTGGACTCTACCTGTGGAGAGAGTCTTCCAGCTCTCTGTGTTATTGGTTCGTTGGGCACCACCTCCACCTTGCACTCCTCCCCCACCTCCCCGCTGATGTTGAGTGCTGAGGGGGAGAGGAAGGCCCACCTCCCTCTGACCACCTCCAGGACCACCCCTGACCCCCCCATGAGGTCACATGACACCAGCAGCAATACCCAGGAGAACAAGACGCCAGTAGCCATGTTGGCTCCACAGTGTGCAGCAGTTTCACTGAGAGAGGAGAGAGAAGAGGTATATTATATATACTGTATATTAGGGCTGTCAATCGATTAAAATATTTAACTTGATTAATCGCATGATAGTTAATCATGATTAATCACGATTAACTATGATCTATGAGGTAATACTCTTTTCAACATGAGAATAGACAAATGCTTGCTTTATGCAAAAAAAGCATGTTTATTTATTGTTACAATGAGAAATACTCTCAGTTCAAGTAACTAACGTGCAAACTGCATAGTAATGTTTACTAACACAGTAGTGTGTTGAACTTCACATTTGATCTATTCATCCTCATTTTTGTTTAAGCAGCCATTTAACACAAAAGAATGCCCCTCAATGCATTGCATTGCAATTTGCATCAAATTCAAAACAAACAGGGTGATGCACAAAATAACAATAATAACAATAATAATTTAAAATAAATAAAGTGTTTGCGGCTTGTAGAGTTGTCCAGCTGTTTCCCTTTCAAATTATCCAGCGTGGTTTGCTTCATGCGAGGGGGCGCCGGGCAGGGGTGGACTGGCCACCGATGCACATCTTTGGGCCGGCCCAGGACTGTCATAAAAAAAAAGAAGTAATTTGTCCTAACCGGAGGCGGTGTGTTACGATCGCGCCCCCCCCGTCGGTCGTCGGACCGGGGTGTGTGCGCACCCCCCCCCCCCCCCCCATTTTTTATCCATTACTGCTCACGGGGTTGTAGTTCAGCCCGTTCTCATCCCAACTCGTAATATACCGACGATTTGTCACGCCCCTAGACGTCTGATACTGACGCAAAAGGTACCCTCCCGCGTCTGTATGAAACGATCTGGGTTCTCATAAACCCGTTCGCGGTGGTAAGAGACGAGCAGAGTCTACAGCGTCCATTCATCCATCCCATCCATCCATCTTCTTCCGCTTATCCGGGGTCGGGTCGCGGGGGCAGCAGCCTAAGCAGGGAAGCCCAGACTTCCCTTTCCCCAGCTACTTCGGCCAGCTCTTCCTGGGGGATCCCGAGGCGTTCCCAGGCCAGCCGAGAGACATAGTCTCTCCAGCGTGTCCTGGGTCTTCCCCGGGGTCTCCTACCAGTGGGACGTGCCCTGAACACCTCACCAGGGAGGCGTCCGGGAGGCATCCTAACTAGATGCCCGAGCCACCTCATCTGGCTCCTCTCAACGCGGAGGAGTAGCGGGTCTACTCCGAGCTCCTCCCGGATGACCGAGCTTCTCACCCTATCTCTAAGGGAGAGCCCAGCCACCCTGCGGAGGAAGCTCATTTCGGCCGCTTGTACTCGCGATCTCGTTCTTTCGGTCATTACCCAAAGCTCATGACCATAGGTGAGGGCAGGAACGTAGATCGACTGGTAAATCGAGAGCTTTGCCTTTCGGCTCAGCTCCCTCTTCACCACGACGGATCCGTGCAGAGTCCGCATTACTGCAGACGCTGCACCGATCCGCCTGTCGATCTCCCGCTCCATCCTCCCGTCACTCGTGAACAAGACCCCAAGGTACTTGAACTCCTCCACTTGGGGCAGGATCTCATCCCCGACCCGGAGGGTGCACTCCACCCTTTTCCGGTTGAGGACCATGGACTCGGACTTGGAGGTGCTGATTCTCATCCCGACCGCTTCACACTCGGCTGCGAACCCGTCCAGCGAGAGTTGGAGGTCACGGTCTGATGAAGCCATCAGGACCACATCATCCGCAAAAAGCAGAGACCCAATCCTGAGGTCACCAAACCGGACCCCCTCAACGCCCTGGCTGCGCCTAGAAATCCTGTCCATAAAAATTATGAACAGGATCGGTGACAAAGGGCAGCCCTGGCGGAGTCCAACCCTCACTGGAAACAAGTCCGACTTATTACCGGCAATGCGGACCAAGCTCTGACACCGGTCATACAGGGAACGGACAGCCCGTATTAGGGGGTCCGATACCCCGTACTCCCGGAGAACCCCCCACAGGACTCCCCGAGGGACACGGTCGAATGCCTTCTCCAAGTCCACAAAGCACATGTGGACTGGTTGGGCAAACTCCCATGCACCCTCAAGGATCCTGCAGAGGGTGTAGAGCTGGTCCACTGTTCCACGGCCTGGACGAAAACCACATTGCTCCTCCTGAATCCGAGGTTCGACTATCCGACGGACCCTCCTCTCCAGCACCCCTGAATAGACCTTACCAGGGAGGCTGAGGAGTGTGATCCCCCTATAGTTGGAACACACCCTCCGGTCCCCCTTCTTAAAAAGAGGGACCACCACCCCAGTCTGCCAATCCAGGGGCACTGCCCCCGATGTCCACGCGATGCTGCAGAGTCGTGTCAACCAAGACAGCCCCACAACATCCAGGGCCTTAAGGAACTCTGGGCGGACCTCATCCACCCCCGGGGCCCTGCCACCGAGGAGCTAGCGTCCATTCACTCCAATAATAACCTGGTCACGGTTAACCGTAACACTAACGCTAACCCTAACCCTAACCATAACCATAACCCTAATCCTAACCCTTTTTGGAGTGAATTGTTTCACAGTAGACTGCGGACGCTGTAGACTCTGCTCGTCTCTTACCACCGCGAACAGGTTTATGAGAACCCAGATCGTTTCACACAGACACGGGAGGGTACCTTTTGCGTCAGTATCAGACGTCTAGGGGCGTGACAAATCGTCGGTATATTACGAGTTGGGATGAGAACGGGTTGTGTAGTTTGTTTGCGGCATCGACCTCGTGTGCATTGCTTCCTGATTTCCCCAGCTACGGAGTGGCCCGAGGTTCAAATGTCACAGCGTTAATCGTGCGTTAAAAAAATTAGTGCCGTTAAAAACATGTTGCGTTAACTCGTTAATAGCGCGTTAACTTTGACAGCCTTAATATATATATATATATATATATATATATAGATATAGATATAGATATATTAGTGGTGGGCCGTTATCGGCGTTAACGCGCTGCGATAACGCGAGACTCTTATCGCGCGATAAAAAAATGATCGCCGTTAATCTATTCTCAAAGTTGGGTTGGGAGCTGGGTCTACACCGGATTTCCACCAAGGAAGGTAAGCGCCGTGGAACGGCTGCGCTGCGGAACGGCTGCGTCCTCTGCCCAGCGACCCCCCCAACACGTTCTCATCCCAACTCGTAATATACCGACGATTTGTCACGCCCCTAGACGTCTGATACTGACGCAAAAGGTACCCTCCCGCGTCTGTGTGAAATGATCTGGGGGGTTTCATAAACCCGTTCGCGTTGGTAAGAGACGAACAGAGTCTACAGCGTCCGCTCGCAGAGCAGAGTCTACAGCGTCCGCAGTCTACTGTGAAACAATTCACTCCAAAAAGGGTTAGGGTTATGGTTAGGGCTAGCGTAATCTATCACCGTGACTGGGTTATTATTGGAGTGAATGGACGCTGTAGACTCTGCTCGTCTCTTACCACCGCGAACGGGTTTATGAGAACCCAGATCGTTTCACACAGGGTACCTTTTGCGTCAATGTCAGACGTCTAGGGGCGTGACAAATCGTCGGTATTACGAGTTGGGATGAGAACGGGCTGCCCCCCCCGTCGGTCGTAGGTCTGGGCAGTGGCGCCTTAATGCACGGGCTTACCTGGGCTTCAGCCCGGGGGCCCAGGGGCCTCTTAAAAAATATATATTTAAAAAAAGATGATAAATGTCCGTATTCGCGGTGTCATTTCGCGGTGTCCCCCCCCGTCAACAATCGCGCACCTCTCCCCCTCCGGTCAACAATCGCGCCCCCCCCCCCCCCGCAACAATCGCGCACTTATTTTTAGTCATTATTTAGGTAGCACACGCATATTATGAATGCCTTCGACAGAATTCAAATGAGCCATTTTAATCTAGATTAATCTAGATTAATTCCAAGATCACAGTTAGATTAATCTAGATTAAAGAAATTAATCTATGACCAACACTAATATATATATATATATATATATATTAGGGCTGTCAAACGATTAAACATTTGTATCTAATTAATCACAAGGTTTCTTGAATTAATTTTGATTAATCACAATCCTAAATATGACTAGTGGACGGGCGGATACGGAGCCGATGACGCAGACACCCACGTTCGCTTCCTGATTGGGTCTCATCAGTCATGACGTGTCCTTCCCTGATTCGTCACGCCCCTATCATGTCACCCTTCTCTGGAAGAAAACAAACCTCACCGTCTTTGCTTTGCGACGACTCCCAATCTATGTTTTCCACCGCCTTCAACGCCTTATACTCATGTGTTACTTTCAGTAACAGTTCCACCTCATCGTCAGTCCGAACAAAGAAATCTCTGGTCTTACTTTTCGCCATTGTTCTTCTGTTCAATGTTTTTCCTCCCTAATATTTTCTGCAACTAACCAACCGCAGAGTAGACAATCTGCTTCCTGTTTATAATTAGTAGTGTGGATGTAGCCTTATTCGTCTTTTAGCCAGTTGCTAAGGCAAACTAACTTGTTGACATGTTCTGAATGTAAAGCGGACCGTTTCTTCTGCAATATGGCCTGCGACAGAAGAGTCGTTCGCATGGAACCGTGGATGCAGGAGTCGCTAGATATTTGCGGGCAAGCAGGGCCCGCAAATATATTTTTTATACTCGAACTGTCCATCCAGAGGGCCAACCGGTTCGTCGGACTCCTTCATCTCGCTCGTGTCGGCAATGCTGTTTACGTGACGAGGAATGAACGCGCCAGGGGTTGAATTGTGGGTAAAACAGGGTGGGAATGCGTTAATGCGTTAAAAAATTATCGCTGTTAATTCCAGAAATTAATCATCTCGCGTTAACGTGTTCATTTTGACAGCCCTAATATATATATACACTCACCGGCCACTTTATTAGGTACACCTTGCTAGTACCGGGTTGGACCCCCTTTTGCCTTCAGAACTGCCTTAATCCTTCGTGGCACAGATTCAACAAGGTACTGGAAACATTCCTCAGAGTTTGGTCCATATTGACATGATAGCATCACGCAGTTGCTGCAGATTTGTCGGCTGCACATCCATGATGCGAATCTCCCGTTCCACCACATCCCAAAGGTGCTCTATTGGATTGAGATCTGGTGACTGTGGAGGCCATTTGAGTACAGTGAACTCATTGTCATGTTCAAGAAACCAGTCTGAGATGATTCGCGCTTTATGACATGGCGCGTTATCCTGCTGGAAGTAGCCATCAGAAGATGGGTACACTGTGGTCATAAAGGGATGGACATGGTCAGCAACAATACTCAGGTAGTCTGTGGCTTTGACACGATGCTCAATTGGTACTAATAAGCCCAAAGTGTGCCAGGAAAATATCCCCCACACCATTACACCACCACCACCAGCCTGAACCGTTGATACAAGGCAGGACGGATCCATGCTTTCATGTTGTTGACGCCAAATTCTGACCCTACCATCCGAATGTTGCAGCAGAAATCGAGACTCATCAGACCAGGCAACGTTTTTCCAATCTTCGATTGTCCAATTTTGGTGAGCCTGTGCGAATTGTAGCCTCAGTTTCCTGTTCTTAGCTGACAGGAGTGGCACCCGGTGTGGTCTTCTGCTGCTGTAGCCCATCCGCCTCAAGGTTCGACGTGTTGTGCGTTCAGAGATGCTCTTCTGCATACCTCTGTTGTAACGAGTGGTTATTTGAGTTACAGTTGCCTTTCTATCAGCTCGAACCAGTCTGGCCATTCTCCTCTGACCTCTAGCATCAACAAGGCATTTGCGCCCACAGAACTGCCGCTCACTGGATATTTTCTCTTTTTCGGACCATTCTCTGTAAACCCTAGAGATGGTTGTGCGTGAAAATCCCAGTAGATCAGCAGTCTCTGAAATACTCAGACCAGCCCGTCTGGCACCAACAACCATGCCACGTTCAAAGTCACTTAAATCACCTTTCTTCCCCATTCTGATGCTCGGTTTGAACTGCAGCAGATCGTCCTGACCATGTCTACATGCCTAAATGCATTGAGTTGCTGCCATGTGATTGGCTGATTAGAAATTTGCGTTAACGAGCAGTTGGACAGGTGTACCTAATAAAGTGGCCGGTGAGTGTATATATATAGCTTGGCTCTCATTTACACTAATCCAGACCAAAACAAGTAGTGCAGACGTACAACAGAAGCTCAAAGTATCCATCGATCAGCAACGTGTGTAGCTTTGGCCACTTCCTCTTCATATCTATAATCTAGACATTAAGAGAGATAGAGAAAAAAATACATTTCAATCACACCATTTTCAACAAAAAACCCGCCCCCCTGATTGTGTTGCTGAAAGGCATTTTGCATTGATCTGACTGCGTTGCTGACTTTGTGTGCTATGAGGTGTGTGGTTGTGTGAGTGTGCTGTAGTTTCGCGCGGCGTACCCCTCTGATGAAGAAGTAGACGGACGCCGCGGCAGTAAACAGCTGACCTGAAACGTACAGTAGCCCTCTGTGGGTGCTCTATCGGATATGGTGGCTTAGGGTAGAGAGAGAGAGAGAGAGGGAGAGAGAGAGAGAGAGGTTAGGGTGTTTCCATCCAAAAAGTATCCTGACCCTTAACCTGCTCCTCAATGACATGTATGAACAAAGAAAAGCACTGTTCACAATTGGATACAAGCGTCTGCTTAATGACTAGTCATTATCAAACATGCACTTTTTTTATGAGTTTTGCAGATGAAAATAACGCCTGGATGTGTCTTCGTTTGAGCAAAGGTGATAATTCACACAGAGGGGTGCGGGCGTCAAAGCTACCGTGTCCCCTTCTTGTTTGTAGGAGATGGCGGTGAAGACGAAGAGAGACCAGTAGACCAGAAGTAGAAGACGAAGATGTAACGGGCGAACCTGGACCACTTCTCGTCCAGCAGTTTGCTCAGAGGCGCGATCTGCAGCATTTCGTGGCGGTTCTGAAGACGATACAAACCGGATGTTCACAGCTGATGTGCAGTACATGACTCCCAGCCAGAAGGTTCTGGGTTCCCAGAGCGAGATGACTCACTCCCCCCCCTACCTGCTCTTTAATGATATGCATCTCAATTCAATGTGGGTCACTTTGGATAAAGCATCTGCTGCATAACTAAATAGTGAACACCGTTCGTCAACATCGGTTTACTATGGCGAGCCTGTGTTGAAGAGGTTCTGTCTTGAGGAACTATATTGCTTGGCGGAAGAATGCTATTATGTTCAATACATTTTTCAATAGCATTTCGTTGCTGTGTGTTTATTTTGGAAATCTTACTAGGCAGTCTATAACCGTTTTAGTAGCCGTTTTGCAAAGGGTGCCATTGTTAGGGCACTCTACTATAATAAAATGGTTACTTCTATAAAATGGATACAGAGTGCTGTTAGTGGTTTTTCCAACGCCCCCTAGCTGTTGTAAATCACTGTAAACCGCGGGCCTCTCGTGGCTTATTGCCTAAATCCGATCCTCAGCGGTATTCGGCCTGAGGAAGTGTTTGATGGTTTTGTGCCTTACAGGGATGTCGCTGCCGTACACCAGTATCTCCAGCACCGACTGGTCCTGGCAGGAGTCCAGGTCGGCCAGGTCGAACAGAGAGGAGTGGACCGCCCGTAAACCCACTCGGTGAACTTGCGGGACAGGTGCTTGGTGGGGCCGCACTGAAACTCCCGTGCAGAATGTGTTCAAAAAGCTACGGGGGGGGGGGGGGGGGGGGGGGGGGGGGGGGGACGACAACAACAACAACAACAACAAAATGTGGACAGTGTTTCATTCACTACACATACATACACATACATACATTGCAATGACCGCCGCCATTTTTGGAAGCATAGGAGCATTGGGTGTTTTTTTGTTATGTTGGTAGTCATGTTTTTTTTGGTCGTTGTATAGTAATGAATCGTGAAAGGATTTGTCGTTATGGGGAGATGTTGTTGTGTTTGAAACCGCCACGGCGTTTCTCACGCGAGTCGGGCAAAACAACGTTTTCATTAGCCTAGGGTTACAGTATATTTTACGTTGATTTAGGATTTTTACAGCACTACGACCTCTCAATATGAAAAAATCCCACCATGCATTCTGATGCACAAGCCCCACCCCCCTGACCTCACGTACCTTGATCTTTCCCGTCTTGGCGGCCAGTTTGATGGGAGTCAGCCCGCGCCGGTTCTCCATGTCCTCCAGCTTCACCTTGGGGTGGAGGCGCGCGGCCGGCGAGGATGTGGTCGTACATGGCCGTGACGAAGTCCGTGTTCTCCCGGCTGTTGTCCGCCACCAGCACCAGGGCGTGCAGCACCGTGTTGCCGTGGGAGTCCTGCTCCTGGACGTCCGCCCGCTGGTGCTCGTTCTCCATCAGGTAGTCCACCATGTTCGGTGGTTGTGCACGCCGCCAGGGAGAAGGCAGCTCCCCTGGCGGTGGGGAACACCCAGGGGGAGAGCGGAGAGGGGAGAGAGAGAGGGGAGAGAGAGAGAGAGAGAGACAGAGAGTGAGAGAGAGAGAGAGAGAGAGAAGAGAGAGAGAGAGAGAGAGAAAGAGACAGAGACAGAGACAGAGAGAGAGAGAGAGGAGAGAGAAAGAGGAGGGAGAGAGAGAGAAAGAGAGATAGAGACAGAGAAAGAGAAAGAGAAAGAAGACAGAGAGAGAAGAGACAGAGAGAGAGAGAGAGAGAGAGAGAGAGAGAGAGAGAGAAAAGAAGAGACAGAGACAGAGAAGAGAGAGAGAATGGTCTCAGTTGTGCGACCTGCTTGTGGGAATGCAACCATGTAGGCCAGTGGTCCTCAAACTATTTTTACTAACGTATCTAACATGTTCTTCTTCAGCCAACTGTCTCTTGTCCATAAAGGCTCAAAGTAAAGTAAAGTAAAGTTAAAAAAATGAGTAAAAAATGTCTGTACATAAACGAAAAGGAGAAGAGCGACTACTCTGTCTCCTTAGTTATGGTTCATTGTATGCATCTATTTCTTCACCGAAAGGTGGAAAGGAAAAGATGGAAAGATGGAAACACATTACATACTCTAGTTTGTGATGCAGCACCTTCCACTGCACGCTTTACTCTATATCTGTTACTGCACTCGTCGTTCACCGTGGTGGAGGTGGAGGTGAGGTGAGGTTTACCGGGGGTCTTAACGCCTTAAAGAATATAAAGCACTCATAGCATCCGCTGCCGCTCACTCACCAAAGTAAAAGCTCGGCCCCTCCTGTTGCTGGAAGAATTTGCCGCATGCCCTGGCGTGGACATTTGCACCTCTGCTGACCAACAGCTGGACGTAATGCATGCTCCTCCTCTCAGTGGCGATGTGCAGAGCCGTGTTGCCTGCTCCCATTCACAGGACACATTGACAATCCACACACAATGCTGGTTATTACCACATATCCTATATTCGCACTTGCAACTGCCTGTGGCGGATATTTGTGGGATTTGTAAAAATAAAGAAAGTCTCGGGGTGGGTAAGGGCAATATACAGAGGGAAATATTGTCTAATGCTCTCTCTCTCTCTCTCTACTCTCTGTCTCTCTGTCTCTGTCTCTCTCTCTCTCTCTCTCTACAGACAGGGAGATGGAGAGTGAGAGACAGAACTGAAATCAGGCTCATGGCATCCCGTGTGGCTTTACCTTTGTAGTAGACGTCGGTGTAGGCCGCGTTCACAAAGTCTGTGACGTCTCCCATCCTCTGGGCGATCTCCAGCAGATACTCCACCGTGTTGTTCTTTCCGTCCCTCATGTTCAGCAGCCCCTTCATCAGCGCGTTCTTACCGTAGGACCTGTCTGAGAACACAAAACCGGACGGTACATTACCCTATCATCATCATCATCATCATCATCATCATCATCATCATCATCATCATCATCATCGCCATCGCCATCGCCATCATCATCACAGAATCGAGTCACATGACTGACTGATTGCCGGGGTTTCTGTGCGTGAGCTCAGGCTCACATTCTGAGTTGCTGAGCTTCTTCTGGTTCTGGTGCAGGTACTGATGCAGGCCATCCAGCATCATGACCTCGCCGCTCGCCGCCGCCTCAAACAGCCGCCTGATGTCGAACCGCTTCATTTCTCTCTCCTCCTGGTTCTCCTCCTCTATGCCCAGGAGCTCTCTGGACAAACAAAACCAGCCCATCAATATGGAGACGCTCTGAATTGACATTCAGCTTTGCTTTAGCTCCATCTATCCATCCATTAACATGTAATACTTTGCAAATGTTTTCGATATGTTGTACATACTGCCAACGTTGTTTTTTTGTTACTCTACTTTGTATTTTAGTCCCCCCCCCCCCCCCCCCTCTATCCTTGTGTTTCTGCTGTTTGTCTGCTGTTGCACTACCCCTCACAGTCGTGTAAAGCGACTGTGAGTCCTAGAAAAGCGCTATATAAGTCCATTTATTATTATTATTATTATTATTATTATTATTATTATTTATATTTTGCATATTTTGTGTCTTGTATCCATTGCACCCACGTATCAAAACACATGTCTTGTATGGGTATCCTTGGAAATGAATCACATCTGATTCTGACTAGAATCTCGTGCTTGCCTCTGTTAATATCAATAAGAAATAGTAATAGTAATCAATAGTAAGAAAGGAAGGACAAGAATAAATCACTGAATGAAAGTGGCTCACTTGACGACGCTGAGGTTTAACATGATCTTGGGCTTCTGAGGCTCCATCTCCTCCTGAAAGTTGGACTCCATGGGGACCGCCGGCCCCTCCACGCCCAGGCCCCTCTTGCCATTCTTCTTCTTGCTCAGCTCTTTCTCCCTGACCGTCCGGTCGTCCGTCTCCAGGGAGAAGACAGGCGACCCCGTGGGGCTCTGTGCACTGTTCATGTCTCTCTCTCTCTCTCTCTCTCTCTACTGTCTGAGAAACATGTACAAGAGATGAGGGTCAGTCATTTTCTCCAGGGTAAAACAGCACATCGGCACGTTTAACAAAGGGGAAGGGATGACTAGTGCTTAATTCCTCATTTTCTTAAGATATCCCAGGGGGCCACATGTGACATGTGACAGGGATGTTGGTATTTGTGTGACATGACTAACAAAGAGGTTTATTTAGCAGAAGTGACCCATGGCAGCACTAAAACCTCACCATGGATACAAGTTCTGATCAATCAACAAAGGCTCCTCAGTATCACGAGGATTAAGAAGAGCATCTATGAAGTGGAAAAATATGTTGCTTCTGCTGCTTTCCTTTCAGAGCTGCGCTGACCTTGTTAAAAACAATGTGTGTTTTTATGTGTTTTCATACGCATCAAGCCAGTGTTTTCATACACTGGCTTTATCACATAAAAACCCTACGGGAATTGAAAATGAAAGTCTGGTTGCTAGGTCTTCTTGCTCTTTCTCCGCCGGATGAGAATGAGGAAGAGGTGACTCAAAGTGGGAATTGAAAGACAGTTTTGCAAATCAAGAATAGATGAACGTCTCGCTCCAATGCCTCTGCGCTGTTTTACATCAAGACGCCGACCACTAACAAAATGTGTAATAAAACTAAGCATGAATGATTCATGAGAAGAACCTAATATCCTAAGTGTAAGTTAACATCAAGGGACTGTGTCGGTGCCGGTGTATAATTAATGAGCCTATTTTGGAGTGCACAACGATTTGCTTCTAAATCCCCCACAGATATGATCTTTGCAATCCTATACTAAGTGGAATAACGCCATGACCAATCTTTATGGGATTTGAAAGCTTGAGCGTCATCAACATAAACCCCATTATGTTTTATATATGTCCTATTTTCTCACACAGTAGTACACAATAACAATCTAAAGACTGAAATAATGACACAATGTCACCACTCACTATGCAGCACACATATGTGGTTTCACATAATATGTCGCACGACATTGTTCATGGAAGCGCAGTCAGCGCCAGAAAAACAACCTTATCTGTGAAGACACATTGCACATTTTGACCTTCTCACGCAAAAACGAAGACTTCATAAAGGAAGCAAGACGTTATGACAACGAAAGATAAAGGAATATGTATATAAACAATAGTATAAATTAAATAGTTTTACTCACAAGTTGTTATCCCCCAGCCAAAAGATGCAGATCCACAACCCCTAGAAGCAGCCACGCCTTACATCTCTCTGCACAACTTGGCTTTCCACGTCCAAAGAAACCTCCAATACATTCAATCCTCTGATCCGCAGATGTACGTCTTTTTCTTGAACAAAAACAGCAACAACACCGTCCGATGATCAACTCCAACCCAGATGGATGTGACTCCACCTTCAACAATTGATCTGGTTTGGGGTGTGGTTCGGGGGGCACGGTAAGACTTCTCTACTGATGTGATTGGATTATCCGGACGCGGAAGAGGGCGGTGCGGCAGAGGACATCAGACTACATCTATGGTAAGCTTGAGTGCTGTAATGGAGGCATTTGCTATGATGTATTGATGAACTGGCAGAACAGCTGAGACAGTAAAGATTTCTTCACGGAATGGCCTAAGGAGTTGAGTGTTTGACCGACAGCATACTACATTAACTGTATTATATTATACTTGTAGAAGCCTATACAAGATTCAAGTACATTATACTGTACTATATTCATGTACACTATATACTGTAATATACGATTGCTATACTATATGTACAGTGTTCATTAAATTCAAATTAAATTCTTTATTTGTCCTCATGGGGAAATTTCAGGCAGAAAACATTACAAATGTACAATTATTAGCATTGTTCTTATTGTTGATAGTTAGGCATACGTATTTATAGTGCACTTTTCAATAAAAAAATATGTTCTTTGCACAAGGATTTTATATGAAGACACAAATTTGAAAACTTACATTGTTGAATATTATTGCCAGTTGTCAAATTAACTTTTAGTTCCTTCCTTTGAAAATATGGTTTCACAGCTTGCTGTGCAGAAGAGTTGAGAACAGTGCTGTCTGTTTGTGGTTAGTCGGTTTGTGGTGTCTGCTTGTCAAGATAGTTCACATGGATTGATTGATTTCCTGAAGATGCCTGAAGAACAAGGTTCACACTATTGTTGTTATTAAAACCCTGAAGTTAGTTTGTTCAAACCTTACATTATTTTTCTGTTCAAGAATATAGATACTACTCTTATTATTACAATAATATTCATGATGATTACTTTTTTAGCCAGCAGTTAAAAGAGCCAACCGTTTTACATTGTGGAGATAAAATGTAAATGTTTTTTTTCAAAGTGCAGTCATTGAACTGAAATAATTGTAGTTATTGACAAAAAAATGTTATAACGATCCAGAGATAACTCATTTATTATATTAAAAAGCTTATAGATGAATGATTAAAAGAGAATACTGATGCAGTAGATACATTAATGGCCTTATTGATAACACACATACAGTAATGTGTTAAAAGATGTTTACATGTTTCATATCAGTCCATATTCTTCCCTATATCTATCATTCATGTAACACTGTCATTGCGTAATTTGAGGTTAAAGATCAACTACAACCTAATCTAATCTAATCCGTCTAGTCTATTGGTGACGTACAAACACACCCCTGGTCCTGGTTTCTGTAGATGCTATGTGAAGGTAAAGACATCCCTGAAGACACATCAAGCTCCTGCTGCAGTCGAAGGGGAATGGGGGGGGGGTATTGGGGGGGGGTATTGCTTTCCAGGGGGATACATTATCCCCCTGGAAAGCAACGTGATTTTTAATGATGACAATTGATGTAGTCCTACCCCTAAAGTAGGCCTATACGATAATTGTATCAAGTAAGATACAAGATAACTCGACTATGCTGCAGATTACCAACTGAAGTCATGAAATGAAATTATAAATAGCATTAGTGCAGCTGTAGGAGGTGCATGTGTGAAATGGCTAATCTAGTGTTTTTAGAGGAAGTGGGGGGGGGCTGGTCTAGTGTTGTTTGAGGATGTGGTGGGGCTGGTCTCGTGTTAGATGATGTGGTGGGGGGCTGGTCTAGTGTTAGATGATGTGATGGAGGACTGCTGGCTGCAAGGAGAGCGTGTTTTTCAGACAACGCCCCAACTTATTGGCGGGGTCCAAGTCCTCTCCACCCTCAGGTTTTTGGCTACTGGCTCGTCAGAGAGAGTTAGGAGATATAGCAGATATTCCCAGCCCTCACTAGGCTGTTTAATGCCTGGCTGCAGTCCTTGCCGGTATCATCACTTTATGCACACAGTAAATTCAATTTGTTTCCATACACCGCTGCACAACAGTCTGTTGTGTCTGTTGTGTCTCTTATATCGGTCTGAACTGATATAAAGAGGGAATTCAATTACGTAAACAGAAATGCACTCGCAAATGACGCTGGCGACCTACATATCTATAGGACTCAGTCTGCCTCAGCCCCACACCAGTTCCGCCTTCACACGCTTTTATAGCACTTCTGTTTTAGATCAAAATACTTTTAGATCAAAATACGTAACCTCTGACCGGCTACTGTGTGGGGTAGAGGGACCTCTGATAGGCCACTGTGTGGGGTAGAGGGACCTCTGATAGGCTACTGTGTGGGGTAGAGGGACCTCTGATCGGCTACTGTGTGGGGGAGAGGGACCTCTGATCGGCTACTGTGTGGGGGAGAGGGACCTCTGATAGGCCACTGTGTGGGGTAGAGGGGACCTCTGATCGGCTACTGTGTGGGGGAGAGGGACCTCTGATAGGCCACTGTGTGGGAGAGGGACCTCTGATCGGCTACTGTGTGGGGGAGAGGGACCTCTGATAGGCCACTGTGTGGGGTAGAGGGACCTCTGATAGGCTACTGTGTGGGGTAGAGGGACCTCTGATCGGCTACTGTGTGGGGGAGAGGGACCTCTGATCGCTACTGTGTGGGGGAGAGGGACCTCTGATAGGCCACTGTGTGGGGTAGAGGGGACCTCTGATCGGCTACTGTGTGGGGTAGAGGGACCTCTGATCGGCTACTGTGTGGGTAAATTCAGTAAATTCAATTTGTTTCCATACACCTGCACAACAGTCTGTTGTGTCTGTTGTGTCTCTTATATCGGTCTGAACTGATATAAAGAGGGAATTCAATTACGTAAACAGAAATGCACTCGCAAATGACGCTGGCGACCTACATATCTATAGGACTCAGTCTGCCTCAGCCCCACACCAGTTCCGCCTTCACACGCTTTTATAGCACTTCTGTTTTAGATCAAAATACTTGTAACCTCTGATCGGCTACTGTGTGGGGTAGAGGGACCTCTGATCGGCTACTGTGTGGGGAGAGGGACCTCTGATAGGCCACTGTGTGGGTAGCGGGGACCTCTGATCGGCTACTGTGTGGGGTAGGACCTCTGATCGGCTACTGTGTGGGGTAGAGAGTGGTGGGTGGATTGATCCAAATATCGATAGTATCGATACCAAGTCGGTATCGGATCGGATCGATGCTAGCCTGTTGGGATCGATTCTTTACTTTAAGTTCCGCTCTTGTTTGCAATGCTGCGGTTTCGGGAAAGAGGAAACAGCGGTCACCGGACTCGCCGCTCCTGTGTCAGCACAGAGCAGCACACTTTGCTCCCCCTCCCCCTCTTGTGTCGTCACGCGAGTCACGTGACGCAAAGCAAAAAACTTGATAATAAAGCATTTTCTATTTAATTATAAACTTTGTTGTCTCATTCTGTCCTAGGTTTTAACTATTTAATAATAAAAAAGCAAACATCACAAAAAACACTTAAGGTCATGAAAATTAATTGAGATTTAGCAATTCAATGACGCATCCACCTTATTTATTGAAAAGTATCGGTATCGTATCGATATCGGCGATACTGGCCCGTATTTACTTGGTATCGGATCGATACCAAAATATGCAGTATCGCACACCACTACCCTCTACCCCACACAGTAGCCGATCAGAGGTCCCTCTACTAGTGTGCGATACTGCATATTTTGGTATCGATCCGATACAAGTAAATACGGGCCAGTATCGCCGATATCGATACCGATACTTTTCAATAAATAAGGTGGATGCGTCATTGAATTGCTAAATCTCAATTAATTTTCATGACCTTAAGTGTTTTTTGTGATGTTTCCTTTTTATTATTAAATAGTTAAAACCTAGGACAGAATGAGAACAAAGTTTATAATTAAATAGAAAATGCTTTATTATCAAGTTTTTTGCTTTGCGTGACTCGCGTGTCTCGCGTGACGACACAAGAGGGGGAGGGGGAGCAAAGTGTGCCTGCTCTGTGCTGACACAGGAGCGGCGAGTCCGGTGACCGCTGTTTCCTCTTTCCCGAAACCGCAGCATTGTAAACAAGAGCGGAACTTAAAGTAAAGAATCGATCCCAACAGGCTGTATCGATCCGATACGATACCGACTTGGTATCGATACTATCGATATTTGGATCGATCCCCCACCACTAGTAGAGGGACCTCTGATCGGCTACTGTGTGGGGTAGAGGGACCTCTGATCGGCTACTGTGTGGGAGAGGGACCTCTGATCGGCTACTGTGTGGGGGAGAGGGTCCTCTGATAGGCTACTGTGTGGGGGAGAGGGACCTCTGATCGGCTACTGTGTGGGGTAGGGGACCTCTGATGGCTATGTGTGGGTAAGGGACCTCTGATCGGCTACTGTGTGGGGGAGAGGGACCTCTGATCGGCTACTGTGTGGGGTAGAGGGACCTCTGATCGGCTATACTGTGTGGGGGAGGGACCTCTGATCGGCTACTGTGTGGGGAGAGGGACACTCGCTCCCATGCCACGTTATTTAGTTTAGAAGAGAGCATGGCAGGAAGTGTACCAAAAGTGTCCTCTACTTTAATTGAACTTCTGTCACAAGAACTCATATTTCACTATGTGAACCATTTATTTTTGCCGTTCACTCTTCCAATCCATTCAACAATTTAATCGGCTATTTCCATGTTGTCATATTCATTCACACATTTCCCATGGCGTTAAAGGGGATGTTTTGTGACCATATATGGTTATTTATGGGCGCACATGTATGGTAATGAGCTAAGTGGGCACAAGCATAAGGATTTAGACCGGTATTCATCAAGGGAAATTGCGCACCAGTTGTGTACGACAAGCCTAAGGACGCTTGATTAACCCAACATTTTCGTGCGTACGATAGGATTTAAAACTAGGCCCTAGATATTATTTTCCCTTTCTAAGACCCAGAAGGGCAGTCGCCTGGAAGGTGCTGCACAGAATGAGGCAGACGTGTCTGGGGCTCAGCAGGAAGATCAAGCACAACCTCTTTGCCTCCGCTCTCGAATCAGTCCTGCTGTATGGGGCAGAAACATATGAACAATGTCCACCTCTATGGGGTCTACCGCTGGTGACCACATTGAAGGGGGACCGAGGCTCGCCGCCATAGCGTGCGCCAAAACTTAACAAAGCCACACTCGGTGCTCGGATAACATACGTGGACGCGCTGAAGAAGGACACTGGCTATGACAGCTCTGATAACCGGTGCTCTGGCATGCTGGACCGGATGTGTGGAGAGGATTGTCTGAAGAGCCCGAGTTGCCCCAGTGGCCTCTGCATGATGTTTTAGCCTGTATTATTCCTTTTACATACAACATGATTGAGTAAATCATTATGTAAACATTAAACTGAATTATTGCACTTTTATTTATATAACATTTTCATATTTGTATAATCACATCTCAAACATGTAATAGTTTACATAGATGGATAATGAATTTCAAATCAAGTAAAAAAGCAAGAGTTAAAAATACTCTATGCAAATCAGGATGCTGAAACCTTTGCAGATTCACACCACATCTAATTACACAGAGCATAGAGTAAACTTAAATAACTGAATAGTAGGCATTTGAAGGAGATCTCCTGTCTTACGAAAGGCAAACCTTCACATTCTCTTGGCTTAATGTTATTAGCAACCCCAGAAAGACGAGAGATTTGTCATGCAGGAAATCAAAGAAAAGCCTTTCTGCAGTGTAATGAGGCGTACTCAGAACGTCCCTGATATAAAAAGCTGACTCAAGGTCAAGGATAAGTCTGTGAGGAACAGGGACCGATAGAAAACTAGACACCTAATGGAAAGAAATAAGCAATTGTATGTTCACCATACCATACCAATAACTTTGCAGGACACTGCCTACTGGTCTATATGCTTTTAACCAAGTGTTGATCCCAACAAACACGCAAAGAGCACACATTTATTTCCCCCCCCAAAATAAATACTAAATCACACATACATCAATAGGCCGCGGTGTAACCTCATTCAGAGTCGATCACAGACGACCATGGCCACGCCGACGGCTGAGTCGGCGGTCTTGCCGTACTCCCAGGGGCAGTGGAGGCCCTCTGCCTCCTCCCGGAGCACCGCGTTGCAGAGAGAGCGCTGCCGCTGCCCCACCACCCCCTCACCCCCGCCTCCTGCAGAGCACCACGGCATCATGGAGGTCAGGTTGTCCAGGATGCCGCGGCACAGCGCCCGGATCACGTGACCCAGGAGAGGTTGCCGGCAGAGATGTTGGCCACGGCGCCCCGGAGCTGTGGGTGGTGTCTCTCGCCCAGCAGGGCGGGGCTCACCACCAGGTCGCTGTGCTGCTGGCTCAGGCGCAGCCAATCAGCTTGTTGTACAGCAATGAGTCACCACCGCTGACCTCCACACCTGCAGAGGAAGGACGATGAAGGTACACATGGGACATTTTGTATAGGGTAAAACAAATCCCAAGATAAAAAACACACACCAAGTCTCTCATCCATGAACTGAGCATTCCTACAAAAGTGGCCAGGGCGTTGCCCATTAAGCGACGCCGCCACTGCCAGGTAGGATTCATCGAAGAAAGGAAAATACGAGACGGGGGAGCCGGACACAGGGGCGTCTGGAGGCCTGAAATCCCCCGGCATCGCATAGGTCAGCTGGCCGAGGTGCTTATGTTGAGCACTAGGGAGAAGGAGATCACTGACCTGGTTAACACAAACTCTGGATACCTGTTGGTTACCTCAAACTCAAAAAGGGACAAAGTTCTTTTTAGGCGAGGCTGATGGTTGGAGATTGGTTGAGTTTGGTTGAGGATAGATTGCTGAGGAGCTAAGCAGAAGAGTGGCAAAGGTGGCGTTTCAGTGTGTTTTGGACAATATGGCGGTCTATCATGCACAAGGTAGTCTGCCGTTCGTTAGACCCACAATTAAAAAATTCTAAATCACTACCGGTGAACAGGCAAAAATGGCAAAGAGAAAAGGGTAACAGTGATATCCTCTGGGCTGTTTACCTGCATCCGTCTGGCAGTCATGCGCAGTAGACAGAGCATTGGAGGTCCCCCATGGCAGCCCCTACTGGCGTGTGGGCAGGAATGCCATGCCAGTCAGCTACAGTGTGCCCTGCCCTGCCACCCCCCCCCCACACACTCAGGGAGCAGACCAGAGGAAGCCAGCCTCCGAAAGACTACAGCATTCTCGCACAGGAGGCACACACAAGACAGGACATTAGTCTGCACAAACCTCATACGGCACCGTGAGTACAATATGCGTGTTATATATATATATATATATATAATATATATATATATATATATATATATATTATAATATATATATATATAAATATATATATGTGTGTGTGTGTGTGTGGTGTGGTGTGTGTGTGTAAAGCAGTTGCAGTTAAAAACAGAGCACATATGCTAATATTTACCGTGTTCATGCATTACTTGTTTTAAACATTTACCAAACAAAAACCCATGCCATGCAAATTCGCACACAGAAAAAAATACAATAAAAAAATACGAAAACAAATGTACATTTCCGTGTTCCACTGGCTGGTGGTGGTGTTGAAGAATCCCCAGCTGGCTGCGTTGTGAGGGGTCATCACACACCTGTCCAGGCCACACAGCATGCATACCACATAGTCCTGGATGGTGCCTGCTACACTGAAGTCTGAGAGGAACTCCGGCCTGCGTTGATTAAAAACAACACATTTCAGGAGAACAGGAGGTTGTGTAAGATGTATTCAAACTCTGAATTAATTACCACTAGTGCTGAAGTCCATCAATCGATTAGTTGATAATTTGTTAGGTTCGAATAGCAAACATTTGCTGCTATATGTTCAGAAATCCACATATTAATTAATTAATTTTAATATTCATTTTCTAGCAGTCAGACTATAAAATGTATACAAAATAATATGAAATGATGACAGAGTCATGGACAATGCAAATGATCGTGGGCTGCAGTCCAACCAAATGGATGAGGTCAACCAAGCTGACTCGTGTGTGCAAGCTGACCTGTTTTCTCAAGTACCAGAAGATGGTGGCACAGCCGAATCCCGGGCCACGGCCAGGTGTGAGTTCGGTGTGGGAAGCGAGGACAGGAAGTGACTGCTGCAGCGGCCATCCTGCCAGGTGACCAACCGACTGGTGTCCTTGACCACGAAGAGTCTCTGTTCTGCCAATCACAGCCTGTAGATCAGCAGAAAACTGAATTGGCACGACGATGTTTCCCATTCCTTCACAATAATAACCAGACTAGTCAACGCCGAGTATGTGGCTGGACCGTGTGACAGCAACGACCGCGTCATCACTCACTCCCACCAATGGTCACACTCATTCACTCATTCACTCACTCAGCACCACAGGTCCCGCAGTCCACCAAAAGTATGTACAAGTTAATTTATTCACTTTATGAATGTGTTAACCTACATTACTACATTAAACAAAAAAAATAGACCAATATAATTGTTTACTATAATAAACCTGGATTATAGCTGTTATAGAGTGTTCAATTGATTATCATGAGTTGATCATGTAGCCAAGGCTTAAGTTAAAGGGTTAAGCTAGGCTAGATAAAGCTCATTATTACCTGGTTTATGAGATTCAGGTCAATAATACCTTTAGGGTTAGGGGCAAACTAAATACCCAAATACAAAGTAACATTTCCTTACCCGTCTTTGGTTTCCAGAGGACAACGCCATGCATCTGCCCTGAAACCCCTATGCTGCTGACATGGACCAGCCGTCTCTGGCAGGAGGGCGACGCATCTGTTAAGAGTTGATATAATTGAGCCAGTCTCCTGTTCGTGGTCTGTGGAAAGGCGAATATATAAATATAAATATAATGTATTAACAGCTCATGGACGATGTAAAAGTTGAAAATAAACTGTGTCTGTAGTTTACCTGCAGTCCACTGTGGCTTCTGCGACGTCCGCAGCAGTGGGCAAGAGCAGCATGCGAAATGGACCGGGACCCCCCGCCGCTCCAGCGCACCGCTTTAACCGACGTAGTCCCTATGTCTACACCCAGCACGTATTCACCTGCACCCACCACATCTTTATCCATTTTTTGTTTCAGTGTCGTGTAACGCCACGCATATTTGGCCCAGTAGGGACACTGCAGAAAGAGCAAAGGTCACTTTGATGTGGGATTTAGAAGTTGACGTTTATTTTTGTAATTTTCTTTTTACATTATTATTTTTTCTTTTTCTTTTTTATGAATACCGGTAAGTATGTTTTTTTTTTAAATGGTTTTTACGTGTGGACTGAGTGAAATCCCCCTTTCCTGACTCAACGCATCATCATCTACCGACGTGACGTCACCACCCCGAAATGCATTGCGAAGAAGGACCATGGCTGACCAGCGTCTAGCAGCACTGTCTTCTTCCAGCTAGCGGTGTTGTGGTGGTGGGGGGGAGGTTGTGTTTTGAATGGTTCAGTCGCTTGACAGTTAATTTCTTTGCTCGCTACCTGTCCAACGAGTCCACGTCCCTGGAGGATGATCCTAAAACCCTCTGAATCCTCTGAAGTGTATCCGTCGTCGTTGTGTCAGGTGAGACGCCTGTGGACGGTGTTAGCCGCTAACGTGCTAACGTGCTACATATATTAAACCCCAAGCCGACAGTTTAGGACACGTGTAACACACCACTTTCAAGCACGTGATTGTACGGTATTCGTGTCGCTTTTATTGGCGATGTAGACGTAGCCCATTTACCGGTTATTTTTCTTTGACGTTGCGCGTTTTTACTGCAGATGGTCATCACATTATGGTGGCAGCATCATAGGCCTAGCGTCCCCTTTCCACTTCCGGTCCAGGAAGTGAGTTCCCTTGCTGTCTCTCTCTCTCTCTCTCTCTAGAGACAAATGTAATGCGCGTTTCTAACCTGTGGCCACTCTCAGAGCTTTAAAATGAGTGCCTCATATTCACCCATTCATAGACCCATAATCCGCTCTCTGTCTTGCAGGCAGGTTATAATAGAAATACAAAGGTGTGGTGTGCTTTGCTCACTCCACAGCCATACATCAGACAGAGTTTCCGCCGGAAGCAGAGCCTGCGAGGAGATGGCGTCCATCGTGGCCAAGCGAGAGGGGCCGCAGTTCATCAGCGAGATCGCCGTGAGGGGCAACGCGGCCGTGCTGGACTACTGCAGGACGTCCGTGTCGGCGCTGTCCGGGGCCACGGCGGGCATCCTGGGGCTGACGGGTCTGTACGGCTTCATCTTCTACTTCCTGGCCTCGTTCCTCCTCTCCCTGCTGCTCATCCTGAAGGCGGGCCGGCGGTGGAGCAAGTGCTTCAAATCCAGACGTCTGCTGTTCACCGGCGGCCTGGTCGGTGGTCTGTTCACCTACGTCCTGTTTTGGACTTTTCTCTACGGAATGGTGCATGTGTACTGAAAGCGAGCTAAATTATCTCTACTTAACACGTGAATAACTGCCCTACTGTTTTGTAAATAGGCAAATAATGACAGACCTAGACCTCTCACCCCCCCCCCCCCCCCCCCCCCCCCCCCCATGAACCTTTGTACAATGGGACCTAGGTATCAGTTAGTGAACACAATAACTGTCCTGTTACCCCCCCCCCTGTGATCAACTAGGCAGTGAGAGAATGACCTAACTAGATTAACCTCTTGGCCTGCTTGTTAAAACCATCCTTAGTTTGGATAACGGCCAGAGTAGTTGTAATCTTAGATTGTAGTTTAAGTATGTGTTGGCAGGGCCAGTGTTTTGCCTACAATCTGACTGATTTGTAAAAAATAAATAAATACCTCCATTAACCCTCAATGTATTCCCAATGTAATTTTTTTTTCAATTCATGAGCTTTATTTCACCAGACTATTGCATACTTAAAGATGAATGACACGGCCAAATGGAGGAAGACATTGTATTTCCTTACATTTATTCAGATTTGAGGTTCACTAACTAACCCTTTTTTACAGTAACACCTTCACAACATGACATGTTGGGAAGCTGCTTCTGTTACAAGACATCCTGAGCCACAACATTCTGTAGTCCCCACAGCCAACAATACATGAGCGTGAGAAATGAGCATATGTTTCACAGACATGACAAGAAATAAGACCATTGACATAGCGCATACCTTGCCTCTGTGGCTTTTTCAAATATTTCTTTGGACCCTTGAAATTATTTTCATATGGCACTAAAGAGCTTTTGTTCACAACCAATTAGCCTCTATGCCACACGACTGTCACTAGTTAATGATATTCAGCCTAATGTAGGCCTATCCTTAACGTGTAAGGGGGGTGGCGGAATAGACTATCACAGTGGCTTTGGTTATTAAATAATCTGTGATCATAAAAAACTTTCACATATTTTACTAACATAATAGACTGAATAGACAAATACTTTAATTCTATAATGTGCGAATTAATCTATTTTGACCAGTACTTGACCGTTCTGCACAGCACTGGTAAAATACCCGGGTATAATAACCCAGTATCCAAATCAGATCACACTTCACTAACATTGGTGGCATGTGAGCAGGCTGATGGGACAAGGATTTTAAAATCATTGCCACATCATGTCACCTAGAAGACCAGTGTTGGTTGGTCTTGTTTTCTGCTCCGCCAAAGAAACTGTTGTTAATATCTGGGAGCGAAGGTGATGCGTCTTGGTTCGCCAGGAGGGAGGACTGCTGCGTACCGCTGGCCGGTGTTACGTGGAATGGTGGGTCCTTGCTTCTCCGTCGAAGAGTGGTTCTCCTCCATCACCTTGTTCTCCGTCTCCTCCACCTTGTTGTTTTCCCCAGACGTGTCGGCCTGTTTCCTGGGCTTCCTGTCCCGATGGCCCGCCTTCCCATCCTTGTGTTTAGTCCTGTCTTTTCTGTGGAGGTGTGACAGTGATGCCGTTTAGCCACGGCCACGTTGGCGTTATGGTCCGACGATGTAAACATAATATAATGCTGTACCATGAATCGCAGTTCTTACTTGAAGTTGATGATTTCAAATTTCCTCTCTCGGTAGAAGGAGCTGGTGTTCATCATGTAGAGTAGTATCATGTCACATGCGAACGCCCCCTAAGAGACAGCAGTTGATACAGTTTCAAGAGCAGTTGTATCCTTACTGGCTCCGCTTATCTACAGCTTTTGACCCAACACTGCTCTCATGTGGCTATAAAATGAACTTCAGGTTCAAGCATCTTTTTCAAAAATGCTTGATTACCGGTATTCAATGACTATAATGTACTTACTGCACCCAACAAGGCAAAGCCAGATCCAATGGCAATTACTGTTGGAATTATGTTAAATTTTCCTGCCTGGAAATGAAAAACAAAGAAAAAGAAAAGAAATAAACAAGATTGTAAAACAACACCACTAATAATATTATAAATATATTACATACCTGTCCATTGATCATAATATCAAAGCGAATTCCATACACCTTATATAAAGTCCGGAAATCTACCCCAGTTGGATCTTTGTAATATCTGGCATACCTGGTGAGCAGACCAGGAAAGCTGTCATTTAAAATGAAGTAACATGAATGGCCTTCAAAAAGGTACATGAAGGTACAAAAACAATATTTAATATTAACTATCCAAAGCGATGACGTGAATGTATTTAATTTTTATATACACGTCATGAATGAGCAGGTAGTGGTTAGGGCATTTTGCTCAAAGATGCCTACAGGTAGACTGGACATTGGGGTTCCAACCCAAGACTATTTTAATAAATACATTCTGATCATTTAAAACCTTGAAATCCCACTAAGAGTTATTCAAAGTGTGTTTCAAGAAAAGTGAATAAAGGAATATATAGTCTCTCCAGTTTTTCTTTTGACGTGTAAATACTGTAGCCTACCTGAAGTTGTATCCTGACGAGATGGAGTTGTTCGTGTTCATGTCCAAGCGAGTGAAACTGTATTCTGGGTTACAGAGGGAGTAGTCCTTATCCAAATCACAGTTCCACTCAATAAGAATACCAACTGAACCACCCTAAAACAAAACAAGACAAGAAAGAATTAGAATAATGTGTATCACAATTCTGCAGGACATGTAAAACCTATTTTTATATACATTTTAAATACTATTCAAGCCATATTCTCTAATAAAGAAATTGGTTTGTTAAGCTATCCGTTTGGGAAACTTGTGAAGAAGAAGAGGAACAGTAAGAAAGGAACAATTATATAACGGTGAGAAATGTAACTAACTTTAACTGTAGAAGGAAATGTCCATGACCCGATCACACTGAAGTTATCCTCCAATAAACCCTTGTTCTATCTCACACCCTCAAAGAGCCCCATATAATCTTATAGGCCGTAGTGCTACACGGGCATTTCACACATTCAAATCATTTACTAGTAGGCCTAGCTGAGTTGCAAGTTTTACAGTTCCATGTATTGCACAATTTAGTCTGCTTCTAGTTCAAATCACCACTAGGATGTTCAACTATTTGAACATCCTTTGAACATTTAGAGTAAAGCAAACGCAGCGCAAATGTAGCATGGCTGTATTTTTTCACTTGCTTTAAATAGGACTCAAGTCTATTTTGGACGCAAAAATTCAATTCCATTATATTATTTCACTTCTGTCCCAACATGACCGTGTGCTTTGTACTTTTTGTTGTGTTTAAAGGACAATTCCGGCGTAAAATGAGACCATATGATCATAACACATGTCCACCGAGTTGGACCGTTCTCTGGGATCAGTTTTCATTGTAGTCCAATGGAACCAAAGTTCTCGAAAACCGCTAATTAGCTTATAACGCTAGCTGTGGGGGCAGATATTCATGTAAAATAAATCGCAATTCTATACCACTAACAAGGCTCAAGATCGCACCACACTTCCACGGTAGCATAATGAGGGTCCCTACATGTAAAACGAAGCATTGAGAACTTTGTATGTGTACAGACAGTTTATTAAAAAGAAAGTTTAGAAAGCCAGTGCCTTCATGAAAACAAGCGGGCGCCATCTTTGGAAAACAGTCACGACCAGTCGAGCGACGAACGCAGCCGGACAAAGCACAAACACAAACCATTTTCTTCTCTTCTCTATGCACACACTGTTCGCACTTCGCACACCTTCTACTAGATTGCACACCTTCTGATTCATTGACATCTCATGTGTACGTCTCTTCCGGCTCATTACGTTGCACGGCGTTCGGCGCTCGACTGGTCGTGACTGTTTTCCAAAGATGGCGCCCGCTTGTTTCCGTGAAGGCACTGGCTTTCTAAACTTTCTTTTTAATAAACTGTCTGTACACTTACAAAGTTCTCAATGCTTCGTTTTACATGTAGGGACCCATTATGCTACCGTGGAAGTGTGGTGCGATTTTGAGCCTTGTTAGTGGTATAGAATTGCGATTTATTTTACATGAATATCTGCCCCCACAGCTAGCGCTATAAGCTGATTAGCGGTTTTCGAGAACTTTGGTTCCATTGGACTAGAATGAAAACTGATCCCAGAGAACGGTCCAACTCAGTGGACATGTGTTATGATCATATGGTCGCATTTTGCGCCGGAATTGTCCTTTAATGCACATTTTATGAATGTGCAATTAACCCTAGAGAGAGTCAAAGATATTTTATAAACTATGAAGTATTTACCGTAACATAATATGTCCAAATAATCATCAGAAACAGAAAGAGCTTAGAAAGAATATACATGGAGAATATAGCTCCTTCCAAAACACTAGTTAGGACACTGAGTCGTTGAAGAAGTGAGGAATAATCCATACTTTAACGGCCATCTCCTGGAAGTCATTGCCAGTCCAACTGACCAGGTCACCGAGACGGAAGATGGGACAGTACAGATCGTCCACTTTGTCGTAGGAACAACTTGTCAGATAGCTGTTGTTGGTGGTGTCCAGGACGTTGGACCTGGGGAGAAAAGTACAGCAACATTACATATACAAGAAGCAATTCAACACGTACAAAATTAACACAGACAAATCTTAACACACACAAACAGAATGGCTGGGCTAGACTGTTGGGATTAAAACAATGAAAGTTAAAGTGAAAGTGACTTCTTTCTTTTTTAGATATGTTTACATGGGCTTTTATACCAGAAGAGTGGGTTGAAAGAGAGAGGGAACAACTTGTTACATGGACCGCAGGTGGACTAGCTCCACTGAGCCGCCCCTCTTTTATTTCAACAATGATCAATGTTCAATGATCAACTGTTACCACAAGAAGTCCCTGGCCACATGTCTAACTGATTGGACTGATATCATCACATGAGGCTATAGTGTGTGGGCAGGCACCCCGAATTTGCATTTGTGCCAAACTTGGACGGACAGCACTGGTGTTGTAGCAGAATTAGCCCGCCAGTCAGATAGCTATAGTCCTATAGCCCGCTGCCATCCGACACCTGTCCGGGGGCCAAGACCCGCTCGTCAAGGACGTCTCGGATGACCGTTTCCCTGTCTCACTCAGTCTGCTGGACAGGCCCAGCGGCGGTATTAATAGACATTCCCCCTGCAACCCCCAAAGCTATTCAAAACAGCCGTCAGGACACGATAGTTCACTACTGTTGCGCTCCTAC